>RDPX01000013.1:1282194-1314944 GCA_003991215.1 Morbakka virulenta | reverse complement strand
TGTCACAGCTGACCAGCACAAACGGAAGATCAGGGACGGAATAAAAGAGACGGTGCAAATAGTAATGTTAAGAGTCCTAAATTACTAATACAGAATAAGCATATTACAATGATAAATATCTAAATAACATACAGATAAATGTTATGTAAAAAAGGTACTTAAAGTTTTCTCTTCAACAAAGTTCTCTCCGGTCTGTCTCATCAGAGTTTCGTCTATGATTTTCTTAGTTCATGACTTGTCTTTCATAATCTTTGCCAGTCTCCGGCTTGAGTCGTTCTCATGGGCCGTCTCAGGTCGACTGGCTTCTAACTTCAGAGTTTCCCTTTTTATATCTTAAACAAACTTGGCAAGTTTAGCATATGAGGTAATCTTTCCTCAAGGACATGCCTAGATCAGCAAGATCATAGGTAATGATGTAATCTCTTAACTTGCCTGGTCATTCAATCTCAATTAGGTTACCATGACAACTGGCATACTATGCAACATATTCAGCATATTGCATTGGTTCTCTGTTTCCAACTGTTCATGCTCTAGTATCCAATTTTAGTTTTCAGGAGATGAAATCAGTTTGGTTCTGTTTGCTTATCTGTTAAGTAACAATGACCCTGGTGCCTTGTTATCACATCTTTATTTTTTCTGTTCCTGTTAAACCTTGATGACTCCCACTGAGGAACAAACACAAAAGTTGTATGGTCTGTTACAACTGTGATAAAGTGAGTTGCCCCAATCAGGTGACTCTGGAAGTGACAGACACCAAAATCTACTCCCATAGCTTCAGAGTTAAGCTCTATAATGAGTGTTGGATGGATTAGTTTTATGTAATCCAAAAATAACTGGGTTTGCTATTGTCTTGCTATCACATTCCCCAAGCATGTTGCAAAGGCCATTTATATGAGCACCCTTGAAGAAATAAATTGGTTTGACCCTACTACAATGTTGAAGTAATTCATCCTTGAAGGCATCTGTAACCATTTGAAAACATTTTCTGTGCTCCTCCCCCAGCAAGCACCCAGCCTTGCTTTTGGTTAGCTATGTCAAGGGTGCTCATTTCTAACCAAAGTTAGGAATGAAGTCAATGTTGGACTGTATTATGCAGAGAAGTTTATGATTTTCTCTTTATCATTGGCTGCTGTTATGTGTTCCATTGCTTCAACTTTAGCTGGGTCTGGTTTAATACCACCAGATCCATATAGCATGCCCACAAAATTGGTCATTTTCTTCCCAAAATGAGACTTGTCAGAGGAGCCACCATGACTTGATGAATAACTTTTACATGGGTTACATCAAACAAACAAATCATCATGTATGAAATGAGTCCTTCAGTGTGAGTAAAGGCTTTTCAAAGACCAGCATTTAATTCTCCTTGAGCAGATCCTATACCCATTAGCAATCTCTTTTATCTCTAGGTCGATTGACAGTTCTTTTTTATGTTCTTGTGGAATATTGTAACATACATAGTGACTTTTTCTGCTTCAAGTTGCCAAAAAACCAACCTGAAATCCATCAGGGAAAAAGCTTTGGGCATTGCTAGTTCAGACTTTGTATCTTCATGACACAGAATAGGCAAAGTCATTGACTGCTCTACCATGTTCACAATTTTTGTGTCTAATGTGATTCTTATTGCAGCATCTGATTTGGGGATAAGCACTACATCTGGGATCTTTGGTGCAAGCTTGCTTTGTGGATACTCTTTAATAACATCTTGTGCAGTCATGTCATTGACAGTTCTTTGAGTTAAATGAAGAAAAAAGAGATGCCATTTTGTCCAACAAAAACACAGAAAGCATGGAAATTTTGTGTACCTAACTTGTAGTCCTAAAACCAATCCAACAACCTTAAAATCTTCACAGATCAAACAGCCATAGTCATGGTAGTTCAGAGCAAACAGCAACTGATCCATGTTGTTGTGGGCTTCTTTCATTTGCACAGAATGACCAATTGGAATTGAAGACTATTTATTTCTATTATGAAGGAGAACTGCCTTGAGACTTCTATTGGACAAGTCTGTGAAAGATCTCCATTCCATAGCAGCATCCCCAGTGATTTAATCAAATCAGCAATGTTGTTTCAGTAAATCAATGAAGAGTCTCTCTGGGTTGTAAAAAAACTGTCTTTCATTTTTTTTTCACACTCTCAATACCAGTTGAATGTTGTTCCAGGTGCCAGTAAATTGCTCTCATGAAGACAAGAACCCAGAAGCTGTACAGATACCTTTTACAGGTTCAGGTGTCAGGTCAGGTCACTGAGATCAGCTTTTTAAAAAGCACTGGCTAGTCATTCTCTTCTGGCATGTATTCTTCACCCGCTCTTCTGTCATATGTGTCATCAGGTTCCAATTCAGAGCTAGATGCCATTGCAACATCTGGCTCAGGGAACAGGTAGGTCTGGATGATGAGTGAGTGGCTTTATGACCGATAGGACATCAGGATACTAAACACAATGCTTGTTCTTGCATTTGATTTCTTAAAGATTAGTCATGCAAAAATAGCAGTCTCTCACTTGATATTTTACCCTCTCTCCACACTGGAACAGTGATGGCATACTTTTCCTTTTGTTATTTTTCCAATCACATGAGTTGTCAACACAAACTTTCCAGCTAACATGGGGTGCAAATGGCTTGTCCTGGTCTCCAAGCTTAACTGTAAAGTAAGTATGATATGCCTTGTTCACAAAATAGTGATTTTTGCAAGGCAACCAGGAAGAATCACATTGCCACATATATAACAGAACCTGTCAGGATGATTTGTACATTTGCAATCCATTCTCTCTTGACCTAAAATACTAAATAGAAACACTATATCTGTTCCTTGTGATTTCAAGTCACATTGACTGGAGTTCAGCTCTGCTAAACAATAAATGACCATCCAGGTGTAAACAGAAAAAGTTTCAGTTTCAGTTTCCTAAAGTTTAAGACCGATGCAGTTTCGGTTTTAGATTTGGGCTGCTCCAGTTTCATTTTCTATATAAAAACAAAGATTGGTTCAGCTGCAGCCCAGTTTTTTGTGAACTAAGTACTATTCAAGGGTCAAAATGTTCACTAGTCATATACCAAAAACTTGACCAGACCAAAGAAAATGGATTGCATTTTTGGATTCAGCACACCAAAAATTATGCAAATCAGTTTAAAAACCTTTGACCTTTGAAAAAAAAGTTTTTAAATGCAGGCCAGTTTTATTGATCATCCTAAAAACGTTTCTAATAATTTTAGCTATTTCTTGGTAAGTTAACATAACAATTTGGCTTTCCAGAGCAAAGGAACTACACATGACTTTGAAAAACATCAGTTCACTGTTAAACTGCTTAGAAGCACAGCACATTTACTTTTATTTGAATTGACCTTTCCCCATGCACCAAAGAATATTTTTCAAAGATGTTTTTTCATCTAAAAACTGGTAAAAGCAAATTATTCACGTGACATGTTAACACACTTTACCAATTTCTTTCCAAAGGTTCTGGCCCTCTACTCTTAAGAACAATAAGAGGTAACATTGCAGTTTTAATTCCGTATTTCACATGAATATAGGTGCTGCTCAATATTCTCTTATTATCTAAAATATTGCTTTGGCACAAGTTTTAAGAACCATTTAAGCCAGATTTAAGAATATAGATTTGGTTCTTGTAGAACCCCTTTTAAACTTTGAAATTTGTAAGCCTAAATTATTGTCAGCATGACAAGTAATTTTCAGGAACCTAACTTGGAAAGTTTAATTGCTATGTTTTGGCTACTTACATGTCATTGGCCTGCATCTTATTCCCTTTTCATAATTATTTCCTTAGAGCCACAAAGGCATACACCAGGATTTGGCTCAAACATAAAGCCAAGAAGTGGAAATTTGGAATTTGACTTAACAAAGGCAATCCAAGATGCTTCACAGTTGCTAAGAAAATTGAAAAATGAGCCACAACAGTTACCAGATCATAAGAGATACAGAGAGGGAACTGACTTTTATTATGATGAAAAGGCTAGACAGGATAGAGTTGTAAATGAACAACCTGTTAGAAGTAATTATGATCATCCCCTAAACACTACCATACATTCAAATAGCAATCCTAGATTTTATGAAGCAATACCTAACAGTGAAGGTCCCCCTGGTAAACATGCAAAGTTTGAGGCAGAAGAAAGGGGTCCACATGGGTATACACTTAAAAGGGGTCCAGTAGACATGTGTATGGCACAGATACATGGTGAACATGAAATGCACAGTAAACCATTTGCTAGAGAGCCCTATCCACATTCAAGGTTTGGCTTTGGTACTGACCATTTGAGGGAAGAGTATTATACCTCAAGTGGAAGACCAAGCAGGGTAGATTACCCACAGGAAAGTGACATTAATGAATACAAAAGGCAACAGAGAAGACACGAACAGTGGGATTCTCATAAGTTACCTTTCAGGAATGAAGAAAGCCTTCCAGCAAGCAACTTAGATCCTTATTGTGAAGACCATGTTTTTCTCAAGGATAAGCTAATGTCAAGGTACAAGAAATTGAATCAAAATGAGTACGAACCCCATGACTGGGAATTGGAAGCTAGAAATAAAAAGTGGATTGACAACCATGGGAATATGGCTTCTGAACATAGTTTATCAAACTTACCTTCAAGAGTCATACACTGTATGAATACTGTACCAGTCATGGAGACATGTCATGCCAGTATCATTCCACCAATGGAATCAGATGAATCCCCAATATTTATTGAAAAACCAAAAGGGTGCAAGACAATATTCATTGGAGGATTACCCCTAGCAACAACAAATGAAGTTGTCGGTGAGTAACAGGTTTATCAACTATTCTTTCAAATTATTTTTCAAGATATGTTTTGGGCACATTTTACATATAGATTCAGGTTAATAATTGTTCAAGTAACTACTCAAATTATATTTTAGACATAAATTCATGCTTGCTGTACATTCTTTTGTGAAATACCAACTGATCTACTATAATATATTATTTCTGTTTGAGAACCATTTGAATATTTATGTAACAGTTTCTTTGGGAGTTAAAAGTAGAGTAAGATTTAAATATTGGATTAATTAAATCAATTGTGAATTTGATGTGATATGTTAATATGATATCAATAACATTGGCTTAGTAGTGAGATGACCTGTTCATTTCCGTATCTAGTATTTATTTCTTTTACTCATGTTTTCATTTATCCTTCCAGAGGGTTTATTTCAGTGTTTTGGAAGAATAAAAAAATTGATATTGCGAGAAAGTAAAGCAAAGCAAGCCGCTAAATTTTGCCATCTGAAATTTGATGATTGCACTGCTGTAGACAAGTCTTTGAAGTTTGCCGGCCATTACATCATAGTTGCAAATGATCCAAAAAACCCTGATAATGTTTCAAAGATCATTGTTGATTATGCAACAGACAGGTTTGATAATTTGTTTTTTGCCATTCATCTTTTGTATTCAGCAATTTACTTGCTTATTTGTAAGTGGAAACACCATCATCTTATTATTACACAATTGAACATATGTTTTGATATCACCAATTAAATGCTTTAATGGGGTGTAAGACAAATTTTTTGTAGTGTAGAAGCCCCCTTTAGCAGTTCACAACATTTTGTCACAGTGTTCTTATTCAATATTTTCAGTAATTTTTAATATGGTTTTGGAATATCATTGTGCAGAGACCTGTTATGCATTTTGATATATGTTTTAATGTCATCAAGTGAATATTTTTATGAGATGTAAGACAAAATCTTTGCAGAACAATAGCCCCTAAATATATCTTGAAAGCTCAACCCCTTGAGACAAATTCCCAAATGATAGGCAATCCTCAAAACCTTATTTTTTTACTTTTATAATTACCTGCAGTATGAAGAGACTTTAACAGAAGAAATTCTTCATTTGTGATTTAATAAGACTGCAGTAAAGAGGGTGAACTGTACTGCCACATATGTCAATTTTAACATTTTAATTCATACAGCATGTGGATAGAATGAAACAACATAGTCAAAAATCTATCAAAATCCTTTCCTTATTAAGATTTCTACAATTTCAGTTTTTTTCTATTTCCACGAAAACACAGTTTTTTCTAAGTTTTTTTTGCCATACTTGGCACTATATTTAAAGTTATTTATCCAAGGTGAGTTTGTCATAACTTTTTCTGTTTCTGTTTCTGTTCCATTTTATAAGGTTTGAAATATAGAATTTTTTGGGAGTTATTTTCAAATACATTATGCTTAATATATTTTGCTTGCATCTGCATAACTTTGGCCAATAACTTAATTAGTTTTTTCCATTTGCCAATTAATTGACCTTGAACCTTGAACAGAAAGAAATCTAATTTTATGATCATCAAACCAAGACAGAAAAAAGTACCAAGGAGGATGCCAGTTAAGGATAAATGATGATAAAGTAAATCAGTCANTCTATTTCCACGAAAACACAGTTTTTTCTAAGTTTTTTTTGCCATACTTGGCACTATATTTAAAGTTATTTATCCAAGGTGAGTTTGTCATAACTTTTTCTGTTTCTGTTTCTGTTCCATTTTATAAGGTTTGAAATATAGAATTTTTTGGGAGTTATTTTCAAATACATTATGCTTTAATATATGCTATAATATATTTTGCTTGCATCTGCATAACTTTGGCCAATAACTTAATTAGTTTTTTCCATTTGCCAATTAATTGACCTTGAACCTTGAACAGAAAGAAATCTAATTTTATGATCATCAAACCAAGACAGAAAAAAGTACCAAGATATCTGGAAATTATAATCAAAAACCTTTCACAGAACCATCACATTCGACACCTAAACATTAAGACCCCAAAGAACATAGGATTTTTTAGCCAAACTATGACACTTTGTGCCAAATAGTATTGTACTGTAGATATGGGTGGCTCTAGGATCCCACATCAAGATCCAAAGTGGACCTTGCAAATGCGACCAAATTGTGAGAGCTGGAAGCCAGCCAGCTCATCTTCCCAGAGTGACACCTGAAAATCTTCACACAGCATTCATTGCTTGTATGGCATCAAACCAGCCAGTACTCAATGTCTTCTCCCTCTTCTTTGCATTTTGGAATGTAGGAGCTGATGTGGCATGATCAGCCTCAGGACCATGATGTCTTTCTATGCAGCCAGCTTGCAGAAGCAGAGAATTTTGAAAGTTGTGTTGTAGGCTGGAGATACCCAGGAATATTTCTCCATCAGATCTTCAGGTGCCATACTAGGAGTCAGAGACTCACATTGATCCATGTTTTTTAAGACATTTGTCTGAATGGTAGTTATCCAGCTCACCCCTCTCCACTTCATTTCTCCACACACTAACTATGGTATCATCAAATTGGGTGGTGCCTACCCAACCTCCCCCTAACCACTACACATAAATGTAAAGAAAGCAGTAAAATTAATCCTCTTTAAACAAATAAATAAACATAGTAAACCTCTTTTCAAACAACTTAATTCCTTGAGTAAAGCAGACACTTCAGAATTTGCTAATTTTATGTACAACATTCCAAAAGAAAACTGCAATGATTTTTTTCTGCTATCAGTTCCAACTTACTGGTAGCAAACACTATATGCAGACTCACCAAGCAAAGTCTGGCAAATCTTCTATGCGAACAGCTAGAGCATACTATAAAAACTTACTCAATCAGAAGTTTTGGAATTAAGATATAGAATTCTGTTCTTCAGGATATCAAAGTTTCTCCAATGAAAAAATTCTTTGGAAAGCATTTCAAGCAATTATTGTTACAAAACTATTAAAATCTAAATCCATTGGTATTGAAACCCCTCACAAGTTCTTTCTGCTTACTTTATTCATCATTTCTTCTTCTCCATCCTATCATTAAATTTATTCTTATTAATTATATTACTATATGTAGACTTACCATTTTTGAAGTTTTAATTATTTCATTCTACATATTCTAGAAATATAACACATAAGACTTTTCAGATAATGTTGTAAGCATTGTTCTGTAGTTATGACTAGCATCAATTAAAGTATTTTTTATTCTTGTATTAGCTGATAATAAACATACAAGTAAATAAATAAATAAACAAAACATCCAGGTATATGTGAAACATGGAAATACCTTCTTAATAGTGGACCTTTTTGCACAAAATTTTCAAAAGATACCAGAGTTTATTAGTACCATTTTTTGTAACCTGTTCTTACCATCAGCAAGACTTAGTGAGAAAACAGAAAATACATATATTGCTGTTATATACCACCATTTTACTATTCTTTTTATATTTTCTGTCTCATCACTGTATATTGGTTGCTTATTTGTCACAGTATTGGATTCAATTTTCTGGGTTTAGCCAGTTAGCATATTGATGATGTATATCTTATGATTATTGTTGTCTATTATTAAACTGCTTTCCCCAGATATGGTGAATGTAATATCAAGCAAAAAAGGCAGGATGTTAGCCAATTGATAGAAGCATTATTTACCATTTTCTTTACATAGTACTATTTGCATTTTTCTGCATTTGGAGAGAGAAACAAGCATTTATTTTGCCTATAATTCACTCTTAATTGCTCACTGTAGTTTATGTATAAAGCATAGTTAATAGAGGATATGGAGTAAATCCAAGCTTTCTGTTATGTTTTGATAATATACACCCATTTTATACAACCAGGTATCAACAGGGTGCAGGCAATGCTCCCATTTGCCGTTAGGCTATATTTTGAGACATCAATGTGAGTCCTAACCCCAGACCAACATTCATAATGAAATATCTTTTCTAGTTGGAAGGATCGACTTTTGGATTGGGCAACTTATTATGATACCCTTTTTTATTTATGATTATAACATTTAGAACATATATTAAATGTCTATACTCATTCAGGTTTGATCAGATGGAATATGAAGAAAAAATGACAGAACTTAAAGGAACTGACCACAAAGCCATCTCTATTAGAAAATTTGATTCACTGTTAAAGTCACTTCACAACCTGGATGAATTCAGTATTGCTGCCTCATTGCTTTCGTCATGGTGTGAGCAGGGATTATGTACCAAATCTTATGTTAACAAATTTTATAATGCATGTTCTGCTGTCAATATGCAAGTTAGGGAAGTAGCTGCTATGGCAAGAACATACAAACTTTTAGTACTTAAACATAGGGAAAAAGAAGTTCCTACAGAGGGAAGCATTAAGGAAAAGTGTAAGTGTATAATAAGGCCCTTGTGACACATGCACACTGTTTAAATTAATTTTGGCTAGTTTTAGTTAAAGAATCATTTCACAGCCCTCTTTTGCAGAACAAAATTGCTCTGCAGTTGAGATGTGATGGACGGTGGTGGACTCCAATAACTGCATGCTTGAAATATGACCAGAGCAAAAATAAAGGTTGTTGAATGCAGTGCACTTCACTTTTATTAGGGTTTATGGCCCTAAAAGGGATTAGGCATGTTAGGGATACTGGAGCCATTACAGATTACCCACTTTTTTTGTTTTGACTGGGGTATAGTACTGTTTAGATAGTAATGTTGGTCCTTTGTTTTATGAGTTTTGTAGAAAATTAAACCTAAATTTTGAAGACTTAGCAAAAAAACTTGGAAATCATTTAAACCATTAACATCTTGAGATAGTCTTTAAAATAAATATTTTGTTTCAATAACAAAGTTGTTGTTTTCCTATTTATTTTTTTTACTCATTCTGTACTATAATGGGAAAAGTTAAGTTGAAAACAGAGGACAGAACTTTTTGAGCTTTGAGATTTAGAATTGGTCCTAGGTCCAATATACCCTAAATCCTCTTTTAAGCCTCCTGAAAGGCTTATTGATTTCAAGTAATTTACAGGGGGGGGGGCTTAGAGGAGAGGGGACTTTTTGAACTGGACCTGTTTGCATTGAATTATGTCATAAGCTCCTATTTGTGAGTGAAAAAATATTTGAATATTAGGCATCTGCAACAATAATATACATCACCACCATTTTTTTATATGAAAACCCTTCCTGGTCCATGCCCTTTTCTGAAATGTCACTTTGGAAATGGTCAAATCTCTTTACTCTGAATGCAGATGGCCGGTAATTAGGGCAGAGTGCATGGTCAATGCATAATGCACATTAAATCTGTCTTCAAACTGGAAGAAAGTGCACATATTTTGAATAATTTCTGCATTATTTCTGCTGGGGGCTACTGCCAAGCTTCTAAAACCCAATCTGCCATTTGCTGTGTTGATGGGGGTATCATGTTGCATTGTGGTATGAGTTAATGTTCATTTTTGTACAAATAATGTATCACGGATTTATTCCAACTCACATCAGAAGCCTGAATGAACCCTGTTCCTCCACCAGTTATGATCACATGGTTCACTTTGGCATCGTTTAAAATATCATTTACTCCAGGTGTTACGTGGCATAGCATTTGAATGAATCCCAAGCTAACAATCTCTGAATATCAAAAGAAAACATAGCAATGTTTGTTTGTTTGTTACTTTTTTGTACATAGGGGGAAATGGAAGTTGTTACACTGGAAGCGACTTCTACCTTGTCCTAGTTGTTCTTTTTACTTGCAGGTATAATAATATAACCATAGAAAACACTCAACTCAGTACAACAGCACTATACCCAGGGCTTAAACCATTATTCTTTAGACTTCCAATTTGCCCTGCTAAACTAATAAGGTTTGGATTTGTACCAGGTGTATGGGTTATATATTATTTTCCTTCAAGTGCCACTTTTGTGGACCTGTTATTGACATATCAATTTCATTTAGCCCTTTAAGGGTATTCCTGTTTGGGAAGAAACAACTCCCAATGGCCAAATTATCATGAAATATTTAACAGCAAAAGTTTGTTCAATTTCACTAAAAAGTGTTTTCATTTCTTTTTTATTAACATCGCAATTAAAATCTCGTTTATTTAAGTGGTAATGGTTTTCTTAATTTGAAACTCAAATTGCCATGAGGTTTCTTGAGTGCAATCATTCTGCTGCAATCAACCTCATTTTCATAGATGAATTTTTTTCTTTCATTCACAAAGGACATCTTGCTGGCAACAAATTTTGGTATTGTTATTTACGAATTTAGGTGCTGTTGTGATGCCAGGTATGAAATCTGTATGTCCTTAAGATTGATCGGCAGAATAAACCAACTCGTGCTTCATATTAACAGACAAAAATAATGTTTTTCGAGCTTAGCAAAAACAGAAGCTTTTCCTCAAAATCTTGTTTGTAATTTGCCTTTTGTGGAGAATTAATTGTTGGACCCTAAATGACAGTTTCGAAATCAAACATTTTGAAGAACTTGTAGAGCCAGGTGTGCCTTCTACTTAAGAGGATTAAAGGCTATTCATATTTAATTCCCATCGCCTTCGTACTGGACATGGAATTTTTTTCTGTTCTCTAGTTGTTTTAGATAAACCAGTCTCAAGTGCTTGGCTGCCTTCGATCCTCTCTGTTTTTCTCAGTGATGAAATACTGCCCAATGTGTGGTTTTTCATTCAGCTGCCCCTCCTCCTTCTAGAGACAACCAAAAAGCTTTAGACCCAAATTAATTTAATTGCGATGGTTAAGCAAATCGTGATTTTCTTTTTTTCCTTTTTTGCCTTTCTTACCTTTCCTTTCTTTGCCTTCTTGCCTTTCTCTCTTTCTTTCTCGATTGTATTTATTGAATTAAAAGAGGTTTGTGTCTCCTTGATTGTTTACTATGACAATAGTAATTTAGTACCTCTTTTTGCTTTACATTTGTTACTATTTATTTTTTCTTATTTTTAGGCGAGGCTTTCGAAAAAGTCTTTAAAGCTTTCAGAATCCAGAAAGTTTGGGGTAGTTTCACTAAAGGACAAAGAAAAACGATACAGCAATATGAGGAAAATTACAGAAAAGTATGCCAGTCATGTTAGGTCAACTGTATTTTGCTTGTGGAATTTTATAATTTGTTATTGTGGCATTTTTCCCTACTTTGACCTAGAAGAATTGAAACTAATGTACAAAGCGAATATTTATAGCCAACGAAGCCAATTATGGATTTACATATATTTTCTTAAATAACGACAGCTGTTTCAAAAGACATTTGTTGGCGAAAAATAAATTTTATACAGCAAACTCCAATTTCCTAATCCTTTTTTAACAGAAATAATAGGTGACCCACCGCACTTATAATTTAAGCTTCAAATCTAATATTTGTGACTATAACTGAACAACGGTGCTATGTAACAACCTGCCCACAGCTTGAACAACCTTGAGCTAGGAGAATTGTCTGTAAAACCGTTACCCAGACAAAACGAACTCAAATCTGACCTTTGCCATATTATGCGTTCATAAAATAGTCTATCTTACTCCTATCTTTATATGCTTCCCCGTAAACATTGGAAGCATAGAAACTAATGCGGGAATGGTTTGAAATAATTTGGAGAATATTCACAGTATGCAAAATTCTACAATCTAGGTGGTATTTGCTAGACAGTGGACGACCTAATCCGAAGCCAATGTCGGATTCGTTATATATTATTTTTATTTTTATTAGATGTTATTACAATTATTTTGTTTATAACATAGCAATTGATATTTCTCGTGATTATGTTTAACACAATTAAAATTACCTTCGTTTTGAACGAAAGCTTTTTTACTGACACTCAACTGGACAAGGAGAAATTAAGTCAAGTTGGTTTTTGTCAATACAGAAAACAAAAACAGGACTGAGGCAGTCTGACACTTTTCACTGACTGTAAATTCATGGGAAAATTTAAGTTTTGTACCAGGAATTTTTCATTGGATTATGATTACAGTGATGATCAAACTATCGGAGAGGAGGTAAAAGGCAACTTCAAAAAATGCATTTTTCCTACTTATTTTTGTAATTAAAGTTTATGCCTGGATTACGATATTTAATACTGTAGAAATTTTCAGTTTGCTTTTTTTCGACATCGCCACATACAGCCGTCGGCTACTTACTTTTGAAATCTGATAAACAAGAATATCCTTCATTTTTCAGTAAATACTCCGTGCATTTTAACATAATGCTTTTGTAAGAATCTTGTCTGAAACTTATGCTACGCTGAACGCCATGCATATGATTGATTAAGAAATAAGGTTTAATTTTTTTCTTCCAAATGGAATCCAGTTTAATTGGGCCATAGTATTATCTTTTGAACTAGATACTGTGTGGATAGACTGTAGTTTGTTAAAATATTATTGTAGTTAAACGGGAAATCATATCCGTAAGGCAGAGTACTTGGAAAGTGCAATGATAAAATGAGATCATTTTCAATGACTACCATAGAATGTGTTGTGCATGATTATAGCACAACGATGCACTTTTCATTACTCCAGTAATCAACGACAATGGAATGGGAAACCCAGGAAATGGATACAAAGACGGCTTTAGAAGAATGCACGTCGAGAATTGAAAACAAATACAAGGATTGAGATACACAGATGCGTAAACTGAATATAAATGAGCCACTTTTTGAGCAGAATACTTGACTTGACGTAGACCTAGAATAGACCTAAAGTAGAATGATATAAAATGCAAGAAATTAGACATGAAACATTAGAACAATAATAATGGTAGGATTTTCGGATAGGCAAGCAGCCTTATTTCTGAATTGCTCAATTATTACTGAAATAAACATTTAGCACACGTATCTAACAGAAGTGAATTTGTAAAAGTTACACTGACCAACAGTGTAGTTGCGTTGGGGAAATATCACAAGGAAATTGGACTTCAAAGCGATTTGTTACAAGATGCACAGATCATTATTCATGTTTTGTGTGCGATGCCCGAGATTACAAAGGAGAAAAAAGGTAAGATAAAGCACACTATGTATCTTAAATATTTGAATAAATGCCCCTTGAACCTATTTTTGCTGGCTACTTGATAAATTGTTTGGTCGTAAGAGAGATGCTTGAATTTGAATTAAAAGACACAAAATTAAAAGTATTGGAAGAGGAGGTAGGGATCTTAAATGAAAGAAGCTATGTAATTTTTTATTAAGAAAAACTGAAGGAAAAGTTCTCCACCTACAACATTGATTGGGAAAGTCGAGTTCCCTGTGCCAGTTTCTTGTTAAGCAGACATATCGTAGTTGGAAGGGATGACCCAACTAAAAGGCAATGCAGTGTATGCAATAAAGATATTGATAGCAACTATCCTCTACTACAATTGTTATCACTGAGTGCGTAAACGTAGCTCCGGTATTTTTTAATCATTAAAAGCAGATAGCAACGATTACCAACCTACTTGTAGGGAATGAGATTCCTTTTGCAGTTGCCTCACCTTCCAGTCTCCGGGTTTTCTACCACGGAACTCTCATCTTAATGGCAGCTTGCAGTTAAATGTTTAACAAAATACCAGTGCACCCCTTTATGAGATGAAAATCACATAGCTGCAACTTAGTATAAGCTACTTTACTTTCCATAGGAGAGGCTGAACATGAGAATTAACTTCAATAGGCTATAAAAAGGTAAGACTCGAAGTCCAAATAGAGAATCAGTTGACATTTTGCAAAAGTTGGGATATTTAGTATTAAGACAACCCCAGGACAATTTTATTATGGTGTGACCGTATTTTTTGAAATAATATATATACGGTCCCGTTAAGTTATTTCAAACAACACTTAACGCCGGGAAGAGGATGACATATTTTACACGTACCTTCATTTCCCAAGTTCTTATGACATAGTATCCGAAAGAAATAAGTTACGGAGGATGTGACACCACATATTATTGAGGTGAGTTGCGTAGCTAAATACAGGAAAAGACAACATGTTAAAGAAACTGATCTTCTTCGTATGTAGGAAATGAAGGAAATCGAGAAAATCTTGAATATACGGGGCACTGTTGAACAGGTGGCCCTAGTTGTTAAAGATGAAACTATAACTGGAACGACAACGGCAGAATCCGAACTGACAGTGGAGGATGACATGGAGATTGAAGAAGAAGATGAAGAGCCTAACAATTCAAATATTCTGGAAACTGTAGGTCAAGGTAGGGAAGTAAATTTGTGATTGAATGCCAAAGGCGTGAACGTTTGCATTTTAATACGGATTACTTATCAAGGTGATATTTTCTTTTCCATTGCTTCATAAAATTTAAGAGTTGTATCGGTTTGAACATAAAAATTTGGAATTTGTATCAATGTAAACCTCAAGTGATATTCCATGCACTACCAGTACCTTGCCTAGCACAGATTCTGGCAAGTTCTAAGCCGGTTTTTAGTGAACAAGTGCTCGTATTGTTTTGCTTCTGAACATAATGCATATAAAACTAATATATGGCGTGACGGTATTTGATTGAAAAATAAGTTTTACATAAAAAAAGCTCATTATGGATTTAATGGAGAATTCAAAACTAATTATAAACAGCTTTTTTATCCTCACTGCATGGTGAAGAATTCTTAGACTTCCCAAACTGCTGTTTTTTTGAATCTTTGGGTTTTTCTCTTACTATGCTATATCACATATTGGGTCATTCTAATTTTCTTGATTACATTACTTGACATATTTGCGAGTTTTTTCGCGGTTATGTTTTCCCCTTCTGCTGAGATAAATTTTTTTTTAATTCCACAGATATTGAAACTTTTTCAACCTTACCCACCGATGGATTTAATCACACTTTTTGTACTTTCTGTTACAATGTGTTTTGATTGAAGTTATTTTTAAACGTCTAACAGATTTGAAAAGTAAGTGTTAACAAATTATAGGAACTCTTCAATCCTGAAGGATTTGCACGAAATATTAGGCACCACAGCGGACTCTTTGAGGCTTTTAGCTTCACATGATAACCATTATTATTGGTTTCAACGAGAGGAACATCAGAGTGCTAATTACTTTTATGACGGCAACAGCTTTCCAGGATTCTTCAAATTTTAAGGTTTCATACCTCCTTTTTCCCTTCCCCCGACCCATCAAATCACACACATATGTATGCATACATACGTACGTACATACATACATATATACATACATGCATACATACATACATTCATACATTCATACATACACAATCGCAAAGGATTTACGTTGTCATTTTATTGGATAATAACAATAAAATATGAAATTTCTGTTGTTTTTAAACAAAGGAAATTTTCAAAATCACGACAATGCACTAACTTAATTTCTTTATTGGAACGTGCTGTATTAAATATCAAATTGATTTAGGTTCATGGTTTTATGCTGAGTGGGCTCTCCAGTAGGTGATAAGCAGCTTTTTGAGAATAGCTTGCATTGAGATAAAAATGGAGGAGGACTTTGCATCTACAGGTTATGTTATACATTTTGAAATAAAAACATTTATGTAGAACTATACTATAACTCAAGCTGGTTCCTTTTCCTGTTAGGTAAGATCACACGATCAGGTTTAGATTTGTTGTTGCATCGGGACTTTAAGAACTATTCATAGCTTTGTCGCCATGCAGTCAAAGAACCACAAAAAATTAACGTCTTTGCTCAGAAAGCGAACGTAAACAATCTTGAAAGTGAGCTCATTAAACTTGGTGGAGTCGAGCGGGTTTGTATTACAGCATTTCTGTTACTAGCCAGAACAACCTACTAGCAATATCGGGTCAATAAACACATAGAATGTAAGAAATTTAACATTCTCTGACTGCGAATGACGTGTCATTTGTACGACAGCATGTTGGTGGTGCTGTACTTCATATGGTTTGAATCAGCTACGGTATAGCAATAACATCCGTTTTGTTACGCAAATTTTAAAGGGTAGCCAGATCCCAGTAACCCAGAAAACGAACTTTAAAATTACAGCAAGGGAAAGCATTGTCAGAAAAAGGATATATACTCTCAAATCCACACAGTTTCCGTACTGTTTACTTTGATATAAATCAAAGTAAACAAATCAAAGTTCAAATGCCATATTGGTTTACCATTTCCTCCAACTTAGCATAAGTTAATTGAACCCACTTTTGCTACGAGCACAATTTCTTTTTGTTGCAGTTGCTGTTACATTTAGGGCAGCTACTAAATATCTGAGAACGAAAGAAGCATATATGTATGACATATAAAGAAGGGATTAAATCTGGGTCATATTTGTCGGTAACATTTCATGCAGTTAGCAGTGACGTATTTAACCGCCCATTTAACTGAGGCCTAGCTAGCTGTATTTTTATCATACTATATATAGTAGGATAGGGTAATTTCAAGTATAACTTAGATTGCACTCGAGCTAGAGGTAAATTTGCATTCAGTCTAGAGTCCTCTTTAATAAAACAACATCGCACCCGCCATTTGAATTTACAGCTGCAGAGATCATGCGTCTAGTATACAATAAGCATGCCTAGTAGGAAGCTGATATAATCTTGGGCCATTGTTGACTGATGCCTTTGCTGCAGCTAATATTACACTCCATAGAGCTGCGTATTACATTTTTAAGTTAAGCTAACCTAAGAAACAGACAAAATATCACTTACAGGGAGCGATATAGCCTCTCTTGCATTTTTAGCCTAGCATTTTGTGGGTGAGAATTACTGTATTTTCAATAGCATGTTGTGGATATTTTACACTGTGCGTTTGCATTGGTATTAAGTGCAAACGGTTTATTTGAGTGAGCGTCTCACATTTTTTGTATTCTTATTTTACAAGCGCCAAAAGGGTTAAGTATCGAGGAAGAAAATAATTATCTCAAGACTCAAGTGGAAGCACTCAGAGCAATCGCAGAGAAAAATCTTGATATTGAAGTTCAACTCGAACGACTTCGACGGGAATATGAGAGATACACAGTTGAGACTAAAAGCACTCTACTGGAAAAGGACGATCGGGTACGGTTTTTTATCGTGCTTTATTTTTGTTACTAAATGCTGTTTGGAATTCTATGTTTAGTACCATGGGCTATACTATACTACAGTGAATTACCTCATGCCAGTACAATAGCGTGTGTGTTCTTACTTTGTTTTAGTACATCCCGCTTCACTGTATATTGTACTCCTTCATATGATAGCCATTCATAATGTAGTTCATTCCAGAAACACCCTACCCATTTTTTGTCAGTGGATCCTCCTACCATACGTTAACAAAGTAACGTTTACTTACGTCTTTGAAAATCAATCAGTTTTCTCCTGCAGTAATCAACACTGACACTACCTTCCAGGCCAGATGTTTGAAATAGATTTGCTACTTTATTTTCTATGAGTTTTTTCAAAAGGTTCGCTGTTCAAATAACAAGGATTATTTATTATTTATTATCGTTTTTAATTGCTGGTTGCATTACACACCAACGTTTAATAATATAATCATTAATCAGAACTGTCAGAGTCATTCATCAACATTTTGTAGCTCTGCAATTATGGTAAGCAATTCTCTTCCATGATGCTTTAGTGTAACAACTTTATGTGCGAAGTATAATTCTCTTTTCACAATTGCTGCGCTTTTTAAATGGAATTGAGAACTTGTTTTAACTCGCTGGGGGAAATTTTGGCTTTGGCTGTTGGCTATTCAAAACAGTTTATACAGTTTTTATAGTTTTTATAGTTTTAATTCAGTTAGATTAATTGTAAGTATATCACAAATGGAACTGATTAAAGGAGATAAGTTACTGATGTTATTCCAGTCAAGTTAGCTAAAGTACTTGCGAAATTTATATAACCGTTATTCCAGCATTCCGGTTTGGAAAACCCAAAATTGTACAGATGGTTTTGAATTATCTTATTTGGGCCTCAAAAAATAATTTTTCAAAGTTAACTGTACCAGGCTAATCTTTATGCATTCCAAAGCACTGGCTGATGTCCTTTTAAATGAACCTACCGTAAATTTATGGACAATATCCTTTTATCCGTCATTTTTATTGGTATTAATTTGAAATTTTTGCACTTGGGGGTCATTTCTTCCCCAGTGTTTTTATGCTTCAAGACCTGACTAGAGGACTTTTTATTTTTAAATCATCTTTTAGACAGCAGGACATGGTTTGTCTTATACATTTGCCTCTCACTCTTTATCTTCAGAAAAATACATAGGAAGTCTGACAATGGAAGCTGCTTTATTGACTTTTTGCGTAAAGCCGGAAAGAGAATTAAACTTGTTAGATTGAAAATGTAGAAGGATGTAGTAAGCTGACATTACTACACATTAGTAGTGAAGTGAGCAGTAGTGATCGTTTTTTGTGTTTCTACCCTACAAGTGTCGCTTCACGTAAATTTTTAGAGAAAATACTAACAAGAAAGTTGCCTTCTCTTCCTCTGCTTTACCTGATTTCCTGCTTTATCGTACCACTGCATTTCGAAAATCGTAAATCTCATTGATAGAAGACTTGTGTGCGGTCAGTTACATGTATAGTTGCATCAGATTAAAATGTCCGTTATTATGGTAATGGTATTCAATAGTTAATAAAAAGGAGACTGAAAAAACCCGTACCTTATGTATTTCCTTGTAAGAGTTTCATTATTGGGACAAGATTAGTTAAAATGTCATTAACCCTACTGTCCAACGTTTTTGTTTTAATAAGGCGAATACTTGGCTTTCACAGNTTTTGTGTTTCTACCCTACAAGTGTCGCTTCACGTAAATTTTTAGAGAAAATACTAACAAGAGAGTTGCCTTCTCTTCCTCTGCTTTACCTGATTTCCTGCTTTATCGTACCACTGCATTTCGAAAATCGTAAATCTCATTGATAGAAGACTTGTGTGCGGTCAGTTACATGTATAGTTGCATCAGATAAAAATGTCCGTTATTATGGTAATGGTATTCAATAGTTAATAAAAAGGAGACTGAAAAAACCCGTACCTTATGTATTTCCTTGTAAGAGTTTCATTATTGGGACAAGATTAGTTAAAATGTCATTAACCCTACTGTACTGTGTATAACACTTTCACCAACATTCACCCCCTTGAAATTTCGAAAGCACCGTTTGCTTGAAAGCAGTCGTAGTTAAAACTAATATTTAAATGCTTCTATTTTGTAATTACGTCATTAGGGGGTGAGAAATTTAAGACTGGATTTATTCAACTTGGATTTACTTACTTTGGTTCTTCATATTGTGCAGGAAAATTAAAACTGTTTCTGATACATAGTCATTGAACGCCTTTTCTTTAAGTGCTAGTGTGCCACACGCGTTCTGTTTTAATTTATTTCTCTTTCTATTCATTGTTAATGATGCTACCTGAACTTACCACATACTCGTTGATGTTGTGTATGTAGGTAATACACCACTCTTTAGTACCTTAAACAGCACTCCTGATCCTAGTCTTGAAGATTTAATCCAGAAATTTTACATTTAAATAGACGTTTTTACATTGTATACCAATGTACCTTATTAAACACTTGTTTCAATTTTCTCACAGATAATGCGTCTGGAAACCAGTCTTCAATCTCTGTATCAGTATACTTGCTATGGAATAACTGGCGCATGGCCTGATGTAAGTACAGAAAAAGGCACTTGAATACAAGTCTTTGAAAGGCAAAATTTCGATATTTTAAGTAGCCTTTGTTTTGTTTTTTTGTTATTTCAAGATAAACATAGTGAGCTGAATTGATGGGAACCTAAATCTTTTACTAAAAGTCAAGAAAATTAATGAAGGCACAAAGACGCTGTTCAACCTGATGTTTTCTGACCATTGTGATCATTGCAAGGCATGGTGCTTGGATTATATTTACTAAGACAATGATTTCAAAAGCGAGCGCATGAGATATACCGAAAATATCAAGCACGTTCTTTGTTTTTTTTATGGTGGTTTGCATATCTTTGTCAATTTACACCGAAAGTGCAGTGGAGATTTGCTTCCTCTTTTTACTTTGTTTAATTGCACGAAATCAACTTTAACATCCGTGGGATCAATTCAGTTGAGAAAATGAAAGTCACTCACCATGTGTGACATCACCAAGCCAAAACACCACATTGCAATAGAAGGCAAGGGTGGGGTTACATGACAATCAGCGATTCGGCGAAAACACTTTACGTTGTAGAGTGAATTCGAAGTTTCAAGAGTGGAAAGCGTTGGAATCTTACAAAAAGTCATTGACTGGCATCAGAAAGGGCATGAACCAAAAAAAACGCCTTAAAGCCACAATGAAATCCAATGAAAGAGCACCGTTCTGAGCGTAGGAACTGGGGAAAAGAATGCCCTCAAACAGAAACTTGTTTTTCCTTACGCATCAAGAAGAGGCTGAGATGCCTCCCAGATATAGAGTTCTAGGAACTTTACAGACAGTTATGTACTATATTTTATGTGTTAATAAGTTAAATAAATATGTTTATATATACTTTACCATTTTACCGTAGGTAACACACGAGTCATACACCAGTGACCCCGAGGAAGCAACGAGACTTCTTCTAGAAACTGCACAACAACAGCAGAAAAGCGTAAGAATTAAATCTGATATTGGGGAGCGTCAGACTGACTTACAGCTTCCGAAGGCTGACACAGACGCTACAACAACTGAAGAAGAAAACCTTCAAGACACTACCGTAAGCGTTGATAGCCTTGTTCCAAAAACAACTGATAGCAAACCAGAGCAAGAAGAAGCACTGGGTCAGTCAGAAGATTCCGATAGTTTTGTTAGTTTAAGTTCAAGAGAATTAAGTTGCATACCGATATTTACAATGGTAATGAACACATACTTAAAAGGCATTTCTGCCAAGCGTTTATCCCGCTATTGCCAAGAAAATGGAGTAACAATGTCAGCAACAGATGTTAAATTGTTTCTAGAAAAGCTGCCAAAACTCTTTTGTGCTGAATTCAAAGGCAACGAGGAAGTGTGGTTTTTCATTGGCCTGAAAACTTTTAAATGAAAACTGGAAAACTGTTTTCCATTTCTTTACATATCGACATTTTTACTACTGGTGGCATATGACTGGCCATGGTGGTGAACTATTAATACGTCAACATATATCTATAGTAATTAGTTTTAGAGTTCAGTTCGAACTTAGATAGTGTGTTGTGTATAAAGCTATTTCAATTGAAAAAAACCCCACTTTTTAAGAAGGTTGACAACCTAGACACAGGTTTGTTGCATTTGGGAGTTACTCCAGGATAAGGTCTGAGGAGAAAACACCGTTTTTACCCTAATGCTTTTAGCCCCAGCTATTGTATGGCAGTTGTCATTTACTTTACCATCGTTAGCTTGAATAATTAATAACAGCTCGTTAAGAAAAAGGTTTACAACAACTTGCTATTAATGGCCGCAGTAATTATATGCTGGGGTGGATAGGATCAATTGTACCTTGCAATTGATTAAGTAAATGTTGTTTTAATAAAAAAGAGGTTAGAAAAAAACAGAACCTAGCAACAAGAGGATATTTTATGAGTTTTTTCTCATTTGTTAGACCACTAATTCTTGACCCTTTTAAGGTCGTGACCCCTTTTTCAAAATTGAAAAGTTCCCACGCTTCTCCCACTCCCCCAACGGAAAACAATAATAATAATTAGTAAAAATAATTGGGTAAAAATATGATTTCATTGATATTATAGTAGTGCGATGCCAAAATAATCAATTTTAACAATTTTATTTTTTTTATTTATGGTAGACGTTTTAGCATTACCAGGTAATTACATTATTGTGATGACTGCTGTTAAACTTCCACAAATAATAGTGTAACGTTACAGTCTGTTTTGGAAGGCACAAATTACATAGCGTCATGGTCTTAAAAGGCTTTTCTTTCGTTGTTTTTAAGTGCACAAGTGCTGGAAGGCCCAATTCGCAAGCGTATGTTGTAGCTAACGGTACAAGAATTTTTAGTGCAAACAATTCAACCTATTTAAAATCTGCATTGAATATGCTGACATAAAACTGAGTTACTTGTTTTTATACAAAGAGCACGGGCGTAGACATAATTTCTCACGTTAGCAAATTCCTTTTATAAATCTACTGGTATGCTATTAATTGCACTTCCAGCAGAGAAAGGATTGTGTATTATTGTGATGTATTATTGTGGATAATACATGCCCCAGACGTCAGATTAGGGCTGTATTTGGACGCTTTTATGTCTGAAATGTTTCACAATGTCTTCCTTAAACTAGACCTTTGCGGAAGAATAAATCTTGTAAATCAGAATGGCAGTCAATCACATGTGGGAGAACGTTCCTTTTGAGAGCCACCTGACTTAAATGTATTAGAGCAGTGTTTGTGCTCCCATTTCTTGGGACAGCTGTTTAAAAAGTCTGGTGTTAAGCGTACTCCGTTTCGCATAGTTCTCTTTTTTCCCACAACATCCAGAACATTTTGAATATAATATTAAGAGTTGTGGGTCATGCAGTGTACGCCGATTGCCGTAGAAGCCTTTTCTTTAAATGTCGTTTGAAATCCTGACTTGTGCCCAAGCATTGCTGGAACACTGTCTGCCGTAACCCACAAGCCTTTTCCCAGCTGATACCAGCACTTCTGAAGAAAGAATTAATTTCATTCATCACGTCATGGCTTTATATAGTTATTTGAAAGTCCAAACAAAATAGAAACGTTTCGTTTATGTTTTCATGGGTAAGATATCTTGTAATAACTAACAGCTGATAACATGATTTCCCATCAGTACTGTCATCAGGAGCTACAGCCCATTGCGCGAGATGTTTTAATTTTCAAAAGGGCGGTAGCCTTGACACCCTCAGACATGCGGAATGTTCTGTTAGTAACAGTGTTTAAAGGTTAAATCTTGTTAAGCTCTCTGCTAATATTCTCACCTAAAATACAACTTGACTGCTTTTAGGTACCAGGGTTTGACTGAAACTTTATCAATATTGCGAGCTTTTTTCGACCAGATAAAGAAGCATGACGTAAAGACTTGTTTATCTTTAAAAACCTGCTGTCAGTTTCCAATCTGGGCAACAATTTTATTGATCAGAAAAACCATTGAAACATGCAAGCGAGAAAAAAATTTTTAAATTATGCATGTGATTATACAAACACAACAGAACATTTAATTTAGTTTTGTTAGTTATGTAAACATGAGCTCTGCAGGATTTAAATCTTTCTGTTATTGAAAAGCCACCCGACTGCCGATTTCTGTACATTCCCTAAGTTTAGTGGAGGAACTTTTATTTTTAGGAAAGGAAATGATGACAAGGTTGTCACTGACCTGGTGTGCAAACTAGGTTCATCTGCGAAAAGTATCTCTTGACCTTTGAAGAACTTATTGGAATAGTATACAGTATTCCCCGAATCAGATTTTTTTTGGACATTGGTGTTTTTAGTATTAGACACACAATCTTTAAATGCCAGGATCAGCCCTTGCCTATCGGTAGAAACGATATCCATTTTGATGTAGAAAGAAGAAGAAGAAGAAAGGTTCTTGTCGGTAGAAACGGCTAATCTCTTGCCATAGATTCAGTTTCTACCGACAAGAACCTTTCTACTTCTACCCAAGGAAGATTTACGTCAAAAAGCCATCGTTTCTACCGATGTTCATCTTTCAGAGAACAATATCTTTTGCTCCGTTAAGAGTTGTTCATTGCTAGCTTTCAGCACTCTGGTTTTGATATTGTCAATTAGAGCTTTCAAGAACTGGCCTTTACTGAACGTGTATAAGTAGATATACGCTCAAATTTGTGCAAAGTTACACCATTAAAAACAACATTTCCAACTCTGATGAAATGAAAATTTCCCCTCTGCTATAGATTTCCAAACCGTTAACTTACTAGTTCAGATTACGATTTGCTACTGCAACGCTTATTTCTGATTTCGTGGAAATTCGGAACTTTGATTTCAGCCATTTTCAAATTCTTTGCTTGCTAGCTTTTGTGCTATTTCACTGTATGCTGCTCTTTTCATCGAGTCGATCGATGTGGCCATTGACAAAATGCTGAAGTGTTCATACAACCCTAAAAGTTAACACCATAAAGCATAAATAAAACTGCCCATTAAGTAGAGGCTACACGCCGTGGTCAATGCCTTACCAAATTTCTCAATTCAACACTGTGGATGCAGTTTCTTTAAATTACGTCTGCTCTGGTTCAATACTATTACACATTTTTGCATGAATACTCTGTTCAATGCAATTGACCATTTACTTGCAGAAAAACCGTGACTGGTGGCTATTCCTAAACTAATCCGATTCCTTTCTTGGAGTTTATTTTGGCCTGGCAGAAAAAGACAATTTTGATAGGCAATATACGCTGTTCGAAGACAATATTCTGTTACTTCTTTATTTTTGTTTTGATATTTAGTTGTAGGTAGCTTTGCTGCTCTTCATTCCAATAAGCAGGGTAATAATGAGTCTGTTGCATAGATTTTTTTCTTCTGACTATTCTATTGTCATCGCATCTGAATCCATGAATGCAGATTGGCCATTTCCAATCAGGACAATTAGCTTTTGTAAAAAAATATTTTATTGTGAGTTGTACCTATTCAGAAGCTGGGTGCTTTTCCATTTTTATTGAGAGTAATATTTCGTACACAAGACTTTGAATTCCTTACCTTGTTGCATTGATAACTGTAACACAGGCTTAAAAAATTTTGTTTGTGGCAAGAGTGTGAATAGGTGTTTTTTACTAATTTGGGTGTGTTAAATCCAAATTTATTAACAGTTATGTTCTATCACCTCTAGTTTTCCTGCTTTTAAATAGTCCCATTTTAGTATATACAGAATATATACGTGCTTATTTCAAGAGATGCAGCAGCTTACTACAGATAAAACAGGATAGATAAAGAACATTGACGGAATAAATATACTTGGCTGACACAATGTCCACAATTCATAGTACCGCAGACAGAAGTATGTTAAGTTTCCCATCATATCGGGGTTCCACTTGCCTTGGTAGTTGCTCTCCATCTTCGTATTGTCTTGGTGGAATCTTTCTCCGTGCCATCACTCAATGATCCAAGGTTTGGAGGGAAAACGTTGAGGTGGGAATGGAGAAAATGAATTTTGAGTGACATTCTACATCCCATATCGTCATAAGTCTTTAGCAACTTAAATCAATACAGACTTAGTAATCTGGTACGCGTGTGTGACCAAGGACGCCACTACAGACTGACTAAAATGCTTCCTATGCTCTCAGTTCCTCCAAGGTAAGAAGCTCCTTAAAATCAGTATCCTAAAGCAATTCTCGGATCTGAGGTCGGACAAAGATGCCCTCTTTGAGCTTGGCAGCACTGAGACCTGGTAACACAGTAGACAATTCTTGAAAGGCAGCACCATTTTTGTCCATGGCCTTCACAAAATTCTTCATCAAACCAAGCTTGATGTGAAGAGGAGGAAGAAGCACCTTATTCATGTCAACCAGAGGATTCTCCTTGACTCTGTGTTCCCCAGGAACGAAAGTGTTTCTGGACCCCCAGTCTTTCTGGTTGTAATGCTGGGATACAGATCGACTACCCCAGGGACAGAAAAAGCAACAGTACTTTGTAAAGTCCGCTTGCATATCCATAAGAAGACCAATGACCTTGAGGTCCCCACACAGGCTCCACTGGTACTGGTTGTACTTAACAGCTTCTAAAAGAAGCTCCATGTTGTCATAGGACACCTTTAGATGGACATAGTGTGCAATGGGAATGCTGGGATATTTATTCCTGTTGTGCAGAAGCACAGCCTTGAGACTTCACTTGGAAGAGTCTATGAAAAGATGCCAGTCTGAGGATTTTGTGGCGAATCAAGAGAACTAAACAAGCCAGATACTTTTGTGCAGTACCACAATTTGTTTTTCATGTCGAAAAAGAAACCATGGTCTTTGTTCCGATTCCTGAAACGGGTGCTCCTTTTATCTTCCTGGACTAAGTTCCACTGTTTAAGCCGAGAAGCCAAGAGCTCTGACTGCTGTTTTGACAGAACCAATCACGAGCAATTCGGGTCTTCAGGTCTTCTTGCGTGATCCAGTGTGGCTCGTTGCCACTTGTTCCTGAATAAGGAGAGACAATATCGTCGGAAGAGATTGACTTGGCAGAATCCTCCCTTGAAGGCATTTCTTCATCTGATGAGGAAAGAAGATTCTTAGTTACTGGAGATGTTGGAACAGGATGATTATCTGAATGGGGAACGGGTCTCAAAGCAAATTTAAGGTTGGGATATTTAATCTTTTTTCTAGAAGACGCATTAAAACCAGCTATATTTGTTAGACAAAAATAAAAATTATCTGCATGGCTTCGTGGCTCTCTCCAAACCATCGGGACTGCAAAGTTGAAAGCCGCTTTCTTCCCATTAAACCAAGCAGTTAGTCCATTGTAGCAGGACTTACAATAGATGTGTGGAGCCCGGGATTTGTCATGATCGCCAATTTTACAGTCAAAGTTATGAAACGTATGCAGTTCTGAGGAGGGAAGTAATGGTTCGACCCTGTGCAGCTGTCGTGAATTCCCCACACAAGTAGCAGAAAGAATTGGCCTTGTTGAGGCATCCTCGCTGTTTTGACGGACTTGAAGCCATTGAAGAATCTAAAAAAACCCAAAATAAAATAAACTGCCAAAATCCTTCTTTATATATATATATACATATATAATGTAATGCTATGACTTTCATTTATTGTATAATAACTAAAAAAGAAGACATGTCACACAATATTAAAAATTGACCTTAAATACATATACTGTACGCCTTTATGTACAGTATGTGTAGAAAATGTACAGTATGCATATTAAAAAAACTAGAGATGATGAGTAAAAACGGATTTCAAATCTGAATTCAGAATCCCCAAATTAGGTTAAAACAGCTATTTTTGTGCTTGCCTCAATTTCTTTGTGAACCAGTGTAATTGTACTGAAAACTGATTTGAATAACAAATAATAATCCATTGTTCTATTTGCTATGTATCAACGTATCGTTCAATAGCTGAAAAACTTTTTAATTTATAACCTGCAATAGTAACTCACTGCTAAGCTTTTACACAAGAATTCTAATAGAATTTTAAGGATGAAAACAGCCAACATCCAAAGAAAGGTGTCAAACCATGTCTTTGGTTTGTGTGACAAATATCAGCTCAGACGAGAGAGGATTCCAGTATTAAATGCGATACGTGGAATTTATGGATGAATAATACTAACATGTGCCATTTAAAAAACAGTATTTGTGGCATTTCGTGTCCTGGAGTTTGTCTTCAGATTCTTAATCTACTTTTTTATTCTCTGTTTTCTCCTCCAGCTCAATGGCTATAATGGACTCGATATCGTAGGGGGAAAAGTCAAAACACTTTTACATAGTTTTGATACTTCCTACTCGACAGTCATTATTGCTGTTCGTTACAGTCAACTGTATTTAGGTGTCAGCAAACATGGAAAATTGTGCACAATGTTGTTTGTGAGCTAACAGGTACATTACTATCTTTATTACCGACGTTGAACCAGTTTAAAGAATTGCAGGCTTATTTTTTGCTAAGTGTTAGAGAGATTTAAACCAAAGCTACAGCTTTTTATGAGTACAAAAATACGCACTTTCCTCCTTCTTTTCTTTCTTTGATAATAGAAATATTTCAGTCTTTCCAAAAGTTTTGTAAATAGTAGAGTATTTTATGTTAAATTGTATTTCTGGAGATCACTAATGCCGTAAAATACCTTATTAACAAGCATCTGACTGACAACCAATCAACATCACATATTTCATTACACACACACACATACACACACATAAATATAATTGTGTGTGTGTATGTGTGTGTGTGTAGAAAATCATATATATGTAGAAAAACACTGAGAGAGTACTGTATTTGCTCTTGCTGTGAAAGGAAGGAATACAGTAATGACACAATTGAGTTGACCTTTTGAAAGTTTTGTTTTAACTTCTTTTCATTTGGCACTGTAG
Organism: Morbakka virulenta; assembly: GCA_003991215.1. NCBI lineage: Eukaryota > Metazoa > Cnidaria > Cubozoa > Carybdeida > Carukiidae > Morbakka > Morbakka virulenta. The sequence goes on along the minus strand of RDPX01000013.1, from coordinate 1,286,386 downwards.
GGCACCGTGAAAACAAGAAGTCTTTTAACAATAAAAACCATATAATATTTAAAAGTTAACATAAAATGTAATGTATAAATATGCCAAAGGGTGACCTAGAGGTAGTTGTTGCATAGGGTAAGGTAATCTCATTCACCCATGTCAAAACTCTACGACCGGATACATTTTAACGTCATACCCAAGACGTTTCTTTTTCTTCTTTTTGCTCCTCTTCTTTTTCCTCTTCTTCTTCAGATTTATTAAAAATAACAACCATATACTACTTGAAATGTAACGAAATGTAACGTTTTAGAGTACAAGAATTACATATTTTTAATTGAGAACGTGTAAAATTACATAATTTTACACAAAAGTATCTCATACAAAAAATGTTAAAATGTTAAAACTATGTTTAAATTTAAAAGTACAAAACTATGGAATTAGATACCTCTATGTTTTCTAGTCTGACAAGTCAATCGATACAAGTGGCCAGGTGTGAAAATCCTCTTTTCTTTTCAAAACGTAGGGCATTTGTTACCCTGGATGAGTGCGCGACTAGGTCTGGCATAATTAAGCTTTTAGCATAATTTTAGCATAATCTGGATTAATTCTTGGATAATGTTATCACTATTTTATTAAAAGTCATTGTTTACGTTAATAACTGTGTTGCTGTTACTTGTGTCAGCATGCAAACACTTGTCGCTAACATGTGTCTGTCATGTTGCAATTATCTTCGTACACCGGCTAGCGAAATATCAGTGTAAAGGGGCAAGGCCCATTATGATCTTTGTGTTTTTGAATGTATTTCATTGGTTACTTTCTTAGATGGCAAAGATGATTTCTTCTAATTGCTTCATAATTAAAAATATAGTCTACATATATCAATTTCTTCCTTTAACTATATCAATTAGTTAGTTTATATCGTACGAGTAACATGTAAAGAAAATGAGAAAGGCGGGTAAATCAAAACAGTACGAGCAGAAGCTCATAGACGAATGATTGTTGGATAAAAATAGGAAACGAATGGCCCGATAGAACAAAAACGAATAGTATATACTGTAATTGATACAAATGTAAAACGGCAGCGAAACTCAACGTCATTACACGATATAAAAAGAGCAATCGAGATCAAGATTTTCTGTCAGATTCTCCCGACACTACTAAAGTGCCATCATAGTTTCAAATGGAAATATGAGTATAGAAACAAAATAAGCAGATATTATGCCTTTCGTAGTTGATCATAATAATCACTTTAAGGTGGTGGATCACCTTTCAGACGTTTTGCCAAGAGCCTTTCATGACTCAGCAATACCGAAAGAATTTGCCTCCAAACAAACCAAAGCCACAATATTGTTTAGAATACAAAATTTTAGGGGGAAAATTTAAGACTGCAATAGTAAAAAATGGAATTAACATGAAACACCTCTCAATACGTATTGATGAATCAACAAAAACTGTTCTACAACGTAATCATTGGCTGTCGCTGTGAAGTTTTTTTCAATGAAAAGTGGAAGTTTTCGGTTAAAGCCACTAAGGTGAGTTTCTATTACATCTGGAACAGCGAAATAACTGTTTTTGATGTTAAGGGCAGAGCTAGAAAAGAAACACCGGGGGATAAAAAACCCTCGTTAGGTTCTCTGTTGACATGACAACCGTAATGTTCTGAAACAGTGATTGTATTCTAACGCGTAGCAAAGAAACCAGTCCATCTTGTCTTGCTTTGAAAAGTGTTTGCCATTCAACTGAACTCAGCGATAGCCACGCTTCAAAATTATTACATAGAAGCATTAACCAATTGATTTCAGGACATATATAATTACTTTAAGAAAAAACAGAAAGAAAGTGCCAATTTTTTGTTGTAACAGTTTACAGACAAGCCCAACATAGAGATCTACAATTCGACGTTGGAAAAGTGAATCTTTCAGTATGGATCAGAAAAATTGGGTCTTGGTGATATTACTGCAAAAGTAGACACTTTAGTAATAATATAACAAATATTAACTTAATCAAGAATTGGATATGTAAAGGTGACCAATGGCAATGAACAGTGAAATTCCATACAGGCTAACAGGGCCCTAGTAGCGAATGCGAATGTGATAGAGTTTTGGATCAGCATTAGTAAGAAGGGAAAATTCGTTCTGATATCTTTTCCAGCTAAAAACCTGCTTTCTTTGCCCATTTTCAATATTGCCTGTGAGCGGATATTTTCGCAAATAGAGTTGTTAAAAGAAAATCAGTGTATCTGTTTGCTAAAGATGGACTTCGTGAAGTTGAAAAGAAAAACTGCACGAATTTGAAGCAATAAAGTCTATAAATAACAAAATGAAAAATGAAGCAAAGCACAATAAAATACAAAAAATCCTAGTCAATTTCCTAAAGACGAGGATGATTTAAATAGCGAAGATGAATATCGGGAAATTGAAGTCATTTACATTGGATGAAATACTTATGGTTTTTATTATATTTGGCGATTAATTAATTGTGTTGGTATTGTTAACTGTTGCTCTTTAGATGATAAAGTTCCAGTTTAATATTCTATTTTCCAAATATATTCCTTTTGCTTTCGCTACTCTGCGCATGCTCTAGCTTTTCTTTCGGACAGGATAGCATCGAATTGAAATTTAGCATAGTTATGATAGATCTGGCAAAATTTTATAACAATATTGGCATTGTTAGAAATTGGAAATCTGGTCACCTTGCTGCTATTGGGGAGAAAGAAAGATTTAAAAATTGAATGAAGAGGATTAAATAAGTTAGTTGTGATTTGTTATCATGTAAAACAACTACCTTAAAAGGATTGAGGTAAATTCTAACGGGCACTTGCCATAAGACAAGTTTGGTTGACAAAAATAAACCAAAACTGAGAGTGTCGCTGTCTGAGATAGAAAGTGACGAATTTAAATAGGAAATTGGTGAAAACGGGGAGAGGTTAGACAACGGCAGAGACTGAATGGTGAAAGGCGAAAGGTGATCAACAAACAAATCAAGTTGGTAGTGGGAGCAAGAAAAGAGTAAAAGAAGATACAAAGGTAATTAATCTCTTACAGCCTTTGAAAGATGGAATGTTGAAAAAAAGACGATGATGAAGGGTTACAAGAAGAACTCTACATAGAAGAAAAGAAACAAATACTGAAATGAAGAGCAAGAGCCATATAGTTTACGAGAAAAAAGACAGAAACAAAGAGTACTTTACATACTATATTGTAGGGACTGTCCTGTCTCTTTTGTTGCTGAATTAACGCATGAAAAGGTTACAGACAAGAAAATAAATACAAAAACAAGAAAACTAAAAGAAATAATGCCATTTCTTACAACACAGCAATCATATCGACAATAGACCGTACACACTTCCAGAATTATGATTTCCTGCACCAGAGAAAAAAACCCAACTTACACTGGATAGGTGTAAGATTAATCTTGCAAATAACTAGATCTATGTCACTACATACATTTGGTTGGGTATTTCAGTTTTTAAGAACCATATTATACACCACTAAGTATATGGATCTGTGACGAAATGATAGAATAAATAGAAACAAAAAGAAAAGAAAGAAAAGAAGAAGATTATGCTAAAAGATAAGAGTTAACCTTAACTATTAAAACATTCAAGTCAGCCTATGCAGAAAACCACTCAGAATCTAAAGAGTTCCACAGCCTTGTAGTCCGAGAAAAAGAACTACAACCATGGAAAGGTTTATTAAAACGGAGGACAACAACTGCTTGAGGGTGAAGACGTTCAATAAATAAGTCACACGAGATGCAAAAGACTGACCTGGTAGCAACGTGGAGAGCTCATTATTTCAATTTCCATGGTAATACCTATAGAAAGGACTAAGATAAGATACTTTCAGTCGATGAAACAAAGGTTGAAGAGTAGCAACAAGATTTGGACCTATTAAGTAACAAACAAGTCTCTGACCTCGATCAAGAACATCAAGATGAGATGATGGAGTACCTTCCTAGATATGTAAATAGTATTCCATGCAAGGCAGAATGGTAAATTTTTAGAGACACAAGATGACTTTTGGGTGTAAAGTAATTACTAGTATGATTCAAAGAGCCAACCTGTTTAAAAGAAGATTTGAGAATAGATTGAATAAAAGAAACCAGAAAAGGTTTAGAAAAATGACGTACCTAGCATTCTTGTTGATAAGCATTCCTCGATATTTGGTGGGGGGGGGGGGGGGGGGAAAAAAACCTTAAAACAAAAACC
>RDPX01000013.1:1271373-1282169 GCA_003991215.1 Morbakka virulenta | reverse complement strand
TGTTCGGGGGGGGGTGGGGGAGAGGAGAAGAAACCTTAAAACGATAATCATCAGAGTGATATTCCATGAATATTGGAGAGAAATAAGGGCTCAGCTTTTATGGAACAACATCAGCTGCGTTTTAGCTGCATTGAAAGAAACCAGCCACTTTCTTCTCGATCCTCTGCCACCCTGAAGGTCATATACTAATCAGCGCCAGAGTGCAGGGCAGTGTCAACAGCATAGATGTTGATAAACTGAAGAAATTTAACAGTAAGGTCATTGATATAAAGAAAAAAAAGAGTTGAACCAGAAATAAAACCTTGAGAGACGTCAGCATCAATTAAATGTTCATCAGATGTATTTCCATCAAATGTGACACGTATTGTACGATCTGAAACCAAAGACTAAAGGATCTTAAACAGCTTTCCACAAATCTCATTACCAGAAATCGTATGAAGAGAAACAGCGTGTCACAGCTTATCAAATGCATTGAAAAACTCCAATGCTATAGCTCTTCCTTTACACTTAACGTATCCATAAACCTAGAGATACTTTTGTTGATTACAGTCAAAACGTCACCAGTGGAGCAAGATCCTCTAAACCTGTACTGAGCATCAACAAATAGATCTAGGTTCTTCAAGAATTTCACGAATGCAATGTGAATAAAGTCATTCAAGGACTTACAGATCGAAATTTGGCAGAATCAGGTGAATCACATCCATTCATGAAGACAGGAACAACATTAAAGCCTTTGCATAAGGCGGAAAACATGACTCCGTTAGGAAAAGGTTAAAAAGTTTGGAAAGCAAGGAAGATAGCTCAGAAGCATACTCTTTCCAAATTCAACTCAACTACTAGAATCACATCTAGACCATGAGGTTTAGATTGATCAAACCGTTGAATAATCTTTGCAAGTAGTCTTGAATTTATAATGACAAAGTCCAAAATTTTATTTCCTTGCGAAGATAATTGTGGCCAAATATCATTGTCATTTAGAGAAATTGGAGGAAAACAATTTAGCAAAAAGATCAGTGTTAATACGACATCATGCCCACTTGGGAAAATTGGAATAAGCATGAAAAATTCAAGTCAGAAACTATGCTTCTACTAAACAGCGGAAACTTATTACATTACTTTTATTATTTTACTACGAATATTTACCCAGAATAACCAATTCAAATGTTGGTTTATACAAATTCATCTACAATTTCAGTTCTACTATTAGATCTTGCCTGATATAGGGTGAATAAAATGTGTTAAATTTTGTAAAATTCCCAAATGGTAAAGTAAGCGAGGGAAATAAAAACAATAGTGCATGATTGGTTTAGAAGATTGAAAAAAAACCCCACTAAAAATTCGTTCACTTCATGTGAAGCTGTAAGCTCAGGGAAATGTTCAATAAATACTTTGCTCCATAATAATGTAGACAATTCTATTTGATTTAAGTTTAATTTTGGACAAACGTTAGAGAATATTTTTAATCTCGGAATGGTCTTTACTTACTTTAAAGTAATTTTTCATATTTTCAGGAAGGACATTTGAAAATGCTCTGACGCAGGAAATTTTTAATCAGGTGTTCTTTAAAAGGAAAATGAGCTGCTGGTTGATTTCTGAAAGCGGCTTTGAGTAAATGAGCCTGTAATGATTTTTTCCCTGCTTATACGTTTGGCTCGCTTTGGTAATTAGTAAGCAGAAAGTGAATAGTGGCACCAGCATTGACTGACAGGTGGTATTGCTGCTGTGATACTCAGTTGGCTTCGTAGCCTCCCTAGCAAGTACATTTCACCTATGGCATTCTTAAAAGAACTGTCGCTGTGTTCGAACGTGGTAAGCAATGAATCAGGAATAACACCTATGTATTTATAGTCTGGAGTTTTGGAAATCGTGTTTTGGCGATATATTATTTTAATTCCCTTACTTTCAGTCATTTGTGCTCTGCGAAATATCATGCATTCACTTTTACCTGCTTTAATGATAAAAATCAGTTCATTAGATGACAGACAGTCTTCTGGAACCTAATGAGCTGATTATAAAAATAATAGCCGAAGATAAAACCCTTTTAGTATCACACATGGAACGGCTTTATTATCTGGCGGATGATTGCGAAATTTAATTTGATATTTCCTGTTGAACAAAGTATTTACAAAGAATTCTCTTTCTACATCATGTATATTGTAATTGGAAAGTTAAGAGATAATTAAACTGTGGCCCAAAGAGTTAACAGCCTTGCTTAACCAGATGGAAAAATTCTTCACCTTTAAAAAGGGACCTTGAGTTGACGAACGCAAAAAAGTTCTAAAAGTAAAACAGCATATTTTCAAAACACTATTTTTTTCTCTTTCTATTATCCAGAAGAAAAAAAGCAATTTTATTTATTACTCCTTACTTACAGTATGTCTAAATCGATGTTGATCATTGTACATTAAGGCAAGTATTGCTCTCTTTCCTTAATACTGAAAAATATTGCACTCACATCTTACAATACTTACAATAGAATGGATAATTTTATTGGATACTTGCCTGTGTGCAACTATAGCCACGGCTTGTGTCACATTAAAAAATTGTATAAAAGGTATGGGCTACACTGCAGCATACTTACTGTTCGGTACCTGTGGCATGTTATATCAAGTTTGAAAATAACAAATTCAATCACCTCGTGGAGCATATTTGCTTTCCTGCCATTGAATAATCCGGAAGATATCTTATCTGATAGAGAAATTAACAAAGTTGTATCGTGAAAGCTTATACATTTCTATGTAGGGCTGTGATCCTCTTATAAAGTACAATGATGTGTGCTATAAACACAGGCCGTAAGAAAGTAGGAAAAAGCCTACATTAATTTCCTTGTGAGCTCGGATTCATACTCTCAAGTTGTATCGTGAAAGCTTATACCTTTTCTATGTAGGGCTGTGATCCTCGTATAAAGTACAATGATGTGTGCTATAAACACAGGCCGTAAGAAAGTAGGAAAAAGCCTACATTAATTTCCTTGTGAGCTCGGATTCATACTCTCAAGTTGTATCGTGAAAGCTTATACCTTTTCTATGTAGGGCTGTGATCCTCGTATAAAGTACAATGATGTGTGCTATAAACACAGGCCGTAAGAAAGTAGGAAAAAGCCTACATTAATTTCCTTGTGAGCTCGGATTCATACTCTCAAGTTGTATCGTGAAAGCTTATACATTTCTATGTAGGGCTGTGATCCTCGTATAAAGTACAATGATGTGTGCTATAAACACAGGCCGTAAGAAAGTAGGAAAAAGCCTACATTAATTTCCTTGTGAGCTCGGATTCATACTCTCAAGTTGTATCGTGAAAGCTTATACCTTTTCTATGTAGGGCTGTGATCCTCGTATAAAGTACAATGATGTGTGCTATAAACACAGGCCGTAAGAAAGTAGGAAAAAGCCTACATTAATTTCCTTGTGAGCTCGGATTCATACTCTCAAGTTGTATCGTGAAAGCTTATACCTTTTCTATGTAGGGCTGTGATCCTCGTATAAAGTACAATGATGTGTGCTATAAACACAGGCCGTAAGAAAGTAGGAAAAAGCCTACATTAATTTCCTTGTGAGCTCGGATTCATACTCTCAAGTTGTATCGTGAAAGCTTATACCTTTTCTATGTAGGGCTGTGATCCTCGTATAAAGTACAATGATGTGTGCTATAAACACAGGCCGTAAGAAAGTAGGAAAAAGCCTACATTAATTTCCTTGTGAGCTCGGATTCATACTCTCAAGTTGTATCGTGAAAGCTTATACCTTTTCTATGTAGGGCTGTGATCCTCGTATAAAGTACAATGATGTGTGCTATAAACACAGGCCGTAAGAAAGTAGGAAAAAGCCTACATTAATTTCCTTGTGAGCTCGGATTCATACTCTCAAGTTGTATCGTGAAAGCTTATACCTTTTCTATGTAGGGCTGTGATCCTCGTATAAAGTACAATGATGTGTGCTATAAACACAGGCCGTAAGAAAGTAGGAAAAAGCCTACATTAATTTCCTTGTGAGCTCGGATTCATACTCTCAAGTTGTATCGTGAAAGCTTATACCTTTCTATGTAGGGCTGTGATCCTCGTATAAAGTACAATGATGTGTGCTATAAACACAGGCCGTAAGAAAGTAGGAAAAAGCCTACATTAATTTCCTTGTGAGCTCGGATTCATACTCTCAAGTTGTATCGTGAAAGCTTATACCTTTTCTATGTAGGGCTGTGATCCTCGTATAAAGTACAATGATGTGTGCTATAAACACAGGCCGTAAGAAAGTAGGAAAAAGCCTACATTAATTTCCTTGTGAGCTCGGATTCATACTCTCAAGTTGTATCGTGAAAGCTTATACCTTTTCTATGTAGGGCTGTGATCCTCGTATAAAGTACAATGATGTGTGCTATAAACACAGGCCGTAAGAAAGTAGGAAAAAGCCTACATTAATTTCCTTGTGAGCTCGGATTCATACTCTCAAGTTGTATCGTGAAAGCTTATACCTTTTCTATGTAGGGCTGTGATCCTCGTATAAAGTACAATGATGTGTGCTATAAACACAGGCCGTAAGAAAGTAGGAAAAAGCCTACATTAATTTCCTTGTGAGCTCGGATTCATACTCTCAAGTTGTATCGTGAAAGCTTATACCTTTTCTATGTAGGGCTGTGATCCTCGTATAAAGTACAATGATGTGTGCTATAAACACAGGCCGTAAGAAAGTAGGAAAAAGCCTACATTAATTTCCTTGTGAGCTCGGATTCATACTCTCAAGTTGTATCGTGAAAGCTTATACCTTTTCTATGTAGGGCTGTGATCCTCGTATAAAGTACAATGATGTGTGCTATAAACACAGGCCGTAAGAAAGTAGGAAAAAGCCTACATTAATTTCCTTGTGAGCTCGGATTCATACTCTCAAGTTGTATCGTGAAAGCTTATACCTTTTCTATGTAGGGCTGTGATCCTCGTATAAAGTACAATGATGTGTGCTATAAACACAGGCCGTAAGAAAGTAGGAAAAAGCCTACATTAATTTCCTTGTGAGCTCGGATTCATACTCTCAAGTTGTATCGTGAAAGCTTATACCTTTCTATGTAGGGCTGTGATCCTCGTATAAAGTTGTATCGTGAAAGCTTATACATTTCTATGTAGGGCTGTGATCCTCGTATAAAGTACAATGATGTGTGCTATAAACACAGGCCGTAAGAAAGTAGGAAAAAGCCTACATTAATTTCCTTGTGAGCTCGGATTCATACTCTCAAGTTGTATCGTGAAAGCTTATACTTTTCTATGTAGGGCTGTGATCCTCGTATAAAGTTGTATCGTGAAAGCTTATACATTTCTATGTAGGGCTGTGATCCTCGTATAAAGTACAATGATGTGTGCTATAAACACAGGCCGTAAGAAAGTAGGAAAAAGCCTACATTAATTTCCTTGTGAGCTCGGATTCATACTCTCAAGATCAAGAAGCAAAAGGTGCTCAGGAAACAAAATTACTGATCTTGGTTACACTAACAATCTAATTATCATCTCAGACTAACTGATGGATACCGTGATAGTCCAACATCAAACAGAACAAATTGTCAATAAAATAAAACCTCGTGTTGACACGAGGTTTTATTTTATTGACAATTTGGCAAGAGCTTTATCGGATGCAACTGCCAGCACACTGGTTTCGTCAATTCATTGATAGGGCTATTTTATAGCACAACTTGACCACATATGCAACACTTCAGTCTTAAGAGCACCACGAACCAAGACCAAGTTTTAAGGAAGACTATCAAACAGATTTTAGCTGTTACCATACGCAGTCTATTAACAGAAAAGGAAGAAGTGTGGCTGCACTTGAACACTGAGTGTAAGGAAACCAATGGTAAAGCACAAGGAAGAAGAACCATTGTACACAAAGACCAGAAGCTGTACTGAAAAACTGTGAGAATCTTCAAACAAGAAGCTTGGAGCACTATAAAACGAAAATAGAAAAAACATGAAATTTTCATGTTTTTTCTATTTTCGTTTTGTAGTAAAACACTGTGTGCAGCAACTTCATTCTTAAAGTAAAGTTTGACATTTTGCTCTGAATTTTATTTCTTTTACCTTGGAACTACAAAAAGAAAATCGAAATCGAAAATAGAAGACATGATGACGTCAAAAATACTCAGAATAACAAAAGTGTAACGAAAGTCATTCTCGTCGCTTTTTTTGCACAAAATGTTTATAAAAGAAAACAAAATGGTAAATTGGTTATGGAAACCTATTTTTATGGTAATTTTCTTACCAAGACAGGCTACACAAAGTTTACAAAATGAGGGTGGCAGGTCTTTAAATACAAATCAAACTGTAAATAATAGTACACTCGATCGTAAATCCTCGTTTCAATTCATTTGGAAGTGTATGCTAATGAACCCTGTCAGTGAAAACAAAGGTTGGTAATCAGACATCTACTGTACGTTACACTTTTAGGGGTTTTTTTAAGTTTTTGTATCGTTACGAGTTAGTTTAGTATCTTGATTTACCACTTAATAAATATTCACTTCACTTTCAACTTATTATGCAGCCCCACTTCCCTCTGTTGTGCTGTGTCTGTTTCTCTGTCTGGCTGTGTGCTCACGAAGACAAAGGGTTGGTTAAACTGTCCACTAAGAAAACAATTAACAACATCTTAATGTCAAATCACTCATGTAAAACTTTTCATTTGAGATTTTAATTAAGTCTACTGCTATTCCAATTGTTTTATGCTACATTTTTGGGTGTTTTTCTTTCCTTACAGGACTATGTATTTTACTCCTTTTCTTCCTTTATATTTGGTAAGCTGTGTTTTTCGCAAGAGGGAATTGATCTTTTAAAAAACAATTGAAGCCTATTTGAAATGAAAAAATTGCCCTGTCCCTCGTTGTTTCATACCCCAGTGTAGTTTGGTAGAATTGACAGCTGGTATTCTACATACTAAGTGCTATTTTCACTATTTCATTTCTTTTGTTGTCAAAGAAGTAGCCAACCTAAAAAAGAAATAAAAAAATGAACATTTTAGTTCATTAAGCATTGTTAATATTTATAACCTTTTATTCATTAGGCTTTTAAGCATGCCTAAGAAAGGATTGTAGATCACATACTAAGAGATCTAAAAGATACTGACCAAAGACAACTTAAATATGTGCAAGGAATTTTGCAAATTCAAAGTACTTTTCTCGAGGTATACAATAATCTCCAAAGGCGAATGAAATGGCTTACCAAATATTATTATTAGATTGTTCTGAAGGCAATCTCATCTTAAAAATTTGAGTAACCATTTCTTATGGACCTAAAAAGAACACGATTTTGAAGATTTCCAGTAGTTTTCTACTTCATACGTGTATTCACATCGAGAATTAAAGTAGAAGTGGCTAAACATTCATTTTGCATGTTAGGTACAAAGTCTAACGCATGCACATGATCCACATTGGAACATGACTAATGTTGACAGCTCATTAGTCATTCCCCAGAGTCATTCCCCTAGCAACAATTTACTACACCACCATCCCCACCATCCACACATTTGAACTCAAGGTTCACAATTACTAGCAAATACGTAACATAACAAAATGTACTACTAGCTCAGGGACTTATTCAATACTATCTCTACAGCTAATTCAATTGTACACAATACAATTAAATTTACTTAGTATCAAAGATATTATTACCATAACGCTTCACTTTATCTCTGGCACGTCGTGGTCTTTCAAGAGAAGCACAAGACTCCTTCTACGTTTCGCTGTCACTATCCACATCTGAACTTTCTTTATCGTACAACTCATTATCAACTACAGGAACATGACGAATGTTACAAACATGGCGATTAGTGTCCATAATTATAGCCTGTGATTGTACCTACAGGCCATGTAGATAAACAATTGTTTTGGACTGGCTTTACATACACATCATATTCGAATTTGTATGGAGAACCAGGCGGTTTGTCTACATTTCTCACTCTCCGGCCCTGCTCCCTCCACCCATGTAAATACCAAATTCCCAGTCACACTGGTAACATTAGTTCTATGTTTAGCAGCAGAGTGGTACCATAACACCATATCCGTATATCAGCATCTGATCTATCTGTCATCCCTTTTACTGTTCTGTGAACTCTCTCTGCTATACCATTTCCTTGAGTTTTATGAGCACACCTGTATCAGTCATAAAGTTGCCATTTATGGAGAAAGGTTGTCATGATATCAGAGTGAAACGTTGCCGCATAGTCCATTAAAATTTCTTTGGGCGATTCACCCTCTCGCACAATTTGATCAAGTTGCTGGACAATAGCTTGACCAGTTTCACCTCTCATCTTTCTCAAGATACAGCAACGACTGGGACCACAATCCAAAACGGACAAGTAAGGAAGACTTTTGTAGTGAAAAGTAACAATTGCAAGCTGTGATCAGTTACCATTCACCCCTAACTCTCCTCTATTCCATTTCACTGGATCAATGCTGCTACAATGAATGCAATTCTTTATTACGTCAGCCACTTGCTACCTTCCGATGGTGGAATTATCCTATTGTGCTAGGAAAAACGTCCTGTTAGTGCCTAGATGGTGCAACCTGTGCATCTCTTCGATTGATGCAAATCAGGTTGCTTATCTCGTTCCTCATGGGTCACTAAATCTATCCACTTTCGACTCAACTCCTTGCCCCTCTTCTGGACCATCACATCGTGATCACCAGTATCAATTAGCATAGCGAGTGCCCTGGCGCCAGAAAAGGTTTCAGCTTCCTTGGTTACAAGCCCATATTTATTTAAAAAATCGGAACGTCTGGAACGTCTTCATTCTCTCTCTCCTATTATCTTGCTAGATTAAAGAATGCTGAGAACCATTAGCTTTTGCACTTACTCCCTTTTCCATCCTACGTTTTGTTTGCTTCTTTAACTGCCCTTTTGCTCCAGACAAAGTAATACTACAGCTTGAAGTACCTTTTCACCTTGTGCAAAGTAAAACTAATTTAGAATCTATAAATAGCACTGTAAAATAAATTTAATCTGAATGACTATAGCAGGTAATTAAAAGCATATAAATATACAATTTTTAAAAATTGTTGAAATAAAATAAACGTAATTGGTATAAATACTCATTGTCTCACAATAACTAACCATTCTATCTTTGTATGATGGATGTAACAATTTACTTGAAAAAAATTCCTTCCTTATTCTGTTACCACACTGACTGATTACTCTTGAAGAAAAACATCATGAAAGGTTAACAAGCAAGACGAATAACCATATTTTTGAAAATATCAAGCTATACATCTAATTGAAATACTTGGAAGTCACAGCGACAATGGTTAGAGGGCTATCAAAACTCACGGGTCTACAGATGACTAGACGAAGAAAGTGGATGAGAATAGGAATGAAACGCAAAAGGAATCTAAAAGGTATCAGTTTTTTGCAGCTGGCAGTTAATCAACTGAAATTTAGCCAGAATTTTAGATTCTTAACCTGGTATTCACTTCTAACTTTTATTTCTCTGTAATAAAGTTTCCCAAGTTCTTGCCTGTAAATTTACTGCCCGAAGAAAAGTTTTCAGCATATAATTAATATAATCTTTTACCTCCTTGTAAAGAATTTTTATTTCAAATTTGGCCCCTGATTTTCAAAGCTTGTCATTTTTTGCAGATATGGTATTGTGCAATATTGTATTGCCATGATATATCGTGATTTAAAGAAAAAGAGTCCAGTATGCTTTTTTTTCTTTTTAACTGTACTACAGTACAATTATTATATACGAATTTTCACAAAAAACTGAAATGAAAATAGAAAGAGGAATGGAAATGTGATGCAAAAATGTGTGATCCCAATGCGATATCGAAAAAATCTATGGCATCATTTCCATTTTTTGAAAAGGCATCTGCGCTTTTCATGTAGAGCATTGCCAATATTGACATTTTACTGCACCTCTACGAATATTTAATATTTTGTGAAAATTTTCAATTTCCTTTCCTTATAAAATTGTGTGTATTTTCTCCAGCTTTATGACAAGTGTTTTTGGCGATGGGAACAATTCCTACGACTGATTTTGTGAGGCAATTCAGGGTTTTTGTCTCTTCGTATACCCAGGTCTGATATTGACATAGTATCAATTGACACCATTGTGGTCATTACAAAATAAACACTGACATGTACATTACAGCTGTTTTTGTTTTTTTCAGATAAACACACTTTTCTTTATCAACTTTGGACTTTGCATATCATCCTGCATATTATAGAAATCATATTGCTCGTCAGTATCTTCTGTTGTGTCATTGTTAAACATTTGCCACGCATAAGGTAAGTTTGGATGATTTACACTCCAGCAAACAAGATACAACTCTAATTTATTGTAGGCTTTAAAGGTTTACGTTGACTAACTTTCTTGGATTATTTGGTATGAAAGACTTCCGAACTAACTGAGGCACTCAGAAGAACCAACAAAGAAACCATTATTATGTTTCTTCTTAGAATGATTCGGACAATGGTGATTTTATTGGTTATTGATGTATTAAACTAAATGTTAGTTAACTTTAATAAAGATAAGAATACACTTTAACCCTACACCAATCTTAAAGTTTTTGTACTTGCTCTACGCCTTCTTATTAGTTAAATTTAATTTACTTTTGTGTTGTTTTTGGATTTTTGAAATTCTTTTTTCTCAATATATATGGCAGAAAGCTGCTTTATTTCTAGAGTACTTGTTAAATAATATTTTTAACTACGTTTTTTATTCCTTTTATTTATTGGTTTCCTTCCTCCCCTCCTCTCTCTCTCTCTCTCTCTCTCTCTCTCTCTCTCTCTCTCTCTCTCTCTCTCTCCCTCTCTCTCTCTCTCTCTC
>RDPX01000013.1:1245645-1271045 GCA_003991215.1 Morbakka virulenta | reverse complement strand
CTCTCTCTGTCTCTTTGTCTCTCTGTCTGTCTCTTTGTCTCCCTCTTTCTTTCCCTCTCTCTCTCTCTCCCTCTCTCTCTTTCTCTCTCTCTCCCTCTCTTTCTCTCTCTCCCTCTCTCTCTCTATCTGTCTGTGTCTCTCTGTCTCTCTGTCTCTTTGTCTCTCTCTCTCTCTCTTTCTCTCTCTCTTTCTCTCTCTCTGTCTGTACAAACTCAGTAGTCTGCCCTTCAAATAGATAAATGAATTGTGGACAGCACTTTCAAGGAAAGTGTCTGGGGCTCGAACGGGGACCCTCAGGCATTATTAGCGGTTAATCAACAATCCGGTACAACAGATTAGCTTTGGAAAAATGGCATTGAAATAGTCCTTTTATATATCGGTCTGTTTTTTAAATAGTTGTTTTCCATGTTTCTTTGTGTTTTCCTTTTGAAGCTTCTGGGTTACATTACGTCATACAAGCTTGCTGGTAGTCTTCATTCAGTTAAAAGAAGCCCCCATATTTTAAAAATTTCCTTCATTTTTAAATCACCATAGACTTTTTTAGAATACCTATTTTCTTTTTCCAATTTTTTGTGTTCCTACATTATTTTTTGACTCTCTTATTACAATATAAACTTCCAGTAGGCAATTCCCCTTGCATCTCTGTCAAAGTAGCTAGGCAGTCCTATCTTTTCCAAATTTTCCAAAGAATTCATTTGTATTCACAAGTAAAAATCTTATAGTATTGCTACTGCGATATTATATTGTTTGTTTCGGTCTTATTATAACATTTTCATTATTAATGTATTTAAGGTTGTTTTGTGTTAATTTGTTTTCAATGCTTTGCTTTTAATATTTTGATTATTTTACAGCTGTTATTGGAATCTTGTGACCATTTTCATGATATTTTTATTTGTTGCTTAAATTTGAGAGGGAGTTCAATACATTTATTATTGCAAAACACCATCAGTGTTTATTTCAGTGTTTAAAAACTCTTCTTTCTTCCTTCACAGAAACTTTATCGTGACAATATGTAGAAAGAGAAAAGGTGAAAACAATTTTGGAAGAATTACCGACAGCAAAAGATGGGCTTCTTTAAAAAAGTTGTATACCGAATCATATTTGGCAAGGCTTAGTATTAACAATGACAACAGAAGTAGTAGTACTTATGACTTAATGGAAGAAGAATTTGAAGGAAAGGACAGAGTTGCAATCTTAACAAAATAAACAGTACCTTATTTCCTGCTTGTCAATTGGATAACTTGTGATACTGTATACAGTAACATAGCACTTAGAGAAGTTGTGTTTTATAGCACTTGTTTATCTTACATTATTTAGAAAATTTATACCCAAGAAAGCCATACTCACCAAATCATTCGGAATCCATTTCTGTAACAATGCAGTGTAAAATATTCCGAATTTACACAAACTTGTATGTCGCTAGTATCAGAGTTTGTAAGTTCTTTATGCTGTTACTCTCACATTGATAAACAGTCTTCTTCTTCTTCTTCTCACCGGACTCCAGAGTAGGCGGGTGCCTGTCAGCGAGGAAGCGTCAGGGATGACCACCTGCCACGGGTCGAGGTAGAGCTCAGTCGCGTTGACCTCTTGCCAGGTGGTGCCCTTCTCTGCAAGGTATTAAGANTAACAATGCAGTGTAAAATATTCCGAATTTACACAAACTTGTATGTCGCTAGTATCAGAGTTTGTAAGTTCTTTATGCTGTTACTCTCACATTGATAAACAGTCTTCTTCTTCTTCTTCTCACCGGACTCCAGAGTAGGCGGGTGCCTGTCAGCGAGGAAGCGTCAGGGATGACCATCTGCCACGGGTCGAGATAGAGCTCAGTCGCGTTGACCTCTTGCCAGGTGGTGCCCTTCTCTGCAAGGTATTAAGATAGGTACTGGTGCCAGCGTTTTCGTGGCCGGCCGATTGGTCTAGTGCCTTCAACTGCGTAATTGAAGGCTAGAGACAAGTGGTGGTCTGAGGGTCTCCTCTGGATATGTTCGTACCATTGTATTAAACAGTAATTTAAGAAAATTACGACCAGTATATTTCTAATTATAGCATTTGGGATATTAGTTTTCCAATTAAAATGTCAAGGCTTCTGATGAATTTTTGAAAAAACGCTGAGCTAATTCAATAGCCAAAGAAACTTTAATCCTTAATTTCACGAAAAATCAAAAAAGAGAAAATTTGTAGTAATGACATACATTTCTTTCCCTTGTAATATGAACAGTGGTGATCTCCAAATTATTGAACAAAGGGGCCTCCAGACGCAACGTCATGCAATTTTTTGTTAACATACCCATATTTTTATGACTGCGTATACAATTACAAGTGCTTAAGCAAACAGGAATGTACCATAAAATGTTTTGTCAAGGTTCTAGATATAATGTCTTTATGTTGGGATAATGTTGGAATGTTGTAAATTAAGTGCCACTTTCTTCCTGACTTGCTTTTTGCTAATGTGTATTCACTTTACCTCACACTTCTTGTTAACATGCAATGCAGGTGATCTGATTTTTTTGCCAATAACATTGCACTCGTCATTGTGTAAGTACATAATCCAATTTCAGTTTATTAAATCTAACAACATACAGCTAATAGCTCCAAAGCCTTTAGTGATTTGATTTCTGCTCTTACTTGATCTCTTGATAATAGTGAGAATATTAAAAATCTGAAGATTTATAGCAGATTGCTAATAAACAAATGGAATAACTTTCGAATTTACCCTTTAGCAGTTACCTCTTGATATGTCGATTCTCATCCTCTAATTTTCCTGTTTTCCACAAGTTGTACCTAGAATAATCTGTTATTAATTAACTTTTGTTCTTCCTTTTCGTCTTTTTCATATCTGCCTTTCACTATTTTTCTCATCATCTTTTTTCTCTCACAATATACCATACCCAAATTGTTCCTTTATTCCTCGGGCGAATCATACCCATTTCCTACCATCATCTAAGTTTTGCAAACTTCTTCGCTGAGAGCTTGTTTCATTTGGCTTATTTTCATTTTCTTGCCATTTCTATATCGAGGAAGGGATCAAATTTCGAATGGTGGCTTGGAAAACATTAAAAAATATCACGCTATCTACTTTGCCTGTTTTTGTGGTAAGTGCTCTTTTGGGCACTCAAATTTTTTAGATAAGCGTTTTAGAGGTTAAGGTCTAATCACTGCAACTCTTGATTTTGCAATAATAGAAAGCGTATAATGATAGAATCCAAACCAACTATGGCTTAGCATGGGTCTACCCTCTGTCTCAGTGAAAAAAACATCAATTGTTAGGGTACCATTTCAAAGTGTTGTCTGAACAACAGAAAAGACACATAAATTCACAAGTTTGAAATAAAAGTAGTTTTCAACACCAAACCAGACGAAAATCCTTTCCTTTTCTGCTTGAAATGTTGAAAAGCTGTTAAACAACAGATTGCTAAATACAGTAGAACTGCTGCTAAAGGACTCATAAATTAGTTAAGAACTAGGAGACTGTGATCTGTAATTAATATTCCAAAAGAGCAAGTATTCTATCTCACCACTATTTGACCTGAAATTCCTAAATCTATTCTAGATAAAGCCAAATTCTATCACAGCTTTCTTTTAGCTAATTCTACTCTCAATGGCAGTTGTCACAATTTGCCTGACTTTCCATTACTTACTAATTGAAATTGTGCTGAAATTCAAATCACTCCTACCTTAGTTCTATCTATTATTGTTCTTTTTGATAAGTTTAAAGACATTGCCCTTGGTGGCATTCCAGCCTTTGTACTACCTAACTGTTGCCAAGAATTCTTTTTTTAAGTCACTCAATTATTCAATAAGTCATGTTTTCCCTTCTGCTGAAAAATAGCAGCTGTTATTTGGGTATTAAAGAACTGTGGTTAACTATCAGTTCCTGATAATTGGCGGGCAATTCGTCTTTTCAGGTTTTAAAAGAAGTTCTTTAGTCTATTACCAATATCTCTCTGGCTTGACATCTGGTGTCTCTTTGCCCTTTTGTTATCATCAGTTCGCCTTTCATTTTCAGACTACTCCTGACCTCTTCAGTCTATTATTACATTTTGTTATCACCAAATGCATTCACCACTTGCTTCGTGTTTCGACTATTGCTCTTGATATTTTGAAGGCTTTTTATGTGGTTTTGGTACTATGGTCTTATAGTAAAACTCAAGGCTTATGGTACCATCTTTTCTTTCTGGTCTTAATATCAAGGTGTTAGTTGATGCTGGTGTTTCTCAGGGGTTTTTCTTCTCGTACTTTATTTTTACCATTTTTAAGTGGTCTGCGCGACAGTATCCTTTCAGATATAGGCTTTTTTGCTAATAAAACTACAATTTATTATTGCCTTGATAAGACATATCTGTTCAGAAAAGATGGAATAGGAAAAGAAATAGCTGGTCACTTGTAATAGGTAGAAAACTCAGGTTTTTTATCTATCAACCACAACAGGAACCCAGTTTTTTCATCAGCTGCCTTCAGTCACACTCAGTTCCCTCGTAGTTTGGTGCAGGGCTGCTTGGGATTTTATTTTCTTACAATCATTGTTGAAAATTTTTTACCGAAGCTGTTGCCAAGCTACCTTTATTAAGCAGAAAAAGTATTGTTTGTTTTACCTGTCAGGAGCTCTTACCTCCTATCCGAATCACTCGGGCCTGATAGAACTTGAACATTCTGGAAACATTGAAAGCGTTCTTCGTTGATGGGTTGTGTGATTTCCTTTTCTTTTCTTCAAAAACTCGTCTACGGGAGATCTAATCAGCTCTTTTCCATTGTGCCACCCTTAATAGACTACCAATATAGTTGTGAGTTTTAAAATTAAGTTTCACCCAGCCTCTGTCGATGATCGGAAGACGAGGGGATCCGCCTACGCAATGCGTTCTTTCCTCGCACTCCTCTCGGTGTTTCTTTTCCTTCTTGCATTTCGGTGACTGTAATATCGATGTGTGTAAGGTTCGTAATAAAAGGTATTTTGCAGCTGTACTTTCTGAGACAACCTGCCTATCTATGCCACCTTCCTTGTAGCTCTGTTTATAGTATATTTAGAGCTTTGCCTTGCATGATGTAGTTAAAAGTCATTACTTACACAACTTGGTTTTCAAAGATGGATTTCCTTTTTGGTGGAACTTAACCACGTGCATGGTAAAGCACTTACCGCTCGGGTTATGTCTTTGCAAGTTCAGGCAACAATTGGCTGCACATTCCACGGTGCAAATCATTTACAAGTAAACAAACCTCAAACCTTTAAATTTCTCGTTGGATTTAGATCTAGAAGACTGGTTCTAAGATCAATAAGGAGTAACATCCCCTTTTCCCACCCTTAACAGTGCCACTCCTTCCTCCATAACCATATCTAATCATTGTCCATTAGCCTTCTGTTGGCTGTTCGGTGTCCGTGTTTTCAATCTATACAACAAAGCAATTCATACATGACATCCCCTTTTTAGATTTTTACTTTATATGTCAACAGCCATTTAAGTTTTGCAAAGACTGCTTCCTCAATTTTTTTTCTACTTTTCATTTAATGTTGCAACATTCATTTTTTCTAAGAACTAGATTTTAAGAGTATCAAATTTCAGATCTTCCAAAATTAAAACAATAGATTAAGAGTTAAACCCAAACTTGCCTCTGCAACTTGTGGTTTCAAAATATTATTGAATTTTTGTATTTGTATTTTTATTCTCAACAAAACAGAAACACGTGTGCCTGCAGCTGCTTGTTGCTCCAGTAATCGGTTCTTTCACTACAGTACAGGGGCGTTTTCAAAAATTCAGACCCAGGCCAGTGATATGCTGATATATTATAGAATTCTAAATTGGTTTTTTTAAAATCTTGTAAGACATTCGAAAATTTAAATCCAAATTAAAACGTGGGAGTGATTACGTTAACCACTAACTATATACTTAATTCTGAGGTAAAAAATTGTCAAATAACACCGCCACTTAATAAAACTTGTTAAACATTAAATGAACCAGTTCAGCCGATTGCAACATGCAGTTTATAACATTATATTTAAGCTGTAATGCTAAATCACCATTCGTCTCTACTGATTTACATTACTTCTCGATAAGCTCACAGCTCGGCAAATGATGCTTGTGCAGTCATGAATAAAGGCCTAACAGCAATAAATAGGCATCTTCTAAACCACTGGCTGAAGAAAGCATACAAGAAATTGTAAAAGCCCGACTACAAGCATCTCCTTGATAGCTGTGGATAGATGCCAGGATTCGAAAATCCAATCGGGGTGGTCTTCCCCACTACAACGTGCCAAAATCACCTCTGTAGCTACTAAGTATTTCCAGGGCCATAGGATTTAATAAATTTCCAAACGAAAAAGTACTCAGCCATATATAAAAGTGATCAAACTGTTTATAGACGACAGCGCGACCCTTGTTCGTGAGAGCACAGCAAACAAGACCACCAATGTAGTAGTGCATTACAGTGTTGTGTGACTGAGCGGATAAAAATAATTGGTATTACAATATACAATTAAAAAGGCCACCTTTATAACTTTGACAGATGTAAAGAAACAAGTGCGTTTCTTTACGACATAAAGCTGCACTTTATAAACATAAATTGTTGGGAAGTGAAAAATCCACCACCCAGAGAGAGAGAGAGACAGAGAGAGAGAGAGAGAGAAAGAGAGAGAGAAACATATATATATATATATATATATATACATACATACACACATACATATATAGATACATCCATCCATACATACAAACATATATATACATAGACATTCATACATACATACACAGATATATAGAAAAATATATACATACACACATACATATATAGATACATACATACATGCAAACATACATGCACCCATANTAAAGAAACAAGTGCGTTTCTTTACGACATAAAGCTGCACTTTATAAACATAAATTGTTGGGAAGTGAAAAATCCACCACCCAGAGAGAGAGAGACAGAGAGAGAGAGAGAGAGAGAGAGAGAGAGAGAGAGAGAGACATATATATATATATATATACATACATACACACATACATACATATATAGATACATCCATACATACATACAAACATATATATACATAGACATTCATACATACATACACAGATATATAGAAAAATATATACATACACACATACATATATAGATACATACATACATGCAAACATACATGCACACATACATACATACATACATACATACATACATACATACATACATACATAAAGGATTAAGGCAAGCAACCGCCTAATTGATATTGATTGATATTGACTGGACACAAAAATAGATCAGCTTTACACAGAGCAAATTCAATTTCTTCACAAATAATAAATTAGCTCGCACTTATAATACACTAATATACGGCGAAATCCGAATATAAAATTTCAACAATAATTTTGTGCTTCTCGATAAAAGCTTCCTTTACTCGAAGTAACAGAATTATATAATACCATGATGAAACGTAAGGCCCAGCCCAATATAAAGAAAAATACATAGTTTCTGGGAACTCAACAACATTGACCCTCGTTCCCACCAAATTACATATTCACGAAGATAATAACATTTTCTCAAAAATTAATGGGTCAGTTAAGACCTGGAATATTATGTATGGCACGAAATCAGCCAGCTTACACACACAAAAAAGTAACAATATGCTAAACAAAAATAACCAGTTGTAGCGGGAGACATTTAGTCTTCAGTAATAATTACACAGCTACTGTAGTTCTTTGCTCTTGTCTTTAGTGGAAAGATACGATCAGAAATTCCTTAATTTCTATTCATAGCACATCTTTTATTACCACTATGACGAAGAAGGAATTATAACAGTACGGTATCCAAACGAGCTTTTCACTTGGATTAGATTATGGGTCGCTACATTAACTTAACGAAACCTCTCCATCGACTAGACATTTATGCAGGTGTTAATGTACGTAAAGTTTATATTCATATCCTTTCCTTGGTAGCGTGGGGGGTCTGACCATAAAAATAAAAGATTGAGGGAAACCCCTATATCTAAACAAGGATTTCTCTTTTTTAGTATGCATGTCTGAAGCGTATTAAATAGAACTAAAAACAAATGCCGCCTGCATGCTAAGGTATCAGGTTCTGTTTTTACGATGTGTGCTAATACCGCATCAAGAAAATATCAGAACATGCAATATGATAGCACCGCACGAAGGAGAATCCTGGTGGTTGAAGGAAAAACTTGGAAAATCCGATTACAATGCATATATTTTTCTCTTTTAAGAAGCTATTTATATCTGTGACTGAAAAAAACCCAAGCCTCTTTTTGAGTTTGCAAATCAAAATAACGACCCTGCTATCCTGAACCTATCAAGTAAGATTTTGACAATAATTCGCAAATACGAAAATAAAATGAACGATACAAATATAACTTTCTAAAGTTCAAAAGTTAGACGGTAATCAAATTTTTCAGTAAAAACATCAAACTGAAAATGACAATTTCAATTGATAACTAAAACCAAAAACTAGTAGTACCGTAAGAACTTGTTATAGAGCAAGCGTACTTTATTAAATTCTGCCTGTTTTAACGCTACATTTGTTAATAGTTAAGAGTTGTTTTACAGCTTATTAAATTGAAGCTAAAACAAGCATACAACAAACAAACAAAAATCAAGGAGAACTTAATATATCAACGGATAGTCTAAAGTCAATGAATACTAGCATACAAAATCACACGTTTAAACTTATATATGCATAATATCTGCTTAGGCTTACAATACGGTAAGTTACTCAAAACATTATTGTTTTTCATATTGCAGTACGTTAATACTGTGGTGATTTATTAAGAGCAGTGCTCATTTGAGAAATTACTGTATCCTAGTGTTAAACCCCTGACAAAAAAACAAATAGTTAAATATCATATATTTTGCAAAGTTTGCTATCTAGAAGTACTCTTTGTATGGCTACCATGTATTTCATAATACAGAATTTTAACTTATAGTGGCAACAGCAATGTTGTATTTACAACTTTCCACAAACATACATACAACAACAGGATCTTGTGTGAGTAACACACAGTTTACAGAGTTGATAGATACTTCAGAAATTCTCTTTAAACCACAATACGATGAAACCTGGCAGCTTAAAATTTTGCTAACAAAAAGCAAAAACAGGTAAATTTCGATAAGATAAATATAACCATCTTTGAAGGTTATATACAACGAGTTCATAAGCTGTAAAGATATAAAAGAAAACAGAAGTCATTGCTGTTCATTAAAATAGTCAGCCGTAGCAGAATCTCGTGACCTTTGACTAAAATGACGCAAGAAATTTCTATCTATAACTGCAATAATGCAAGGATATACATATTAAAAATTATTCTTAAATATTTCATAATAAAATATTACCGAAACTGTTTTTTTTAATCCTAATTCACATTACAAAAGAAGCCGTATTCCTTCACTGATGCCGACGAACAAACATCTTGCTGACAGTTATTGAAAACACACAATTTCTTCCTTGGGGTAATTCTGCGTGAGGGATGACGTCGAGTGATTCCAATGCCCTTAGAAATATACTT
The DNA here is from genome assembly GCA_003991215.1 of Morbakka virulenta. Classification (NCBI taxonomy): domain Eukaryota; kingdom Metazoa; phylum Cnidaria; class Cubozoa; order Carybdeida; family Carukiidae; genus Morbakka; species Morbakka virulenta. The sequence goes on along the minus strand of RDPX01000013.1, from coordinate 1,261,546 downwards.
GTCATCCTATGACTCAATGCATTTAAATCCATATAGGCATTTCAAACTGACTATGAAATTTTACGATACGGTCTTTCTTGACCATTTTCCGGTCTTCTGGGGTTTGCTTTTCTCCAATTGCTTTATTTTTTCAAGTATCCGTTTGACATGTCCCACCTTCGTGACGCCTAGTTGCTACAAAGAGGAAAAATAGGTACTTCCATTTGCGTGGAAATAAAACGTCTCACAGCAGCAAAACTAAAAGCCACAAAACTTTATCTAAATCAATCAAAACAATATCACCCAACTAAATGCTTCCTAAATTTGAAAAGGAAAATGGGTCCGAGAATATTTACCAAGTGCCACTTGGAAAAATGTTAACGTTGGGCATTATACGGCATTATCTGCCGGGTTTTTATTGATTAATGTTCCTTAAAAAAGTTATATGGCTGTTACAGTTTATTTATTCAATTTTCCCTCTCCATTTTATATCATTCCCTTTATACTAAAGTATAAAGTTTGGGTGTTGTTTATACATGCTTTATACCAAAAACACCTAAGTCGAGTCGTAGAACTGTTGCTGTATACACATGGAGGTGGTCTATTCATAGATAAACGGATTACTTCTGTCCCAAACAATAAAATGATATTCCTTCCTGTTAATGATTCATATTGTTAAGGATCCAGTCTGTTGTAACTAATAACCTGCCCGACGTCTGTACCGGTATTTGGGGGCCACACACACACAAACAGATAGATCGATCGATAGACAGATAGATAGATAGACAGATAGGTAGATGCAGAGATAAACAGATCCATATATCTATTTATCTATTTATTTATTATTAATTTATTTATCTACCCATTTATCTATCTATCTATCTATCTATCTATCTATCTATCTATCTATCTATCTATTTATATTTATCTATACATCTATGCTTGTTGTCTTGGCTTTTTAAAATTTTAAATAACATTTTTTAAAAGCCGATATGATATCATAATACATTCATTAGAATATTGAATAATTTAATTTTTTAAATAGAAGCCCAAAACTACCTTTAAGGTACTAAATTATGTGGGCATTTATTTTCGGAAGTAGAAAAAATAACATTTCGCGGGTATTAATTTTCGCAGGTAAACAATTTCGTGAATTCGGCCAACATCTGGAAAAATCGCTAAAATTAACACCATTAAGGTAATTTAGTTCGAGTTTCCATGATCTGAACAACTCCTTAATTGGATAATATTATACGTTGCAGTAAAAATTCCTCAACTCTAAAACGTAACTTTTCTCAATCGGAACCATAACATTTCGGATGTTTTATTGTCCTCTTGAAATATATTCGCTCCATGATTCGAATTTTTCAATATGATATTTTCAAAAATTAAATCAGCCCCGCCACCGTCCCCGCCCCCCAATATCAATTGACCTGTTTGAACGTTTACTAACTGAATGTTCTGTCCTACTCATTTCTTTTAGTTTCATACAAAATTAGGATGCCAAGCGTTTCTAACGCACAAAAATTGGAAGAAAAAACCCCGCCGTGTTAACAAAAAGAACAAGTACCAAAATGTTCCTGCTACCGATCTTAAAAAAGAAATAAACGGTAGTACTTGAAAACAAGCCTTATCATTTTCAGAAATCACCCACGACGACAAATGAACAGATGGTGTAAAAGTAAATACAAAAAAATCAATGTGTTAGAACTAAAAAAGGAAAAGAGAACAGACAAAAGCCAGTTAAAAAATAAAGAAAGTTTAATGAAATAAGTAACGATTGTGAACAATCCTTCATAAAGCGTGGAATCAGAACAACGTAGGGATGAAGATGTTGTGAATTAAGAACCAGGCAGACTAGATGGTAAGGGTCTGTAATGAAGAAGTAAATTCATCGGAGTCTTTTTTGTAGTAATAAAGATACAAAAGACCATGGCATACAACAACAAGTCGATGTTTTACCACTTTAGCGTGCCACCATTATTATAAATAAATAAATAAATAAATAAATAAATAAATAAATAAATAAATAAATAAATAAATAAATAAAAATCATCTTTGTACGACGGTAAAGCTAACAGAGAATAAAGTTCTCTTGAATGGAAAGATTCATAAAGCCATCTTTGTGTCAATAAAACGTGTGAAACAGATTAAATTTTGAAACAAATTACGCGAACAGTTGCACGCCACATTGCAAGGGTGCCTATACTATCTTCGTAAGAAAAACCTACTAAAGGCCCAATCGGTCAAATACATCCTGGCAATCTACATATTGTCAAAGTAATGTGTAAAACAGTCATTTGTAATGGCACGCCTGAGTCCAAGTACAATTAAAAAGCAATATTTTTTTAAGTACAATATTGGGAACCTATTTTGATTCAATTTTAATTCCCTTTGGTTATCTTTTCCTTATTTCCTAATTTGGTTGTTCGAGGATTCCTTTCTCAAATGGTCCTTCTTCCAAGCTCTTCCTTTTAATTCCATCACTTACATGTCACGCCAGATTTTATCCATGCACTTCGTCTTTCGGACTTCCTCTTTCCCCCACTTAGCTTTTCCCCAGAACAAGTGATAAGAAAAAAGAACCTAAAAATCTCTGAAAACTTAATTATATCGTTTAGGTTCAGTCTGTACCTGGAGTTTTCCCACCAATTCCTGTACTTCAAGATTAACCAATCGCGACAGTTTGCAACCTGGCTTGTTAAAGGAAGTCATTATATCAAACTTTACTGCAAAGTTTTTTCACAGAAAAAGAGAACAATACTCACACTCCAAATCTGCCCCACACTCATACCCAATGCTTAATAAAACATAAAATTAGAAATACAAATTGCCTTTAATGGACGTCCAAATTATACTTCTACATCAGGCTCTGCATGAAATATATTTAAGCTTCTAACTGCCAAAGAGCACTACTGGAAATTCTTATAACTCAAGTAGGCTATTTAATTCATTGTTCTAGACAAAATCTTTCAGTGCTTCACAACAGAAACTACAGTTAGTAGCTAATCCGCTTAAAGTTGTTGCTTGGTATGTCTCTGTTTATGCAATGCCGCCATACACGAGTACACAAATCAAGAAATACATATAATCCGAACTGTAATTCACAAATACTATATCAATAGCCAACCTACAAACTCCTAAGAAACCATATCCTGATATGCATTCATAAATTGCTCCTTCTTTAATACACACAAAGAACGAAGACTGCACAGGTGGCATTAAATCTCCTTGTCCACATAATTTGAGGTAGGCACCCACAAACGTTTAAGACGGAGAGAATAATTTCATTCAATATTTACAGATTTACCTTTAAGTTTATTACTGATTAAGCTTGAAAACAAGCAGTACAATCACGATTCTACAAATATAATCAAAATGAAAAACTGTTGAGCCAACCGCAAGCACAGAGCTGTAACCAGGTTCTGCTTAAAAATGAACCACAATCAGCCAAAATGAACAAGACTGTAATCACCAAGATTTTTGAAAACAAAACATAAAATTAAAAGCAGATTTCTCGTAATTGTTAATTTCTCTGATTAACTATAAATTTCTACTGTTTTGGAGATTTTAAAAGCTTATAATCTTTTACCAATACTTACTTAATGTCTTTACCTACAAGCAAATACACTAAGCAATGAAAAGCTGATGACAAAAGCTGAAACATACGATATTGCATTATCACCTGACAGCCGTTTCGACGGCCGTGTGGGTTACAATAACGTGGTTGACGAATGAATGATGTATTTAATATCGCATTACAAAAAGGGGTCAGAAAGAAACCAGAAAAAGACTGTTTTGGTACACTGGAAAATGTAAACAACAAGGCAATTAAAAGATCATAACATAAAAAACTTGAAAAAAAACGCGCCATTGAAATTGTCCACCGCTCGTGTGCTGTATCGCAGATTGAGAAGGTCTGAAAATACTTTTGGGTTATGACGAAATTTGATCAAGCTATCTACTAGATAGAGACTGCCTGCAGTTATCTCAAATTAAAACTTATCAACAACTTAAGATGCTTTAGTTCAGTCATAATAATATATTCGGGGGTCCTGGCCTTAACGTAATTTTGTACAGCAAACAGTATAAAGTATATAACAGTATATACCATATACAATGGAAGTGTAGCTCGGGTAATGCAACCACCCAAATGGCATATTCCTGATGATTGAGTCATCGAGTTAGCCGTATTAGTGATGTCAAGGTTGGCGGGTAATATGGTGCCAAATATAAATTGCGTTATCACTGGGCATCAAAAAGAAAAGAAAGAAAACTTTATTTCAACATGACGAGTAACGTTTACCTAAGAAATAAATATCTGTGTAGAATAGTTCATCAAATCACTCACGAGTCTCTTTTTAAGTCATGAATTGAACTTTGAGCAGGGAGATTTTCTTCTTGTTTTGTAACTGAAGTGCATCAGTTCTTGACGAAATAGCGGAGGGAGGTATTTCTGGAAAAGTTCACTCCATTATGTAGTTCTTATACGGAAGGGAGAATATGTCCAGGGTCTTTCGATTAAAATACCCGTCTCAGCTAGTCTACACTATCACGAGCACCATTAAGTGACTTGATTTGCGTTTCGGTCTCATTCTCAGGCTGGCACACTCAATTCATCGTTATTTTCATCATAACATTTGTCAATATTATTCTTCACTTTGTAGCTGGCTATGATTTTAAGGAGGCTACTTCTTGCAATCTCTGTGTTACTGCAGATCTGTCAAAAGATGAACTTTTTTACAAGTTATCGCCATGTTGACACGTTTTTTCCACTCAAACGCCTGAAACAACTGTTAAACGACTCAAATTCTTCCATGCTTAATCCTTCTGCAATCGCTCTAACCCTCTCCTGCAGCAATGTTCCATTCACTGGTAAGGAATGACCTCAAACTTCCTCAAACAATTGGAGTAAATCTGTCGATTTACTTGTTGTACTGCGCTGCACCGTTGTTGATGGGATCCACTTGATTCTTGCTAGCTCTCTGGGTTCCATCTGGCGTTCAATTCGACATGTCACCTCGAGTTGTCATTGTGTAATAAAATCCCGAGGAAAATCCTGGGGTATTTTTTAGTGGCGGTCTGTGTAATGGATTGGCCGTGTGGTTGGCTTGAAAGGTAATTAGGTGTGAACTATTCAGGATACTGGAATTGACATTTTTGCGGGGTTATAGCGTTAACATGGCTGTCGTTGACTGGATGTAAACTGTCAATTTAAAGTTCCAGATAAATTCTATTAAATTAATTAAGCTAAAATTGACTGAAAATCTGACAGGTGTTTTCTGTGAAAACAAATGTTTGAAGCGTAAATGAAAGAATTATGACAAATTGCTGAAATGTCTGGACAGATCTTTCTTTTACGTCTGCCCTGGTAAACGGTGGCACTCAATAAATCACATGACAACATCCACCAGAGTCTCAACAATTCCATTCATTTGGAGAAAAGCCAAACTGTGTCAGGCGATCGCTGTGATCAGAATAAAAAGGTAATGAATTGCTGCACAGGCAACTAACCATACATGACACCAATTATGCAGTTAGCAATAGAATTAACGTCAGTCAGCACAATCATAAAATAGTTAATTTCTCCAGTGAGAGTCAAATAGGAAATGGCGAAATTATAAAATATTTTTTAAAAATGTGCAGCAGATGTTTTGCTTGTCAGGCCGATTGTCAAGCAGAAGTCCCCAGCTGGCATGACATCGTTCAAAAGCCAACATTTTTTTCACGTTGTGACAATTACTTCAAAACGGCCGGTTGGTGCGTATTGGTTGGTATTCGAATTCCAAAAGCACATAAAGTTTGAAAATTACCCTGGTCCCTAATGTGCAAATTTCAATTTCATTGTATTTATATTCTAAGCCTAAAGCAACTTACAAAAAAAAGGAAAGTTTGAATTGGGCATCCTGGAAACTGGACAATATGGCAAAAATATACACAGTAGGTTTGCAGGATGTTAATGCAAATTTAATACCTCGACATGAAATACTGTCAGGCATATCTCAGAAAATATGCCAGGGCAAGGAGACGTGTTTGTCTCCTAAATTAAGAATAATCAAAGGAGGCCTTTTCCTCTTCGCTAAACCCAACTTTTCAAGCTTAAGGTACTGATTAGGTGCATTATTGATGCTCAAAATAAATGCCATTTAACCAGACCATGATTGTTATTTGTAAGTGTTTGTTTGGCTGCCATTTGACATCAATATCAGCCCTATCTTTGGTCAGCAACCAAATAAACAGCAACTTCAAAGTAAAAGGAAATTTCTGGGCTGACCATAATCTTAAGATATTCCCTCAAAATACATGGTAAAGTCTCTATCAAATGAACTATATTGACACATATTAACTTATTTCTAAAAGTAAAATGTTCTTATGTACCAGCAAATAACGGGGGAATATAATAGAAAATAAGATAAGAATAAATTTACAACTTCTGGAAGCGCAGTATTAAAAAACCCTTTCTTTACTAGTGGTTGCTGAATAGTATTCACCCAATTACATTAGTTACATCATTTAATTATTAAATACTGAAGCACCTTACAGAGCATGTGTATCCACCCATCTTTATCTTTACCTGGCATTAGCATCGGGGGTATAATTTTGTCTCATACGAATATTCTCCACTGTTCAAAGTCGTGGATGACGAACCCCCACCCCCTTTGTTACGTATTAACTACATATCACACATCAATACAAAATCTTTTCAAAAACAAATACTGGAATTTATTTTTGTGGAAGTGGATGTGAGTTTGAAACAACGAAAAAGTACAAGGTGTAAAAAATTGTATTTAATGAACCACAAAGAAGAGAACATTATCTTTGATGTTGGCGATATGAGTCAAGTGCCAAAATCAAAAAAGTACTGCATTTCCTTGTAATCAGTACAGAAGACGTCGGGATTGAAAGGCAGTCTTTAATATATTCCATATTAAGTAGATAAGTTTCACCATGTAAAATTATGATATGAAAGGGGCTGGGATGAAACAAAAACTACTTAAAAATTACAACTGAAGCTGTTAGTATATGAAGAGTAGCAAATTGAAGCCATGGAAAACGTTTATCCTGGAATTTTCCCTCCTTTTTTAAAGCTAAGCTCGATGAATTCTAATAATGAGGCGACTCAGCTACATCCCTGTCCAGAAGACATTCGTCTGAGTCCACACAGCTGACAAAACAAAACAACAGTGCATCACCTACAAAATCACTGAATATATTGGCATTTAAGTTATTTAAGTAAACGTAATGTTCAAGAAGCATCAACAATCCGGACTTTTCATCTTCATTAAGTTCACAAACTGCATTGCGGCGTCCTCTTCTAGGAATTATATTAAACTGGCCTTTCTTTGCTTCAAACATCGCACAAAAGCTACTGTAATCCATGGCCAAACTATTGCACCGTCTCTCGTTAGTTACGGTATAATACCTGTCGGTTTCATGGTAAAGACTGCAAGCACGTGTGTGATTACCAGAGGCAAGCCAACATCTTGTGAGGAAACTTCGCCCTGCTCGTTCTACTTCGACATCTATTACAAAATTTGAAACCCTCTTATACTTTCTTCGCAAAAAGTTTCGAAGAATTCTATAAAACGACATTCTGACAATTCTTGTTTTCTGAAAAAAGGCGATTATCCAAAGTCGCAACTACACACGTGTTTGGACTTTCCTTGATTTCCTTTCAATAAATGACAAGTGTATAACTTTGGTCCCAACTGTCCCTTGATGAAAGGTACTGGCAGATGCCAATTATCACTGCAATCCAACGCACAAGCTCAAACTTTATGACATCACCCAACTTCCAAAACAAGTCCATCAATCGAAACTGCAGCTAAAATACATGTGCTCCATATTTCCCGAATAGCACGTCAATAACCAACGACGGTAGTACGCATTTAAAAACTTTCCCTTGATCCACGCTACTGGCAGACATGTCTTTAAAAATACACGCATGAAATTTATGAAGTTATCTTACTTTCGGAACAATATTGGTATGTTGTATTATGACAAATATAATTACTGAGAGGTAAGGTTAACATATGTGCTTTCAAATTGCTAAATTTCACGTAAATCAGTAAGACGGTACAACTAATATTACTGGCAGATGGTAGTTTTCCCAACAATTCAACATAGAGTGTACGATTCACAATAAAATAATACTTGCAAAGTAGTAAATCTGCTAAAGCACAATAAACATACATGTGCTGTCATATTTCTTAATTTCAGGTTAACGAATGGCTAAGGTTTATTTGGTTCAAACAATAACTTGAAAAATAATACTGGCCGATGGTAATTTTCTCTGTTACACCATACACAGGTTAAGATTAGTATTAAAATCTGACTTGCAAAACAATTAATTCAGCAAAGCCACAACTAACAAGTTTGTGCTGCCATATTTTAAAAAATATGTAGTCAATATATTTTGGAGAGTTAATGCCAAGGTCCAAATTTGATCAAGCTCTGCCTTGACAATGGTAGTGGCAGCTGCTACGTTTGTCTGCAATCCAACACATGAACATACATCTAATAACGTAATATCACCTGGCCTACGCCATTGGTGCTTAGCGACATTACTTTTCAAAAATTAGTGTATAATTCATAAACTGTGAAACTCTTTCGTATAGAGAGCTTCATTTTAACATTTCTCAACAAAAAATTCCTTTGAAAAGAAAACCAGCATAACACCATTTACAAAAACAATCAAAAGAATTTCAGAATGTCAGTTTAGCAATTTTTGATGATCGGTGAATAAAATCTAACAACAGGGTATTTAAAGATTAGGCATCTCAAGATTTGAAAAGCGAACATCGTTCAATGGAAATGATCCATCCTTAAAATATAATACAAAAAATAAATGAAACTAGCTGGGCCTACCAAATAACGAAAGAAAATATTAAGGTATCACAAACAGTTCCTGTTTTTCAGCCTAGCAAATAATCGATAACAAAAACTTTAACGTTGATAAATAACAGTTGTATGTAATTATATAAAACGCATCTTGAAATCCATCACCTAGAATCCAGCTGATGTAATGGAAATTGAAAATGGCAGTTTTTTTATAATCCAGATGACGCATAGAAAAAAAAGTGAAAATGACAGTCTTTTCCCCAGCTCAGTAAATTAATGGACGGAGGAGATTGTATCTGACTTTGGTAGGTAAGACTAATGAAATCAAAACATGACTTTCGAATGTTTCATAATATTGATTATACAGCAGGAGAACCAAAAAATCTTTGTTTTAGAGACGGAAAACTGTTGATCTGAAGTTACAAATAAGATAGCTACTACTGTTTATTAAACTACGACTTGTTAAAAACGTTTGGTACAGACACTCAAAGTACATGTGTCTTTAGCGACGGGCCAAGAAAAAAATGACAGGAGCAATCAGGGGTAGCCGGGGAACAAAATTTCCAAGCCCAAGCCCTATGGTTTCTCGGAGGGGGTACAATACCCATTCCAGTAATCAAAATATGCTATTAATGCTTAAAGGGCATTTAATAAAACATGCATTAAAGTACAAACGGCATTTATTGAAAATTTGACGGCATCTTATACCATGAACACAATAGCTTTTATTATTTGGTACGCCAATTCATGACAAGCTACTGAAATTTCTTAAGGTGAAATCGGGGTTTTAGATCGCAAATAAGTAGCAAACAGGACCGAATTAGAAACCGTCTTTTCAAAAAGCTGCTACAGTTTGCGCTGCTTGATAATCTACTTCGAATTGAATGCCTCTGTTTGCATAAGATCTTGATCTTTCATTGCACTCTTGATGAACAGTAAGGGTGGTCATAAAGCAGGATACAAAGGTAATCATTACGATCCAATAAGTTTTCCTGATTTCATAAAGCTAACCGATATTAGCTGTTTTTATTTCACGCAAACAATGCTCAAGAAAAGTAGTGATAACGTTTGAACTTAATTGTTTTTCAAGTAACAACGCTAAAACTATATTTCTCTGCTCAGAGAAAATTCAGACCAAGTACAGGCGAATAAACGGTTACTTTTAATTTGCATGCGTCATCATATTGCCATGGGATTAATTTTTGACAAAAGGAGAAAAACGGATTTCTCCAGAATGGATTATGTTTACGATTGTTTTCAACGAAGCAAGCCAATCAGACATGTATTTTTGTTAATTATTTGATTGCAGAAATACGGTGAAGTGAAGCATGATAGCTGGGGCCAATATTTCACCAAAATTTGAAATGTGAAATCTCAGGATCAAGAGCGGTATGTTCATAGTATAAATCACCCAAGAAATCGGTGAAAGGAAATCACTCTCTTCTTGTTTTACAAAATCTGATTGGAGTAGTAGCTCCAGATGCATCAATCTGGATACACCTCTGGTCTTACTACGTTTCTAGGCTCTGCATACTTACTTCTTTTTCATTAAAAGGTTTATCCTTAGCAAAATTAGACGCCAATACAGAACAGTGGGATGCATGAACCCCAAGGCCTTGTCTGACACTACTTTTTAATAAAGAACCAGTCAATTTCTTATTTACCAAGAATTTAATGCCGTGATTATTAAAGAATAATCTTTATATCAACCAAGTTAAAATTTTGATCCACTCACAAAAAAAATTATATGGCTTTCGCTTTGACCCATCCTCTGTGGCATGTCAAGCATACAATATTGCACTTTCTAATTAACCGTTCTCGTCAAAGCGAAGTCTTTAACAAATACATTACTAACGACCAGAACACAATGGTGTTTTATCCACCGTAGCTTTTAAAAGTTATCTTGCGTCCAGACGTCGAACACGTATTAAATACCCAAGTAAATTATCGGTCAAGAAGGTCAAGAATCTTTGCATTATTTTGCAATTTTTCTTCCACATCGGGGATTTTTTCTGTACATAAACTCTTTCAACTACCCAACGAACTAAAATTTTGTCTTTCTTTATTTTGTTGAAAAAATCATTTTCTCTTGCTCATCATCGCTTTGCGACTGAAACACGAGGAAAATAAACAACGCAACGGTCAAGGTCGATTTTAGCCCACAAAGAAATTATATTTTATCATTGTTTATTCTATAAACAACAATAAACACATCCATTTAACATCCACATACGCATAATTTCGATCTAATTGATCTTGCAATCTGCCTCAGGTTTGAAATTTATACGATTTTTATTGACTACCTTATCTATATAGAAGTCCGCTCGGTCTAAACTATAACGAACATATACTTGACTGGTTCCAATCTTATATGCTCATTATGAGGGAGTAAAGCTTTAAGAAGCCTGGAAATATTGAGATCAAATTACATTAGCTAATAAGCGCTTAATAAGAAAAAAATGAGTAAAATCTCTTTACATGTCAACTGTTTAGTGGTCTGATTTATTCCAGATTAAGTTTCCGTAGAAGCGTTAAATTAAGCTTGTGGGCTGCCTGGATATAAGCTTCTGAAACTAAGCAATAAATTGTTGCTTAAGTAGTTTCATGATTATGGAGGTGTTGTAAAGAATAATTTTTCAGCTGCCATAAGGTTTATCAGATCGCAATTTAACTTAATCAATTACATAACAATTACATACAATTCAAGAAATGAACTGCAAAATTAATGCTGCTGCCTTTAGCTGAAAACATTAACTCAAGCACTTCAAAATGAACTTTGATTATTGTGGTTTCTAAAGTACTTTTCAGTGTCTCAGAATACCCATACTGCATTTCTCTGATTCGTCATGTATTTTCACCAAGTTTTACCGTTTGATTTGGTCTGAAGTCTGTGGCAACCAAAAAAATAACTACAGTTTAAACTTTGGTCTTTCCGCTGCAACATTAGAATCAAACCAAAAATAATAAGCAACATTAGATGCAATAAAGAGTTTGTAGAGCTTGTACAGTACTGAAAAATTGAAGGGTTGTTGTAACGAAATAAAATATCCCAAATAATAATCACTTTCAAAGTGTACTGCGACTGCTTTTTCCAGTTAAAAAAACAAACTGGTTTTCTCTGTGTTTTACATTTATAAAATTATTGTTGTCTTTTCGGGTTTTTTTCTTTGTGCTTTAGATTTTAAAAACTCTTAGGACAAAGACAACAACTGCTTCAGTCCGAAACAAAATCCTGTCTTATATCCATGCAACTAATTGTAATTTGCTGGCTACGATTTTTTACCTTTATTGTTAAATTTTGTATAAATTGCTAAAGCTATGTTTTTGTCTTAACAATACTTCTTGGATACTTGTTTTTGTGTCAAAACATTCTCATACCAATTTCTCATGAGGATTTTCTAAGAAAACGTATTATAAGATATTATAAGAAAACGTCTTTTAGGCGAGTTAGCCAATCAAGGTAACAATTATGTAACTACTGTACCTAAGTAATTCCACTGCATTGTTTTTTAAGTAAAACCTGTATCATGTGGATAACATTCGGTTTAGACGATCTTTTCTTTAAATGTAAAAGAGAAGATACACGTAAATGCAGACAGGGGACATTCACAAAGCAGAAAAACGGCAGCCGTTAATACGTCTATTTGTTTGTCTTTGTTTGCTTGCCTGTTTGTCTCTCTGTCTCCGTCTGTCTGTTTGTCTCTGCCTCTTCCCCCCCACTCTCTCTCTCTCTCTCNAGTAATAGACATACAAATACAATAGAAAATAGAAATATATATATATAGAAATATATATATATAAAAATAAAAGTATATGTAGATATAAATATATATATATCTCTATCTCTCTCTCTCTCTCTATCTCTCTATCTCTCTCTCTCTCTCTCTCTCTCTATCACTCTCTCTCTCTCTCTCTCTCTCTCTCTCTCTCTCTCTCTCTCTCTCTCTCTCTCTCTCTCTCTCTCTCTCTCTCTCTCTCTCTCTCTCTCTCTCTCTCTCTCTCTCTCTCTCTCTCTCTCTCTCCCTCTACATCAATTTTACATCAACAAAAATATATTTTTAACTATTCTTATATTACTCTTATCGTAGAAAATCCTGTCACAGTTATAAGCTTAGTTATTCAAAATTTATTCCTAGTTAGTCATTTCCCCTAAGTTCTACTAACAACTCCTAATGCCGAACTACTATCGTAACAAACTGAACCTTGCACATAATCCACATTTCATTGATTTGATTTTTCAAATTCCCGTAATTTTCAATTTTCTCCCTTTTTTATTGTACGAGTCCCGAGACTTTTCTAACTATGCCCTCAACGTCGACTTATACTCTTTTCTCCATCTCTGCTACTATTAACTTAAATCGTAGTTCACGTTCTAACCATCTGCATACTTCGTACAACAGGAAGTACTTCTTTCACACCTCCATCAACAGCACCAATAACTACAGTAACAATAGACCATATTCAGGTCTCTCCTGTGTCAGAACAAATGTTGATACTCTTGTCACTTCACTCATTTCGTTTTTGCTGCTATATTTTCCTGTTGCGAGCATTATTATAGTGAAAAGAAAATGATATAGGTGGAAAGGATTTCGAATTGTAAGAACATGAACTATATGTGTGAAAGGAACTGGATTCGAACTAGTGCAAATGGTTATCATGGTCACATTCTTTACAAGGTAAGCTGGAGGCGCTATTTTTTAACTAGATCATTGTTGCTACCAAATCTATTACTTGTTCGCCGTTCTTTACCCACAGTACACCGTATGTCAATTACGCAAACAGTGTTGAGGTTAACAATAATAATTTGATGTCACTAACGTTTGAGTTAGTGACATCAAATCTATTTCATACGATGGAAGTTATGACAACTTATCTTTCCAAAAAATCCCTACAAATCTCTAAACAGGAATTTAGTCTTAATCTTTGATCTTTTTCTCTACACCCCCCCCCCAAACCCTGGCAGGGTTGTGCGTCAAAACACTTGTTTAGAAACATAAAGAAAAGGAAAAGAACCAATCACAGTTCAAACACGTGACTTGTAGCCGATCACATCGCTACAAAACAAAAAAACCCTTGCAAAACACAACATAAGTGTCCACCTCTTGAAAAATGTCATACTTGTAGAGGAAAAAACTAAATACATTTAAGCAAAATACACAGTAGTTCGATGACACGTAGAATATGGTAATTAATTTCAATACTTTCTTAATGATGAGCGACAGTAAATGACTGACAAAAATTTGTGGCCATAAGACAATAAAACCTTGCTTGTTGCAAAACAAAAAAAAAAGGAAAAAGACAGGCTCACGATACAACAATACCTGTAGATCAGGTCTATCCAGTGCAATCAGTTCAGGCCCTCGAATGTCGTGTTGATGGAAGGTTCTCTTGTATTCCTCACAGCCAATGTTCTCGAGCCAAACCCCTACCTCTTCTACTCCCCACTCTAACACTCTTTTACTGAACGGATCATCTGAAGAAATAAACGAAAACGACGTGCAGATGTCTTATGTTTTGGTGACTGACATGCTAACAAAACAATAAAAGCACATAGCAACGACAGGCAAACTTTTAAGGTACGACGAAGAACAGGAAGATCGGAAGATCAGTCGGGAGTCTTAAAATATTTAATCTCTTTACCCAAATATAACATTTGGTGGTATATACAACTAAAGAAAAAAAAAGGTCAAATTTTTAACACATAAAACTACATAGTATATTTCATTTTAATACGGTTCTTAAAAATCGCATTATCATACGGTATGGGGAAAAAAAGGATGGGAGAGGTCAAAAGAGAGGGGAAAAAAGAGACACTCAGAGCAGGGAAATGTGTGTGGGGAGGGGGGGGAGGAAGGAAGAAGTGACAAAGAGATGAGGAGAACCGGTGGAACACAGAAAGATAAGAAGAGATCGGGGTGAGAAAGAAGGCACAGGGAGAGTAAAGAGGGGGGAAAGGGAGAAATAAGTGAATGAGTGTAAGAGAGCCAGACAAAGAAACAGACCGAAAGAAAGCGGAATTTATTGGGTAATAGCTGGAATAAGGTCCCTTATTTCGAGCACTTGAAGAAAAATGCTCATCTCACAGAAAAACGAGAATATTGCTATCATAAGAAAACGCCCATCACAAACACACGAAAGGAAATAACTTAAGCATTCTGTCAATGTACGTTGTGTAATAAAATGCTTTGGAAATAGCGAGATGACATAACAAAAGCGAGAAGTAACGTTTTACTGGTTTATGCTCTTTTGCAAATTTTTGCATGAATCAAACCAAATAAGAAAGAGCAATATTTTCCTTCTTAGAAGAACTAAGATTGAAAGAATGACCGTCAACTTTTTAGGTCACATGTTCGGTTTACCAATGTATCAAGTGTAAAATAACTTAATCATAGCTACTTTTCATCACAATATTTGATGTATGTTTCATTATAATTATGATCACAAAAGAAACAAAAACACATAAAATGAGATAAAACGCAATGTTCAACATATCACTGTTCATCCCATTCACTTTTCGTAAGGAAAATTACCTATCCTTTCTAATTGGGAATTTTAAAACGAGTACAGCCATGATGGCAGTTGAAAAGTACTTTTTCTCTGGGCGTCCAAGAATGCAAACTCCACGTGGTGACACCTGGATGCTGACTAGCCAGGTTTTCCTGACTGGTTGGTAACGAATAGCCTTCGTTTCAAGCTGTTCTTCCGTACCATAGTAGAAATCGATCTCGTCGTTCATGTGATTTCGAATCTGGTTCGTTGTCGATTTGGAGATTTTTTTTAACTTGTGACGCCGCCGGTGGTACGTGAAAGTTTTTTGTTTCTGGTTCCTTTCCAAACTGATCTGCCTTGCTTGTGGATTGCTGTTGCTTTTCAGTGTCGTCCTTGCTGGTGTGTATAGATGGCACCCAGGAGTAATCCTGGGAAACCTCCTGTGGTAGGATAACAACTGTTGGCTCTCTCTCACCGATGAAAAACCAACTAGGAAATGTGAGTCGTGACGCCCCTGACATTGCGAGAGATATTCCCGGTACAATCTACTCACTTGTTCACAAATACATACTGAGGAGGGGGGGGGGGTGGG
>RDPX01000013.1:1215947-1245623 GCA_003991215.1 Morbakka virulenta | reverse complement strand
GCTTGGGAACCTTCCTGTGGAAGGATGAAAACTGTTGGTTCTCTCTCACCGAGAAAAACCCAACTAGGAATGGTGGGTGGTTGCCCCCCTGATATGGGGGGGGATATCCCCGGTGCATGCTACGCCTTTGTTCACAATGACGTGCTGAGGGGGGGGGGGGGGTGCTGTGGGCTATAGATATTCACTTGTTTTGGCGGTAAATGCAGGTTTGATGCCCGTTTCATGAGGCCGGATCGTGCTCACCGGGGTGGTCTACCAATCTGCCTCCAGCAGCTTGCACAATAACAACAACTTTTTCTCTGGGTGTCCAAGAAGGCAACCTCCACGTGGTGACGCCTGGATGCTGACTAGCCAGGTTTTCCTGACTGGTTAGTAACAAATAGCCTTCGCTTTCAAGCTGTTCTTCCGTGGAAGAAATCGATATCATCGTTCATGTGATTTCGAATCTGGTTCACAGTCGATCTGGAGAACTTTTTTAAAAGTTGTGCCGCCCCCGGTGGTAAGTGAAGGTTTATTGTTTCTGGTTTCTTTCCAAACCGATCTGCTTTTCTTGTGGGTTGCTGTTACTCTTAGGTGTCGTCCTTGCTGGTGTGTATAGGTGGCACCGAGAAGTAATCCAGGGAAAACTCCTGTGGTAGGATAACAACTGTTGGTTCTATCTCACCAATGAAAAACCAACATGGAAATATCCGTCTTCGACGAGGGATATTCCCGGTAGAACCTATCCACTTGGTCACAGATACATACTGGGGAGGTGTTGCTGTAGGATTTAGATATTCACTTGTTCGTCGTTGAGGGGAGGTTGGTTTCCCGTTTCATGGGGCCGGATCGAGCTCACTGGGGTGGTCTTCCAATCTGCCTCCAGCAAATTACACAACAACAACTTTTTCTCTTCATCCGTAAAAATGGAGGCTCAGGCACATTCACCTTTCCATTACGGATAACAAACAAACTGATAATAGCCTTGCTCCGAAGTTCTGATAAAAGCGAGTACAGTGCGAATACTATACCAATCTTTTAACACAGTTACCGATTTTAAGATTTAAAATCTATCGACATTTACTCAAAATAAGTTTCACTGAATGTCTATTAAACAAGAGATTTTTCTCCAGAAGGATATTTAATTTTTATTTTATGGAACAATGTCATATTTTTGAAGTTGAAAACCAAGCTTAATAAATTAAAAGTTATAATATAATTTCTATCACCATCACTTTACTACCTAAAACAAATTGTAAAGAAATAAATTCCTGAGTAGGTCAGGTATCTTTAGAGGTCCATATTTAGAAGGATGGCGTTGGGTGCAAGAGGCTCTGAAGCCCCTTTGTGAGCTGGGATAATGCCAACTGGCTGAAGAAAAAACCTTCCTGATACAAATATAAGCAATTTGCCAAGTGTGTACGCTAAAAACCAGTGGTTCGGGTCAAAGAGCAAAGTGTACACAGACAGGTATAAAGTATGGCGTTTTCTGTACAATGACCTGGTGCGAATTATTGCTTCAATTCTTATGGGTCCAGAAAAAATTAAAATCGCTTATCCTTGGTAGGCTTGTATGTTATACAGAAACCTCTACTGTCCAGACAGACGTTAGAGAATGTTTTTCCCATTTGAAAATCTGTCAAGTTGGGTACTTGCAGTGTCAGCACTATTTACTAAAGTTTATTTTTTGTTTAAATACTGACCAATTGGTCTTTTACTAAATATTGACCATTGTCAATTTCAGAAGTTTTTCACAGAAGTCGTAACTGGTTGCCTAAAAGAATGGAAAATATGCATATCATCGCACGAATATTCCTCTGCGCTGTCAAATGCTCACATTTATTTGTGGATAACGGATGTAAACAGCATCGACGAGGGCCTTAGCATAAGGAACATTAACTGTGATAATAATATTGTTTGAAAGGTCGTCTATTTTCCAATACACTATTGTTATGTTATTTGAAACACGAAAGTGCATAAACAATATAAAGGAGAACTTATGAAAAATACAGTTCACATCAAATTGAAAAACAACCATTTTCAATGACTTTTATCGTCACTTCACTCCACCAACTTAAGCACTGGTGCCATGTTTACAAAAAGATCACTCCTACAACTTGATCTTTCATTTCATTGTGCTATTTATTCCCCAAAAGTATGGGCCTATGGCTAAGCCGCCAACAAAGCGACTTGCCATACACCAAAAACATTTCCGTTTAAAAAAAGTATTTTCTCTATTACAGTCATCTTATCAATTATATTCCTCCCTCAACCAGTCTCTGTGACTAAAACTGAAGAAAAGCACTCTGTTGATAGTATCTTTACTCTTAAATGCAACAACAGTCTGCTGCATGTCATATTTCCAGTAACAATTAAAAACAAAAAGCTTAATGTGTGGTGATGGGCATTACTTCATCACTTGATACAGAAGCAAACAATTACCCTTTAGTATTGGTTTTCCTTTTTGCTCTCTTTCCAACCTTTCAGCCTCTAGCAATACATCCCTGACAGGCTCAAACACCTCATTTCTTTTGGCCGTGATAACAGCAGGGTGTGTACTTTCTATTTTGTAAAAACAGCAATTTGTGTTTAGTTTTTTAATTACAAACATCCACTGACTTCAAGGGAAAATTGTTTTGCAGCTGCCCCTCCGGTGGCGAAATTCACTGTACAAGATTCACATGAAACCAACACTTTCAATAAAGGCAGATACGGATTGGAAAGGCATCATTGTAACTCATTTATAATTAAAGTTAAATTTAAACTCCCGTTTCACTTCAGTTGTATTCTATTTTAGGAAATGGCCTCTTAAGTGGTCAGTACCAGACCCTGAGTGCCCAGTAAAAAAACATATATTCTCCTCTTTGAGAATTTTACAACTTTTAGTTCTGGACATTCATCAATCAAAATGTATTTTCATAAATTCTGCCATGATTTACGTCAACTTCAAAGAATTAATTAAATTTGCAGGAATTTTAATACTGACAGTGGGAGTTTTTTTGTTTCACCCTATTTTATCAAAAACGATCTTTGACACACACGAAAAAGTGCTTAGCTGTTTTACCAGTCATCGTTTTTTACGCATTAATCTGAAAATGCTTAGAATATACTGTTTGAGATCACTTGCGGTCATCATCAATCTAACACCTTTTAATACCCCTTTCTTAATCTCTTCACACAGACATTAAACACCATTGTCCCGCAAAAATACCATTTTTTACTTTTTTTGTTATGTAGAGGGTCAAGTGTACACTTGGAATGGAGGGGCATATCATACGCTGACCAAGTACAACAACACTAGAAGCAGAGTTAAAGTGGATGACATAAGTTTTGGACTACAGGAGAAGATCAAAGGAAAACTTTGTGTCTATTTTACCACTCATTCTTTTCCAAATATTAATCTGTAAATGTTTGCTACAGACTGAATAAAGAGTTTGAGATTCCCTTCTATAATCATAAATAAAAACACTTTAATACCCCCTTCTTAAATCACCTCACCCAGCCAATAAACACCTTTGTCCCGCAAAAATATCATTTTTACTTTTTTGTAATCTCGTGGATCAAGTGTACACTTGGCCTGAAAAAGAAGATCATACGCATGAAAAGTACAACAACACTAGAAGCAATGTTCAAGTGGATGGCATTTCCAGTTAAGAATTTGACTTTTTAATCAGTTGAAGTAAGTCAGTTGGGGTTAAATAAATGGCTCCTCTCATTCATTATTGCACTCTAGGATCTGGCCGTTGAGTTCCGTAAAAAAGTACCCTGATAAATGTTGTATAACAATGATCTAGTGAGCAATGCTGAACCTGAAGCCGGGGTGTAGCTTCACATACGAAAAACTACAAAAAGGCAAAAGTACTTTCAGTAAACATGGGAAAACCAAAATCAAGATTAGTGGATCAATCTTTAATCCTTAAAGACCTCTGTCAAATGACCGAGCAGTTTTGGCAGAAAAAAGAAGTTTATTGAAACTAAACATACTTTGTTGGTCACTCATACTTGGTGCATATGGGGTGCAGTGGCATAACAACAACATAGCCAAATACACTGATTAATATTGCAACAAATGCTAAATCTCCACCCTATTGATGCAGGACCGCAGAAAGAATTGTCCTTTCGTGAAAAAACCTGGATATTGTTTTTTCCTATCTTGTAGGTAGTATCACTGCTGATGGTTGTTGCAATATAGCAATAATATTACGGGGGAAGTTATGCAAACCTAGGGAAAGAGGTATCTTGTCACCTCACCCTGCTCATTGCAGGCAGGATTAAATTCAGTAGTTTCATCAGTAGTTGTGTGTCAATTATTACATTACATTGGATAGGTATTGTTTATACATAACTAAAAACTTATCTTCTGACATACATTGCTCTTTTTCAGCATGCAATAAACCGTCTGAAACAAGCTAACCGTTTGACTGAATAAATAATCTATTCATTTACTTACTACAGGAGTAAATTTTGTTATTTTATGGTACGTGAGTTAGCAGAAAATAACATTTACTACAATTACCACCCTTTTATTCGTCCTTACAATATTCATTAGTTAAAGAGGCAGGAGATACAAAGGGTAAATCTATCTCTTTTATTAGATGACGGCCTCTTGAGCGCAATTCTCAGTCTGCTGTTTCCATAGTGTACTAAAGTTCAGTTTAGCATTTCACGTAAATATTTCAACAGATGGGTCCTCCACCCCACCCCTACCCTCATCCAAATGCTTTCACCATTGGGTCACCATTGGGTCACCATTGGGTTGCCAGGTACTGAAACCTTGCAAGGCTGTTTTTCCAACACAGCTGGAAATTAAATGTGAAAAATAGAGCAAAGGTCAAACTCACAACACCTTGTGTTGACAAACACGAAACAACAATAAGAAATGGCCAGTGCGCAATGAGACATATTGTCACCTTTGTCAAGTTACAACAAACTTAGCTTTAGCATGGAATACCATCAGTATTTATTACACTGTCTTGCGGCAGCACAGCCCTATATATACGATTGTCATGCTTAAATTTGTAAGGAAGGCTGTAGGTATTTTAAAATGTAAGTCAGAGATAAAAGCTAGACCTTGTAAGCTACGAACATGTAGCAAGACATAAATGTAATTCTTCCAAGAGAAATCGATAAAAGACTTTAATGGTCGTTGAGTTTTTCGACCATTAACATGGAAGGCAGGTATTAAGTACTATAATCAATGGGCAAACATAAACGACAACCATTCAGATACTAAGGGAAAACAAGAACATTTAAATTACACGAGTACCTACAGCCTGAATAAAATAGAGAAAACAATTGGGAATAAACCAAGCCTACTGATACAAACCATCTGGTACACTTTAAATAAAATTTCTTCATACATAAACTTACCAACAAGTCTCGCATGTCTTGCTCTTTCACGGGTAGAAAATGCTTTCCGGCTAAAGAAATTTAATTTTTGTCTCATAGACCCGGGGCGATCAACACCTCGAACGCTCTACAAAAAAAGTGCGTTTTTAGTCTCTAAAGCCACCACTGCAGATACTTACAATAAAACACCATCAATGACTAATTCAAAGAAAGTGATTTGAATCTGCACTTAAAAGAAAGAAAAGTAGAGTTGTTATCAACAAAGAATTTTATTCAAAGGAGTTCCATATTAGATGTAATAAAATATAAAAAATATAGAAATAAAATAAGTTTTCCTTTTGTCTCCAATGGATATGCAAGGTTTGACCAAAACATAATAACCACAAAAATACACCATTTAACAGACCGTCAGCATCTTAGCAAATTATCAAAAAAGGAATCAAATGCTTTAGACTTAAATGATTAGTTGAACGCTTTTGAAACCTCATGACGAAACAATCCACTATGTATTGGTTGACCCTTTTTTCAACATATTTCTCACTGTATTACAAACATGGAGCTTCAAAAGGATATTCTCGAGTATACTACAACAAATCTTCGTAAGATACACCATTTTTACGCAACAAGAGATAGGTGTATTGTATCAAGTGTCTTGACAGAATACAAAAACAATGTGTTGTTACATAAGCCGGAAAAAAAACTTACATCAGCATCTTCTTCAGCTTTTGACAGTAATGCTGAATTTTGGTCAACGTATCGACTCATTTCAGAATCGGCTTTTGAAAGGGCGGATACAATTCGTGTCTCTAGCTCTTGCGACAGTTCCTGCAAAAGAAACATGCAGCGGTGAACTAAAGTTTAAACGGCTGAGAATAGTACAAGCTATTTCCACAAAAGCAGGTAGCTCAAACACTTCCAACGAATTCATAACAATACGATGGTATCCAATCTGTGCCAGAGTTGTTTCAAGCTTTTCTAAAGCTCAGTTTAAAAATATAAATAAATAAATATATATATATATATATATATATATATATATATATATATATATATATATATAAAATAAGAGAGATGGATATAAACATGGATATAAAAATAGAAAAATAGAAAGAAAGAATGAAAGATATAGATCGACAGACGGATAGATAAACAGATAGATAGATAGATAGATAGATAGATAGATAGATCGACAGACTGATAGATAGCCTGATAGATAGATAGATAGATAGATAGATAGATGGATGGATAGATAGATAGACAGATAGATAGATAGATAGATAGATAGATAGATAGATAGATAGATAGATAGATAGATAGATAGATAGATAGATAGATAGATAGATAGATAGATAGATCGACAGACTGATAGATAGATAGATAGATAGATAGATGGATGGATGGATAGATAGATAGACAGACAGATAGATAGATAGATAGATAGATAAATAGATAGATAGATAGATAAATAGATAGATAGATAGATAGATAGATAGATAGATAGATAGATAGATAGACAGATGAACAGAAAGATGATGAATACATAATTAAATATGAAAATTCTAAGTACCTTTATATATTTAACTGTAAATAAAACGGGAGTAAAATACTATATACTCAGTAATATTATATGCTATATACAATGTGATACTTCTACGTAATAGGGTCCACATAATTTATGTTACATAACAAAAGCAAAGACAGTAAGTATGATTAATATCGCATTTTTAAGTAAAAATATAATATCATTGCAAATGGCAATGGGAAATCACGATAGTCAGATAGTGAAGCTGTCAATAAATCAAAGAATGAAACTAAAAATAAAAAAATAAAAAAATAAAAAATAAAAACTAGTCTTACTGGTTTTAGCGTCCAAAGCTTCTCATTCACCTCGCCAATAAAAGTCTTGGACTGGCTCACAAAGTCCATAACAAGTTCCCGACTTACAGTCTTAAAATGAAATAAAAATTCAAATGCTCAATTCGTAAAGTAATAAGACCATTACAAAGATAATAAAAACTTAACAAAATACACTATTGCAATTATAAAGCAACACATGGAAATATATGTAAAATATATAATGATTTAACAATACTGACAAATTATGCAGCAACAAAGAAAAACCATAGTCCTATTTATTGAAATCTTGCAATCAAATGAAATTTCCTTTTATGAAATGGTAGCTAATGGAAAGGGGTCTCCATGTCGGTGGCCATAGATAATATTATTAAAGTCCTTGGCTTGTTAAAGGCTTAAGTTCATTCACTTTGAATTCTATACATCCTATGTTCTTACTTTGGTAATAAGAATGTCATCTGTCCTGGTCAAAATACTTCATAGTGGAAACTCGATAAAAACATTTGCGAAAAAAACTCTCAAGAGCCACCAAGAATTACCTTATTAACATTTCCATCTTTCGAAATTTTGTCCATTATTGTGGCTAAATTAATCGAAGACTGGTACAGTTCCTGCTGCACAACAGTGCATATCATCGATGCCGCCTTCACACTAAAGGAAATTAATTCAAAAAAAAAAATTATACTCTAAAATATTATGTTTTTGCTTGTGTGCACAAGCTGATTGATCTGGCAAAGAACAATTATAGTATGCATATGGATTCTGCTTATAAGTCAATAATCAAAAGTACACTTCAAAACGTGCAAAATAGAACTACTGTAACACAGAAGCAGCAGTCTTTCAGTCAAATGATTCCTCAAAATAGCATATTTTCCATACTGAGGTGCAAAGGGAGACCCTTTTTCAAAGAGCTGTGTACAGAAGCATCTCATATATATACTGCCGGTCACAAGCCCGGGACCTCTGTTACCAACATGGTCTATCTTATGTCTGTCTCTTATCTAAATTTCTGAAGCACTTCTTCTATGGCTTTTTTTATGTATTGCGTCTCGAGTCGTGTAAAATTTGTTTGTGATGTATAAGTTGTTTGTTTGTTGTTTTTTTTTAATTTGAGGGGGGGGGGGGGGTTATGTTATTATTTTGTCAAAATAGAAGCCTTAACATCTGGCCGTTTGGAGCTTACTCCTAATACTATATATATGAAAGTCGTATAAAAACCAGTATTGATACAAAATATTTTATCCGTGTTTTTTGTTAATGGTAGACCGATGAGATTAAGACTAAACAACCTGATTAAAAAGATCAGTAATTTATACCTGCGAATTAATGACACTAACGATAATGTCAAATTACAAAGTAATTCCATTTCTTGATCACTTAATGGCTCCGAAAGTCGTTCTGTTTTATCTTGTTGTAATTCGTTCCATGACCGCAACGTCATCTCAAACTCCTGTAATAGTAAATTTTCTACATACTAAAAACAAATTTACACATTAAAACATATTTACATATTAAAAACGTAAATAAACAGAAAAGAAGGCACGGCAAAAACTCTTTTCATTTGTTCTACTAAATGATCCAAGCCGTTAGCACTGGAGTTAGTCAGGCAACTTTTAACTGTTGCCATTTATAACTGCCACACCTATTCAGTGATGTCTGCAGAGAAACTGACAGATATGGCCGTGAAAAATGTTGAAGACTGCGTGCAGGCAGGAGGTAAACTGCGACTTAAGCCTTTTTTTCAGGCATGCTTGCAGAAAAGGGAGGTTCCAATAAAGTATTATTAAGGAGTGAATTACAAAATAGTACTGTATAACATCGGGGCATGAGCGAATGTCAAGGAGTGGGAATATCTGGTTCACCTGCATATAGGTGAATAAGGGTAAAGGATGTTGAGGCTTGAAATAGCTCATGATTACAGCTCGCAGCCAACGAATAAACTTTAAATGTATGTTGTCGAAGAAATGTCTTAGTTTTATAACGCATCTAAGAGTAACTCCAATTCAAGGAAATATCGTTTACACATAAAAAATGTGCCTTGTGTACATTAACTTCAAATACAAATTTTTCTACAGTGCACTTTTGTTTAGATTGAGATAAGTGTGGCATGTGGACGAAAAATGGCATTCAGATAAACCGACATTAAACAAGTCAAAATACAAGAATATTTTACACACAGAAGTTCAAGCTCTTTCGTCACTGCTTTTATGTTAACATCCCACACCCCACCCATCCGAGGTGTCAGAAAGTTCAAGTAGGAGGAGTCTCCATTAAACTACACATAATAACATCTTAATATGTTCTCAGATACCCGTGTAAAACGTTCACTAATGGTATCCCTTAACATATATAATATATCTAAAATGGCTGTTTTTCACAACCTTAACACAACCTTTTTCATGAGCCAGACGACGCAAAAGACACTGTTTAAACTAGTTCAGTGGGGAAAAAAATTGAGAACAAGGCAGTACAATTTAATCCTGTCTCATGGAAAACAGTCACCGGGGAACTTTGATATCATTTCTTCAAAAGACGTTTGGGAGGGATAATGCAGTCAAATTTCACTTTGCTTACAGTAGAAGACAATAATTATTAAATGACGTACCCGGTCACGTATAAGCATTGGAGATCGGTTTTTGTGGCATATCTGAATAATTCCTGGGCATTGCATCCAAGCCTCACCGTCAACTTGCACTGGAACCGCTTCATCAGTAATTGTGATTTTTACATTGTGGCACTGTGTAAAGTAAGAAAATGTTCTGTTAATAGAAGGTTGATTGAAAATTTATTAGGATTTATAAGGATGTCTGAGTTTGCAAACAAAAAGAGTGGTCTTATAGTAAACAAGGGTATACCTCACCTGTGACATCCTCCTTATCATCAAAGAACATCACGAAGTCTAATTTTTGATGTATTTAAAAAACATGAAAAAGATATAACTTGGCAGAAAGGGAAAGCTTTAAAAAGTCTTACTTCTATTTCTATGGAGAGAAAGGAAAGGCAATCAGCTCCTTGCAACAAAGCTGAAAATGTAGGCTAAAATTGCTGCTGTTAAGAATTTTACTTAGCAGGAAGGGGCATGTTAGTTATGTAAACAGTGCTTTCATTTCATGTGGTAGCTTTACTTCGGTAACAACGATGGACAACTACTGCAAGCGTGGGTTGATGAACGAAGAAAAGTTACTCCTGTGATGGAAGCTTGCTTACAGTTTAATATGCATACGGACAGCACTGTACATCTCCAAGTGTCAAGGCGCATGTTCCAAGTTGTGCCCCATAGCCCCAACCTCCGTAGTACAGTCTGGCTCGTTTGGTCTTGCAGATTGGAGAGCCAATGGATCTCATCCTTGGAGAAGGTACACCCCATTTAAACAAACAACACCTGTCTCAGTTTTTAACAGTTGGAGAAAATTAACAAATTATAACAGTGAAAATCAGCTCATTACAAAAGCCAAAAACACTCAATAGCCAAAGAGAGAGGAGGAAAGGGTTCCAGGATGACGGTGTTGGGACAAAGGTTACGTACAACTCAATACCTTCCTGGTTCTACGTTAACCCTTAAATGACCTACGGAAATAGAAGCATAGAATGTGCAGGGGGAATCCATGTGATTTGGGTGGCAGCTTTGAGGGCAAATATAACGGAAACAACATAAATATGTCCACAAGAAGGCAACAAACCCAAAGGAAGGGCAAAAGGGAATGGCGTAGGATGGCAGGAAGTGGAGTTGTGACGCGGGGGCTGGAGGTCGTGGAACAATGTCAAAGCAGCAGCGAGAACTACCGTAAAGAAAAAGAAACTCTTGCGTTCTTCAGCATACTCAGCTTCATCTTAATGTACGTTACTAAATAACATGAATGTATGCCCACGCGTACGCACACACATAGTCTTGTCATTTGTAAACCCAAAAAGGGTCTTCGTGGTACCCACCTGAGCAATGCGGTGATGTTGCATACCACCGAATACTTTTGACATACCCATCTGACTTGCACCTAAAACAGCAACCACTTCAAGCATACGATCGTCAAAAGATGGTGATGTAAAATCCTAAAAATAAAGACAAAAAATATCTAATACCGAATTAAAACGTAAGCACTTACTCGAGGTTTGCTTTACTTCTAATAAGCATGGCTTCGTATACATTAAGTGTAATGCTTTCTGTACATTCACACTAGCCATTACAAATTGTCAAGATGAAGAATAAAACTACTTAAGACACACATAATTGAAATAAATACAACTTCTCTGGAATGAAGTGTGACTGTTCTTTCTTCTGTCTCATGAAGTAGGCGATGTGGAGACGTGACAGAACAGAAAATACTGTTTTTTCCACCTGGTACAACATGGTGTTTATTACGGCATAATAATAACTAAAGAAATTTTAAAGGTCATGAAAACCCCCCACTCCGTCTACCTTTGCTTCTGGATCTTTCTTATTTTTAAAAATCTCTTCTCAATATCATTATGATCATAATCATAGCCATTATCACCATCCCTTTTTTTGGCATACCAAAAGCATCTCATAGTGGCTGCTTTTTACCCAACTAATTAGTATTACTTAACATTCCGATTGGTAGCACAACGATATGTGTGATTCAAAGCAGCCAACAGCGCATCTCTGCTTGCTCTGCTTTCTTCGTTAGTCTTATTAACACCAGTAACTTAAACAATAACCTGTCTCACCAACGTTTCATGCATTTTTAACCTAACCTCTGCATGTACTTGTTCATTGCAAGGCACACAGGTCATTTTCCTTCATTTATTTTACTGAACATGTATTCGCTTGCTTATTTTTCTGTTTAATACAACTGACTTTATACCATACCATACTATACTATACGATAATATACTATACTAAACTATAGCATACCATAATATAATGGAATAGAATGGAATAGAACAGAACATAATAAGATAATATCAAATAAAATGCAGTCTTAAGGCTACTCACATCCACTTCTTTCTTTGTTCCCCAAAAGTTGGCTCCTCCCATGTAGCTAAAATGTGTCATGAATAGTACGTTCTCAATAATCTCAAAGGAAGTTAGACTATGGTAGGGTCACTCTACCAAAACAAAATGCTCAGGTGAGGGGAGGGGGCGGGCAATTTACTGATTTAATGAACAAAAAGCAAGTATATCAAGTTATGAAATTTAAAATATATATGCAGTAAACCGAATGAAGATTCTTTTGACAATGCAAAATCTTTCTAAAACCTGTAATGATAAAACCCGACACCTCTCACGGAAATCTGGTATTACCAGCATGATAATACTAGACCTTTTCCAAACGTGACCAATGTGTCGGAAAACTCATTAAATCAATTTATTTCATCTGGAAATTGTGTTTTGACGACAAACAAAATCAAACAAACAACTGATCTGTAAAAATAAGGAGACAAAAATGCTAAACAAGTAAGATGTAAAGTCCTATTTAATAAAGAATTATAGGCCAGCAATAAAAGTTCTTTAGCGCAACTCAAAAAAATACAGTTTTCAAAGAAGCTTGTTCTAAAGTAGGGTACAACTGGATCTCAAGTGGGACATATAAATGATTTACTGGGGGCGAAAAGGCCATGGCCATTTATTGATGATATTTATTGACATTTTGTGATGCAGTTATTGCATTTGGACTTGGGTATAATACTAAAGTGTCTACAATAGACGTGACCACTGTGATATAAAATTTTAGTAAACTTTTGTTTAATCTCAAAGATTGTGACCATCGCTCATGAAGCTGGTCCTCCGTTTCCAAATCTTTATTAAGCACAGGGGCGATCAGTCGATAAGCTGTGGCTACAAATTACTACTGAAAACAAACCAAACAGCTTTTAGTTGTTGTGTTCCGTAGGCAAAGGGATTAAAAATACTATTAGAAAAAAACTGTCACAAAAATTCAATTTTTGACAGAAAAAACCCAAAAAACATTTCCACCCGCTTTCCTTACAATTACGTCAGAAATGTTGATATCTGAACATTTGTGAGGGCTCTACTTATCGGCAATTGGTTGTATCAAATGTTACGAAATACATCATCAAAAACATGTAATGAAAATAAAAACTTAACACCTATTTGCACTAAAATATAAACTCATACATTTGTGGGATAATACAAAGCTAAAAGGTCAAAACTTTCTACATGCACTCGTTACTTTCAAATTTCACAGTACAATAACTATTTGTGAGAGAGCAGTCTCATGAGTGTTCTGACCTCACTACACAGCTGCTAGCCTTTAAGGAAGCATACCGTTATAACGGCCCAACCGCATTTGCAGTTGAAGGCCGAAGATTGAATCATGTGTGTAGGTAATGTGATAAGTGTTTTATTGAACTTATCGTATCGGTACCTTTGAGCAAAAATACTTTGGTAAGAAAAGCCATTATTTAAGTCAAAACCTGTCGTTTATCCATGAAACTCAATGAAATCCCATGAAACTCCATGAAACTTTACAACGAAATAGAACAGTTCAAATTCGATTTGGAACGTTCAGTTAAAAACCCCGCTGTTATGCAGCCGAGCTGCTGGGTAGTTTGTGTCACTACACGAGTTCACCCAAAAATATTTTCTATGTGTATGGCAAAAATCTACCTTTCTGACAATGCGTTTTCATGTTTTAACATTATCAAGTCTAAACAGATAACCAACTGTTCATTGAAGACTACCTACGTTAATTGTTGGGGTGTAAAAAACTAATTTGGAAATGAAAATTTTTGCTTAAGGTACGAGTAGTATAATGGCCCAAACGGACGAGTGAAAAGAACTTTGTGCCTTTCGCCTTAAAAGGTTTGGAGACTATGGTTTGTTGCAAACTTTTCCAAGAAATCTAAGGCGATAGCTACATCAATATACAAATAGCAATTAACACATCATTGCACGAAAGGGGGGTAACTACAAGTGAAAAAATAAGTCAAATAAATAAAAGGATTTTAACGTAAATTAAGGCGACAGGTAACTGTTATGGCGTGATGTCTTAAAATGCTGTTTCGCAGTATACTGAGGCGTACTGAAGTGAAATAAGGCATTTCGGGGTTGGTAAGCGGAGTTGCAAAAATAGTGCATGACAATGTGTCGGGGAGCTAGGAAATGATCCTGAATGTGACAAGCTGTAGGTTAAAATACAATAAAAATATATAAGAAGTAAGATAATCAAGAAGGTAAAAGTGGTAGTATTCGGTAACAAAGTATCTTATGCAGCGTTTTGGGGTTTCTGTGGAATCTACACAAAGGTAACATAAAAAACCTATTTCTCCATGTTTACAATTTATGACAAATGCGATTATTTCTGCAGTCAAGCTCATCCCTGCAGAATGCGTGAAGTACTGGGCTACCAGGTTTCCGGAATGCATGTCGCCTCTTCTGAAGTACGGGGCACAATGATTGGGGAAGGTTCCTGGTGGTCTTTCAATGAATAATTTGTTTATTAAAAATACAATCTTGAGAATCAGCTGTATACAGGGTAGGAAGGTCTGCAGAGACTAAGGATACATTACACCAACGACCAATAAAAAGACATAACTTTATAGTGAAAAGTGACAAAGTGAATTGCGAACACATGCTTGAATGCTTGATGTAGATTCTACTTCCGTCACTTAAAAAGCTCACTGTTTGTTTTGACAAAAAGCAGCATAGAGCTGTGGTCCGTGCAAGGCATAAATTCTTTTCAGTTTTTACGATTCACAGAAATAAATCTAGCTATAGAATGTTAAAGGAGTTCAGCAGAATCTGTATCTTTTAATGAAAACAGAAAGTAACGAAGAGTGTGGTCGAGTAATCAAACAAAACATGCAAGGAGTGGTCAAAGGGTAACACTTTTTGCCATTCCCCCATTTTTTGGCAGTAGCATTGTTTGAATAACCATGCGTGGATGCTATGACTTGCTGTCTTATATAATACCTACTAAAATAGAAATGAGTAAACCACAACAGATAAGGTGAAGAAACTAATTCGAAGGTAAAAGCCTATTTACCTTGGTATATTCAAAATAACAATGCCTTGCAGACTCGGGAGACTTATTTTGTGTCCGTCACACTACAAACAACAACAAAAATACACCATGTGTTAAAATACTATCAAAATATTACATTTGTAAGAATATTTATTCATTTTAGTTTTACCAGCAAGAATCCATTCCTATGACGTAATGTTTTAAATCCCGAACACCCTTTGCTCGACTATAATAGCCTCTCTCTATCTGAGAAATCTTGGGAGCACAATTTTTGCTAAGGCCATTAAATGGTCATACACAATCGGTCTAGTTAAATCAAACTGTTAGAGCAGAGCACAGCGTAGTTATAAAATTACTATCCTTTTATTTCCTATTCTGGCACGATTTCCAGCAATCTCTTTTCAGGCCTAAAATACCGGTTGAAATTAAGTCCATGGGTCACATAACTTAAACCTAAGCAGGCACTTCTATATTTATGTCAAAAAAAATTGTCAAAGAGTTGGTACAATGATTACGATATATTTTGAAATGTACACCCATGGAACTAAATTTGGGGCATTTATTCAAAACATACGCTTTCCGACGAGGTGTGTTTTACAATCGTTACCTCTAAACTCAAAATTTTTAAAAATGATTCCTACAAAAATCACAACTTCTCTTGTGAATGTGGGTCTTTGCTTTACTTTTCATAAACCTGATAAGCCAGATGGCTACTAAGAGCCGTGTCATTACCGTCTTAGTAATCATTTTAAAATTTAGAAAACCATACCCTAATGTTATTATTAGGTTTTCAGTTGAAATATTCATAAAATTAAGTTAAAGTGATCAGTATTCCTTGAGGTTTACAACTGCATCTATTAAAAATTACCGAAAAATGAAGGTTCAAAAGGCTGTACCACACATATTTCTAATATAACTAGCGTATTGTTTAACAAATATGGATATCTAAAGAACCAAATAAAATATTTTCACTCTTCTTTTTATCATAACGGTAACAAATGGCATTACTGGTTGAGCAAATGCCGGTCAGCAAGAACTCAACTTAAATTCACCGACCGACTGTCTATATAAAATGTTGGTTATATTTCAGACCTTTAGACATGTGATATTCCAACACCTTGCCACAAAATAATAAATAATTCAAAGTGACGTTTAGTATCGTATCATGGTCTAAATTGATTTGCTAATAATTAGGCCGCACCCTCATAATGTTAACGTGTATTGACAGTTATAGCCTTTTAAAACCTCCAAGATAGCCTTAAGCATGTTGTAATCCAATCAATTGTTGTCAATACATCATAAATCCATTTAATGCATATTAATTTTTCTGCACCAAAATTTTATTAGAAAATAAAGCGGATTTCACAATAGCATAGCTTATCAGCTTTGTGACCTGCACAGTTGTACACAGATGAAAAAAATGACTAGGCGTCAAAAACAATATTTGGAACTAGACAATCTAAATGTATGCCTGTGAGTGCATTCATTTGGGGTAGCGTATAATTGATAAACTATATGGACGCTGCAACTGGTGAATGTTCGTGCCTGTGGGGAGTGTGTGTGTGTGTGTGAGGGGGGATGGGGGTGTTTTGCTTGGGGTTTCTTTTACTCATTTCGCCGCTTGATTCCTGATTAAAGGTTCGGTTCTCATTACGCTTCGATTATAAAAATATCTAGTAGAAAGGGGTTAATCCATTTAACCGTTTAGCTTAATATTCATTAAAATCTATAGCCTCGTACAACTCTACGAATTATTCTGCAGAGGGCTCTTTCTTAATATATATATATAACGACTCATATCTTAATGCTTCAAACTTAACATGATACATAGGAAAGGCAATCAATAGCCGTTATGCAAAGTTATCTACGATACATTTTTATAAGGAATTATTTTAGGCTGAAGGCTAAATCTTATCCCTCGCCAATGTGAGAAAATGACACTGGCCAACGTACGCGATAATTATTTACTTTCGTTCAATTTTTATGTATTTATATATGCTTTTCAAATATTTAGTGCGAGATGTTTATTTCCCAATAATTTTGGATAAATATATATATATATATATATATATATATATATGTGTGTATGTGTGTGTGTGTATGTGTGTGTGTGTAAAAGAATTAGTCGATACACTAAAAACAAAAAATGGCTGATACATTTATATGTAGCGGTTTAAAAAATATCAAAACAATAAAAAGCTGAGAGCTATTAAAATTACTTAAGGTTTACGCACGTAGCAATGCGATCACCGGATGATGATCGCATTGCTACGTCCATTTATATATATATATCATGCAATGCTCATTGCCCATGCGTGGTTTGAGCACTCTGACAGGGTCCCACAATAACTCTCTAAGCTGTGTTTGCTCCGGCAACATGGCCAGAGAGTTATGTCACAGAAGCTTTGTGCTGCACTGATGAGCTGAAAATAAAACTGTATGCAAATGTTGATCAGTTTACCAAGGTTATTGCTCTTCCTACTCGAAAGATACTTTTTTACTTGATTTCTCTTGATTATTAATCATATCATATCATTAGTCGGTAAAGACTGAATATTTAATTATATATTTTAACTACCCAAATTACCTTAATTTTCGAGACAGCAGCTGCTGTTACTTACACTAAACTTCATAAACCACAATATTAAAGAGTGGTTGGTCCACTTGATAAAATCAGGTTAAGGTCATAAAATTAACTGCAATCATTGCAGAAGGAATATCTTCAAACTTCCTCAGTGTCAATGAAAAATAAAATAATTAGAAAAATCCACAGAAAATTAATGGAGCATTACGCAGATAGGTTTAGGGGCTTATTTAGTTCCACACCCTCATCTTACGTGTACCGCCATCTTATCTTGATATTATTGATTAAGTTTGTAACTTGATAGGTCCGAATCTTGCTGCCATTCTTCAATTTTGTCTCATTGACGGAACGTGGCTTGTCTTTTCTATAAGTATTATCATGGTAAGTGTTCTGAGGTTTTTCTCGTTGGTACCAACTTAGTTTGTTGCATTTCGTGTGACTCGTTGCTTATGCAGTTGTTTTCCTTCGTTCTAAAAATATTTCTATGATTGTAGTTTTTTTCCTTGGACTGCAAGATTGTCCAACTCTGTGGGTTCTGAATGATTTTCTAAATGATTTGAGTGTTTTTAAGTCAAAGGTCATCCTTATCTCTTGGTTTAACTTTCTTATTTTTTGTGGTTTTTAGGCTTTTCAGCTTCTTTTTTTGGTATTATTTCTTCAGAGTTTCGTGCACTAATTCCAATATGCCTTGTATGGTTCTTTATATCATTTTAAAAAGTTACCAATACTATTATTATTTTTTTTATTATTATTATTATTGAGTGGTGGAGCAATACGAGCCCATGGGGGGCTCAGGGGTAGAAACCCAAGCAAACCCATCCGACTACCAGCCCGATAAGGGTAAACTGGATGCATGCATCACACCCAAGTGTGTGCGATATTGATATAAATAAAAACAGCACATGACCTTGCAGTTGGGGCCTGTTTAGGTTTCCCAGTTTAGGTGACCCATTCTGCTTAAAACGGTCTTCGTAGCGAGGCTTCACCCAAGACCTTAGGGCTAAGTAACAAAGTAAGAACTCGGTACTCAGCCCTTCAGAACAAGTAATCCACGCTCACAACACCTAGATATGATGCTCCCCCACTACCCCAATTATTATTATTATTATTATTATTATTATTATTATTAACATTTTTATGATAGATGCATCTTCAATGTGATCTTTACTTCTCATTATCAATGTCTCACAATTATTTAACAGGATAGTTATTAAATCTATACCTAGTTCAGTTTATATTTCTACAAATAACTATAAATATTTTTAGAATCTGATGTGATCATCACCATCATCATTGCTACCAAAATAATACATTTAGGATCCATGATAAATTTCATAACTATAATTAAGTAAAATTATATTTCTGCAACCCATGTATATCTTAATTCATAAATTCACTTAAACAAATTGTTAGGAATTCCAAGAACTTATCACGGATTTCATGAAATTCTTCGGTTCGAATCAATCTATAATTTTTACCAATGAAACCAGAATAGACTACTTGCGCTTTGCGTCATTCATTGAAAAATTGTGTTACTTGAAAAGAAGACCGTTGTTCCAAAGCTTATAATTTTTAGGTGGAAGACTAAATGGTTGCCTAAAAATTAAAAAAATTTAGTACATATTCGTCACTCGGAGTAAAATTCGAACACGTAAAAAAAGGGATTTAATGTTGATAAAAATGGGTGATTAAAATTGATTTCATTTTGATTAAATTTCAAATTCTTTAATGCGGTATGTAAATGCAATTATTCAAGCTGAGTGGAAAAAAAAAATTTGAGTCACAACGAAACAGTTCTTAAGCCTTAAGATATATCTGTCAATATCATCAATAGCACATATTGATGACTGATATTTTCATTAAATCAATGTGTGTTTAGTCCTCAAAATCATAACAACGGCGCCTTAGTAATAAAGTAAAAACGTAAAAGCCATATTCGTATGTCTGCAAAACTGAAGATTACCTCAGCAATTCTAAACACAGTTTTTGTACAATACGTTTGATTAAATAATTATGTAAATATATTAATTCCTGTTCCTGCACACAATTTAGTGAAAAAAATCCAAGTCGTTATGTGTTGTGTTTTACTTTGGTTTGCGTTTATGTTTTCGAAAATTTTCAGTGGTAACAGAAATGTCATAAAAAGCTTCAACACAATGTCAATCAGAACACACTTTTTCACTGTTTATTTTGCCAAGTCAAAGAGACATCCTTTTTCTTGTTGTATTTCCAAAACACGTGAAATCAGCCACTATTGATTGGAATTTCTTGTCAGTTTTCCTGCTCAGCAAATCTTTTCTGACCATGCAAACGCAAACGACGCTGATATTTACCCAACAATTACCGAATGCCGACTAGAACTGCAAGGGATGTTTGTTCATTGTTAAGCTAAACCTAATGCTTGCTGTTTGTATTACGTTACGTTACTTGTCTTTTAAACCTAAATTGGTACCCACTTGTTAATTATCTGTCAGGGATCCCAAGTTACCAACGCAACCCATGTTTGAAGTTTAGTTGAAAGAATCGAAGAGGGTTTTTTACCCCCATTCTCTAAAGCAATTTCTTTTATTGAGTAAAAAGATCTTGGGGCATTGTGTCAACAATAATCCTATACCGGTAATAAGTCATTTGAGAATTACTGAAACCATATCGTGCAGCAGTTTCAGAATACTTAAGTGACCTGTTCAAGGTTAGAAAAGTGTTCCTGTTGTTGTAACATGTTTAGTTTAAGCGATATAGATTATTCTTTATAGTTGGTCAGATTATTTTCAACAACTTTTAGGATAATATATTAACCCCTGTACAAAGTCAGTTGTGCCAGGAGAATGATGATGTTGACGTTGTTGTTGTTGTTAGAACTAGGTAAATAATATAAAGATATACTGGAAAAAATATTTGTTGTGTGTTTCTGAAGTAAATTCCCTATTTTTTGGTAAGTATTCCTGAGAATCAGTGATTGGGTAGCATCTGCAACTTTATGTTTGTAACTATAGCATAAGATCTTCTAAAATAAGGTTAATAACAAAAGAAGGGAGTGATTTGGTTTGCATTTTTGGTGGTGATTCATAAGAAAAGCACATATAAAAAAGGTGAATTTCAAAGTGATTATCTTTCTCTGCTTCTATTCTCATCTTTCCAAAACAAAGTTCTTTACGCATTTGAATTTCAGTACAATATTTCGCATTTTCTCGCATTTTAACGTTCCAGTGCTGGATATTTGTTTGTCAGGTTTACTTCATAAAAGATAGGCCAAAGACCATAGCATGGGCAGTGTCATTATCACATTTTTTCAAGAATGGGGGCACAATGGTCAGATCAGATCAACATCTAAAAAATTTCAACACCGCGGTTCAAAATTTTTACCTGTAACAACAACGAATTGATAGTAACTTTTCACAATCAATTACTTGATGCTGTTAAAATTTCTAAAGCTTCAAGAAATAAATACTCGCATATGGGTCGGATATTCTATTTTCAAGCAGCACATGGCTTTGATAGGTATTTTCCAAGGTAATACTAAGCGTGTGGAACCTACGTTCATGGATATTTATTAGGGGTATCACATAGCGTAAAGTGATAAAAAAAACTATTTGGCTACAAAAGAAAACAGTCCTCAGGAACAAATCTCGTATTTAAGCATTCTTCAAAATTGAATGAGACGTAAAACTACTAGAGCTATGGTGAAATACCTCTAAGTGTACACTCTGGTCGAGATTTCTATATGTCCTGTTAAGGATTTCCTTTCCACCTAAAACACCATACCATATTATGTTTTTCTTCCTTGATCTACGATAAAATATTAAACCACATAAAAGTATTACATAAATACAATCTTTCCTGGGTCCCAAAATGTAGGTATGTATGAATGAATATGTACCCACATACAAAGGTACCTAAATACTGTTTAGCACCGAGACTGGCTTTGAGAATTGAAATACGGAAATGATGAATTGAACTGAACTGAATTGCATTTATCCTTGCCCTTTTCCCCATATTATATATATACACATATATAATATATATACATATTTATATATATTTATTTATATTTACATTTATATATTTGTGTGTATTTGCGTGTGTGTTATAGACAAAAATGGTATCCTTCGCAAACAGTCCTGCTTTCCATAAACGATAAATACAAACTACTTCTTTTCGTATTCAGGTATCAAACCTATTAAGTTCTTTAAATTAGTAATTTACAGAAAATGCTGAGTAATTTAAGTAACTCATATTAAATCTCATTTTAATCATCATTCCGCTGGAGTTCATTTCAATGCTATAAATTTGGAAGTAAGACCTACTGTATTTACCAGATAAAGAAAAGTGAAAAATTGTGAAAAATCTGCGTTACTGTAATGCAAGGAAAATTGGTCATATTTCATAATCACCTCATTAAACACAAAGCATGGCGAATGACGTTTACAGGTCTTGTTTTTCCTTTGACTAAAATCCAACGTTCTTAAAATTGTGTATTCTTTGATAATAAAAAAAATGTTAAAGATCCACAGTTTGAGAACATAATGACAAATGACACAAGGCAACGTTTACAGAACTACTGGTTTATAACATATCCCCAAAACAATCACCTTTAAATTGTTGAAAATGAAAGTATGTTAAGAAATGCCTAAAAATCGATTGCCCTTTCTCATTAAATGGCAAAGAAAACTGGATTTTTGAACCAGGAAGTCATCCTAAATGTAAAACAATTAAAGTTCAACTCCACAAATTCAAGGATGCTGCTTTTATTTTAGAGCAATTTCAGAGTCCAGATTATATGTAAAAGAAAAACAATTGGATAAAGCGACTTCTCAATAGTCAGGCTGTCTGAGGGAGAATGCTTTGATCGTTTAATGACTTTCTTTAGGGTAGGACTACAACCGCCTTGGAAAAATGATGCCGTTGTTACCAGGTCGGGTGATATGCCAAAAACTCATTTGGAATCAAATCCAATTAATTAAGTTTAACTGCCCACTTTCTTTAAAAAAAGCCGATAGAATTGACCAAGGGTGCTGGGACCCTTATAATGTCAATGTAGTAAGTGTTGTATAGTTAAGAAAATCTAACCAAATTAGTGACTCTCATTTCAATTGCGATGGTGAGATCCACATGTTAGAATGCTCCGTCTGTCCAAACAGATTAATTAATTCCGCACAAGGAGTAATTGTGGATTTGTGGGCCAAGACTGGTGATGTCACGTCGATATGATAAGGGTTAAGAGTTAAGAAGGCCCAATTAAATTAGTTACGCAACTCTGAGTTGAAGAGATCGAAATCTTAAAATGGAGCAACTGCCCAAATACGACAGGGGTTTTCCATAAAAAGGCGAGTTACATTTTTGTGAAAATATTAAACGGTCTTAAGGTAGCCACATATATTTTATTTGCTCGGACTGTTTTGAACAAGTAAATAAGTAAGGAGACACTCGTTTTCCTGAACTAACACATCACATTTTGCATTGATATCAGCTTTTTCCTGTGGCAATGTTTTCTTAATTTTTAAAAAATTTCTCCCCATTTCCTCGCATATCTCAAACGCTTTTGTATTTGATTTTGGGGTCTCCAGCAATTATCTTGGACTTCAGTGAGTAAATTATATTTCTGTTTCTGTACATTCATGCTCCTTGGTTACCTTCCACATAACAAAAACTGTTTGGATAAGAAAAACAAACCACCAATAATGTTGAATTAACCAATTAAAATGCACTAAAAAGCTTGAAATTATAAGGTCAAACTGCTAATCACTCGATCATTTATCAACCAGTTAATCATAACTAATAAACTAACCAATTACAAATTAATCAGCAGCATCCTTATGGAGTGGCAATCGAACACCAAGTGACTACTTTAATAAACATGGTTATTCAGTATTTTAAAAATTCAATCATTACGCTGAAAAGATTGCAAACAAGTAATATAAAAGGCGTTAGTTTAAAAAGCGAGAAGTTAAGTACCTGCACTTCTCTGGATGTTCTTCTCGTTTGTTATGGAAGTCTAAAGAAATTTTGGCATCTATACCAATTCCAAAGTAGTTATTCATCACACATTTTTCATGGTATCCACTCCTGTAGGAAAAAATAACCATGTTTCTTCTGATCATAGGTTACAAAAACACCCTTATCTCAATGATCAAGTGTTTAACAAGGAAAATGATGGTAAGAGGGGGAGGTTGGGGAAGAAAAATAGGAGGTTACGAAAATGTATGCCGAAAAATGTCCGTTGGGATCTGATCTATTCGTTACTGATAAATGTCGGTGCAGCAGAAAGATCTATAATAAAGAATAGGCTTTTTTATGGGTATTTGTAAAATGTCGACCGTAAACATATGTTATCCTTATAAGATAATTCAAAATTCCGCCTGCAAGAAACTACATACATATCTACAACATTAAAGGTGATAAAATTTTGGATCTTCTTGGCTAGTAAGTTAAAGCTAGTGACACGCCTCAGACCTTGTTCAATATTAATGCGTAGCTTTAGAACAGCTATTTCGGAAAAGTTAAAATACCTGGTTCGATTAACTGCATGCGTCTGCTTTTCTTCTTAGTATTCGGTCAGATATGCAAGTTGTGTGGCTCCTGTGCTATCACTAGGTATTAAAATCTTTAATCCTGTATGTATTTCAGGGAGGTTTTATCTTTCTAACTTCTAAGTCACGTTTTTACGCTCTGACTAAATTTGGGGGTGGGGAAAGCTACTGCATGTGGGAAATTAGAGTACAGTGAAACAAGGCCGTTAGGAGTTAGGGTAAGAAAAAACAATACCCTTAACTTTCTTTCCCAAATGCTCTTACTTTGAAGAAGAGTTAGCTTATGCTAGAACCCAAATGGTATGGTTAAGTGCAAGAGCAGTAATGTAACGAAAAGCAAAACGCAGTAAGTATTAAAGTTTAGAGTTTCTATCAACGATCATTATTGCAAATGCGACAAATAATTAAAATCACTTATATACTAATACTTATTTAAATTTTGCGGTAACAATAAAACCCAAATATTTTTCAGCTTACAGGTTATCTTGTTCATCCAGTTCTGGTACAACTGCAGCACAAAGGGCATTTGCATTAGCCAACAATACCTTGCTTATTAAGCTTTCGGTAATTTGCTCTTTCAGGAACGCCTTTGCTATTACAGTACCAGGATAAACAACCGTATTCACAGCCTTTTGTTTCCCAACCAATCCATCTGGTTTAATGAAGTGATATGTTCCACCAGTTCCTTTGCTTACACATCGTGATGGACCTACAAGAAATACGAAAATCGGAATAATTAATCAAGATAGAAGCTTCCACCAACTGGAAAACAGGCATTTACCTTTCATACCTGTCAGGTACATGTTTTGATAGGAAAATGGATGTTCATCTGATTGAATGAGAAGGGGAAGATAGGGGGGGGCACATTTCTTATAGCTGTTCTGGGTATAGCATGGGCAGAAGGAAATCTCTGATTGTTTTACAAAATACTTGAAGCCTTGATAAAATTTATTATTATTTAGTAA
Source organism: Morbakka virulenta (assembly GCA_003991215.1). Lineage (NCBI taxonomy): Eukaryota > Metazoa > Cnidaria > Cubozoa > Carybdeida > Carukiidae > Morbakka > Morbakka virulenta. Next base: position 1,220,422 of record RDPX01000013.1, on the reverse strand, counting down.
ATAAGGTTTAAGGTATTTATTCTGGGTTTATTTTGCGCACTTCACTCGAATTTGTCATTAGCCGAGGAGCCGTGGCTTAATGGTTAGTGCAACTGCACCGTAGCTAAGAACTTCCGGGTTCGATTCCCCAAGCGGGCGACTTTGGACTGCTCAAAAGAAAAAGCCAGTGGTTGGCGTCAGGAAGGGCATCCGGCCAAGAAATTCCTCACTGCCAAATCCAAGTCCCTATGAAGGTCACCGTCTGAGCCCCAATTACTGGGGGGAAATGAGGTTAAAAATAAAAAAAGTCCAATTTGTCATTAGCCACAGGAAGAGTAGTTTACTTCCATCTAGTGATTCATAATTAGTTTTTGCATGTAACATCCAATAGACCTAATGTTATTGTTACAAAAGAATGATTGCGTCGTGTCCTTTTGCAAGAAGTTCAACTAATATGCAATGTATAATTGTGTAAATAGCTCCGGTTCGTTTTATTTCATAATTAATTCGTGGTCAGAGAGCTTTTGTAATTTATGCATGAAACCGCACGAGATTTTTCTTCTGTGCATGGAAGTGAAATTTCAACACGAAAAGCGTGTATAGTCTTAATAGAGAGCATTTGAATGTAATCACTTGTTTGCAGTCGTTAGTTATATTCTAAACAAGTCCGTTCTTTCAAATCGACATTTCAGGTCCACCAATTCTATTAAGGAGACCTTCGCTCCAGAGGATTTCGTGGGAGTTCGAGGGCTAAATATAAATTGTTCAATCAACAGCCCATTTTTCAAATGGATATATGGTAAATGCATGCACTATCAAAATTCATCATTCATCTGTTTCTGACCATGGAAAATGGGCTGGAAAACGTGAAACAATGTTTCGTTATTACACTGCTCACCAAAACAAAATGAAATTGTTTTCAACCAAACAGCTCTTTCTTGGGGCTTATTTAAGAAATGGCATTAGTGTTATTGGAAAACGTAGCATTTCTTCATACCTCAATGTATCTAAATAGTTGAAATATCATCTTTTGTCACCGCGTCACAAACCGGCATAATAAAAGCACACTGTTGGTGCTAGAGTTGGGGTCGGCGATAGTGGTTATGAAGTAATATGTTCCTTTCTCCTTAAACTTCGGGGGAAAAAACTTGGTTAGCGTTAACTATATGGTCTGGTACTTCATATTTGTGTTATTTAACCTGGCAGGTCGGATTCGATTTCATTTTCTTTTCCATTCAAAACCAAATTGTATCATTGGAATGAAAGATCTGTGCAATGATTTCACTACTAAAATTCTAAACTATTACGCAGCTGTCGTATGCCTTCACACATCTTCACGTTCGAGGTGTTCTTAAAGACGATTTCTTTTTCGAAGATAGCTCTTAAGTTCTTTTTCTCAACATAGGAACTCGAATTTAAAAAAATGTACTCCAGACGAAACGTTAAAATTCAGTGACACCCAATTAAGTCCAAACATAAACTTTAAACTCCTTCCTAAGGAATTTCCAATAGGTTTCAGTAAACTTGGCCGTAATAAAATCATAAAAATGCAACAAGTAAATACTGATCGGTAAACTGAATCAGGAGCAATACCAACCATATCACCAGGTTCAAAAAATAAAAAATACACAAACGATGGGCGACTACAATGCTTTTCGAAAACAGATAACGTTGCAAAAGTTCATAGATAAAAGGTGTACAAACAGAATTTTGTAAGTTCAAAAAAACTCCAAAAACAACAAGACACCAGGACCAAGCCCAACTAAATCTTAAAACGGATATTTTTGGATGTGAATAACAGTATTCGCAATTTTTTCAGTTCATCCATTCCTTTATCTATATACATATTTCTTATTTATTTACTTAAATAGTACAAATATTTTTTTAGATCGAACACAAAATAGTCAAGATTGAACTTTTTCGTCAAAAACTCAGATACTTAATGCAATGTTGCGCTAATAAACGACGCGTTTGACTTAAAAAAATGTTGAATTTACTATTGAGATACTACCACAAGGTGACGTCTGAGGTTTTCTTAAGTTGGTCTCCACAATGAAAACCAGGATAAGGAGTATTACAAATAAAAAAAAGCTGATCTGCTTAGACAAGGTGGCAACAAATTTTCCAAATGGTTTTAACAAGGTTTTTTCTCAGGCACGTTTTTATGAGAACTTTCTCACGAAAACGTGCTACGATAAAGGCTTTTACATAAGCAAGTACGTAAGAATGTGTGTTGCTAAGACACTAAAACAAAATCATCTGCAAAATTCAACAGAAAAAGTAAAAAATAACAACCAAGCCAACTCTTTACAATAAGCCTTACAAATGTGACGCAATGAGGCAGCATCTGGTTTCTTAACTATGTTTAATACGTTTAAAAAAAGAAAAAAACCCAACAAAAACCAAAACCTAGTGCCAAATGGGCGAGCAACAAACCGCGGCATGATGATAATTTATTGAAAAAACATAACACGTTTAAGTTTATCGCAATTGTGTCGCTACACCGAACAATCGAGTCAATTGTCCAAAAACGTGACGTTTTAGAGCAAAATTAATGCGGTAAAAACAAATTAGCGGCTGTAAAAACCAATCCGTCAAAAATAAAAAAAACCTAGACTTCTACTGAAATAGGGGTCGACTTAAAGGAGAAATCGCTAATGCACTTCTAATATTGATACCGGTGACTTGAAAAATTTAATTAGTGTTACTTTGGCTGCACAATAAGGACAATAAATATAGTTGAAATCTTCAGAACCCAAATAAGTAATTTTTTAACGTTAGTCAATCATTGGAAAACTCACAATCACAATCACTGTTTTCAGGCATAAGAATTTACGTATTTCACATGTATTAATTTTGCACCCTTAAAATTTAGTTATTTTTGAGAACAATCAGAACCACCCAAACGACTAACAATTACCGTAATAATAAATAAAACACAGCTTGTAAGCATACTTTAAAAAATAAAATGATAATATTATGATTGTTTCAAAATAATTTCAAAACAACCATATTACGAAAAATTCCAATGTAAAACTTCCACAATCATGCTCATTCCATATTTACTTGTTTACTTTCATCTATTCTTAAAGGTTATTATCATTAGTACTGACGTTAATTGGATTAATACATAATATTTTACAAGAAATATTAGTTTATCAACACTATTACCTTAATTAAGAAAGTTTCACCACTATTATTCAGGTTAAAAGCAATTATCATTAGGGAGAACTATTGAAATGCATATTAGAAAAAATTAAAGTAGTGTAAATTAATTCCTACACTTTATATAGCCAAGGTATTAATAGGCTTACAACTTTTTTTCCTGGCTTTATCCAAATCAGGCGTATCCAACATCCGTCTTGTGTTTAAAGTGATTTGAGTATCATGATAAATTAAACCTGCCATAGAGACATACAGATAATGATGAATGAAGAGGGGGTGAGGAACACTATTAACACTACATTAGCTTCGCTTGAACGCAGTAAAACCTACCATATACATAATTAAGTAATTATTAATAACTATCATGGTGCTGATTAATTTCTGTCGGGAAATTCTTTCTCAGTATTCTTTCGCTAGGACCTCAGGCATTTGCCCGAGGCTCTTTAATTTTCATTTAGCTCCCAAAAAATCCTTGCAAAAATCAACAATTATCTTGTACAATTAATTGTTTGCATCATATTTGAATAATTGAAGTTCCAAGGGGATTGTTCGGGGAAGGTGTCCTTCGGCGGAGGGGGTGGAAATACAACCGATCAATAAAAAATTAGACATTTTATAGTATATATCAGCTTAAGTAAGAAGTGGAAATGATTAGGGATAACATTCAACACTGGGTGACGAATTAAGGTAACACGTACCGTCGTTTGTCCTTCAGTCACAGACAGAGGATAGAGTATTGCACGTTTTGCTGTGGCTGGCAGTAATAAAGGCTGTTGGAATTGCCGTCATTACTTGCGAGTCATAAATGACCAAGGGCTAAGAGGACCCCTCTCCTTTCTCTCTCTCTCTCTCTCTCTCTCTCTCTCTCATATCTCTAACACCTTCCCCTTGATCCTTGCAGTTCCTACGAAGGCAGTATTTTCTACAACTCCAACATCACCATTGCAGAATCCTCCTATCAAATTTATTTGTCACACTTCCAAGGGCACCAAAAGCAACAGGAGCAATCTGCACCTCGCTCAGTTGCCATAATTTTTAACTTCTCTTGGTAAGTCCTGGTGTTTCTCCTTCTTTTCTCTTCCATCAGCAGATACTGCAATAACAACAATTATACAGCTTTTTCCCCTTTTTATCAATTATTATTATTATTATTATTATTATTATTATTATTATTATTGAAAAATTCTTTAGAATTGCTATTTTAAAATCCAACACCGAGTCACTACCAGTGACCTAGGGTGAGGGAAGTTGGGTAACAAAAACTTCCCTCACCCTAGGTCACTGGTAGTGACTCGGTGTTGGATTTTAAAATAGCAATTCTAAAGAATTTT
>RDPX01000013.1:1197094-1209967 GCA_003991215.1 Morbakka virulenta | reverse complement strand
TCGTAGTCAAAACAAGTAATAAATGGATTCTTATTGATATAGCTGTTCCAAAAGATCATCGAGTGAGAGAAAAACATGCCGAAAAAATTAAAAAATACATTGACCTGGCTGGTGTCATTCGTGTAGAGCAGAAAGTTGAGACTTCAATAGTCCCGATAATTGTCGGGGCTCTTGGAACGATTCCATTCGAACTTGAAAAGTATTTGAAAGAATTAGACCTTCCTGATATAAGCGGTAGTATACAAATATCAGCAATCACAAGTACTGCCAGAATTTTGAGAGATGTTTTGAACCTCTAAGATTAGGGAATAATCCGAGACTCAAATCGAACTTACACACCCAGTAAATTGTTTACCGACTGGAGATTTTTTGAAGAAGAAGAAGAAAAAAGAAAAAAAAAATTATTATTATTATTATTTCGAAAACCACTGTCGTCCAGCCGACGTGTAAAATCAATACAGTGTCGTTGCAAATTTTTTTTCAAAATCCTGTTATTTACAAATACATCTTGATCTTTGCACTCCAACGTTACGGGAAATATATGCGATTAAAAAAAACGTTCTGAAAAACAAAACGCACATTACTAAAATCCTTCAAGTATCAATTAGGTGCTCGTATTTCATGTGATTAAGGAAAAAAGCATGGATGCACCCAAAACTTTTATCATATGAACAAAATATCGAAACTTTTAATTGAAATGGGATTTGTTTTATTTACCTTTTTACGTTTTAACACGTATATTTATGTTAATCGATCAGTAAATAAAATGAACGTTAAAAATAAAATTATTAATATTTTATTAAAAAATTGATTTCTTGCAAACGCATTCAACTATCCTAATGATTCTGGCGATTCCAGCTAAGTGATTCTAAACTGACTTTAGAAAAGGTAAACCAGTACCATGCTCTGCAACGTAAAAAAATAATTAAAAACCCAATTATGTTAGCGATTTGGATTGTTACCCTGAGTACAGTGATGAACCCAGGTTTGGAATACAAAGGCATTAAAAGTATGTAACAGTACAAAATGAGATTAAGACTGAAAAAGAAGCAAGTACGTAAAGTTGCATGTACAATTTTGAAACAAATCAAGAATTCCAAAAAGCAGAAGAATTCACTAATTGCTCTTCAAAGCAAAATATGCAAACAAATTCTTGACGTGAGTACAAACGTTTTGAATGAGTAAAATATGTTGACTTTTTGGGTCTTACAATGTTAATGTAGCACAAGTTGTCATACTGTATCCTGTGTTAGCCCAAGCTGAAGACATACGATGTTACAATATGGTACGCAAAAGTCCCATTTGACATCTGTGTAGCAAATACTGTGTAGTAAGTTGGATTACTGAATTCGTACTATCATAGAACATAGAAAGCTTTATCAACTGACAGAGCCATATTTGACCTTCCAGATTTTCATTGGTGATCCAAATAAAAATTAAGTATGAAATATTAGTTTGGAAGAAAAATGACACCCCTAGGCCCCAATCAGTCTTGTCAAGGGTTTTAAAAGTTCTTTAAAAAAACCCTCTTGTAAAGAATATCTTTATCAAGGTCATGTCAGCCTACCAATTAAGGGGTAAGGCTGATATAAAACACTGAACAAATACAACATTTTCCTTTTATACTAAGATCCCCCCCCCCAAAAAAAATAATTTATTAATAGGAAGAAATGAGAATATACGCAGATTACTTTTTTTTATGTAGGAAATCCTGCATCGAAGGTCGGCTCCTTCTAACCAGAAACTAAACCAACAAATGTCCTATCACTGACGTTGCAAGTTCAAGTCATCACAACATGTAAAAAATGTGCCTGAACACATTTGTATTTGTAAAAATTTGTGAACTGATCTCTCGCGAATAAAGAATACGTTATTCCTATTTTCATATGTACCTTGGGGTTTTTTTGCTACCACAGGCACGTAAATATCAGTAAGTGATTTAGATAAAGTCTTTGGTATGCTGCAGAAGGCAGTTTGTTTAAGAACTGTGAAGATAATGCGAAAGGCCTACCTACTGGCTTGTAGGAAAAAAAAGCATGTCACTTGTTTCCAGTCTCCTCTCTAGCCTAAAACTAAAATGCCTTAGAGCAGGGGAAAAGATTCAAACATCGAAAAAGAACCAAAGGTATCTGATAGTGTGTCAAAATCTCGAAGTACATAAAACGATTTTCATATTATTTAATTTTCTTCAGTAGGATACCATTTCTTAGTTCTAATTTGTAAGTGACGACTGCTCGGTTGTTCCCCTCACACCTTAAAAGAATTTTGAAATCAATTAATATAGAAAGCAAAGATATTTCAAGGAGATACTCTCACCTTTGCTAGTCTGCATAACATCAATACCTATATCAGTACTCCGGGCACTAACCACGACTGCAAGATACACAATGAAACTTTTAAACCACTAATTTTACATGGCCAATCAGAAACTATTTACAACCATGGCAACGGGATGCAAAGATTTTTACTGCAGATAAAAAATTTTGTGACGACATAAAAAAACCTTTGGAGTATACGAAAGCAACAGACAGGTAAAATTACTCAACACAACAAAACGCAGACATGTTTAATGGAAATATACCAAAAAGGAGGTGAAGTGACTTTGTGTACGGAACTACAAGGAGTAACGAAGATGACAGAAACTCGTTCGCTTTAGAGTTAAGGTCATCTGGGGAAAAAAAGAACAGCAGGAGATGAGTTTTAAAGTTGGGAAGCTCGGGAAAAAAACGTTTAGTCCTAGAGAGACTCTCTTACAAGCGAAATCAAAACAGAATTGGGTTAAAGGTCGTCCAATAGTAACTAATTAATTAGGGGCAAAATGACCTAACAGCATTTAGGTATAATGAAGGAAAGTGAATCCTGCATTGTAAAGTAAACCAGTAGACACATAACGAATGCTTCTGACAAATAACCGTAATTTTATTAAAGGAAATAAATTCAAATGAACCGCTTTCAACAAAAAATCTTCGTAGTCAGTGACCAATTTAGCACAATTAGCTGAAAAATATTAGGGTGTATGAACAATGATCAAGAAGATTCACAAATAAATAGTTATTCCTAGAATTTAATATGGCAAAGTTGATATGGCCTCTCCATACCTACCATGGAAGGATTCAAGCTAATTTCTAATACAACTTCAGTTATAATACACACATCTATGAATACTCACAATGAAGAACTGAAAAAATATAGACAAATTTCACCGTACAAAGGCGAAAGTTCTGCCACAGAATTGATATTTTAGAAAAAATTAATAAAGAAGCCTTATTTCGAAGTCTCAAAATAGTAGACTCATCAGTAATTGAAGCTGCTTAAAAAAATGAAAAACAAAGCCAAACTTATAAGGCTTCAATTAATTGAAAATAATTAGGGAAATAAATTATTTACTGCATGGTAGATATCCACTTTAAGCCAGCAATGCAATTTTATATAAAGAAAGTATCCACCAGTGTCTCTGAAGTTCTATACTCAACACGTAAACAGAGAGGTTTTTACCAGGTGAAAATGACCAGCGCTTAATTACAAGAAACTATCAAGCAGGTGTACCTAAATTTTGAACAAACCAACACTGCAGGTTTTCCGCAGAGCACACAAAAGTTCTGTTCTATTTACCGGCCGTATTCAGTACAAACTGAATACGGCCCCATACAAGGCCCGATATCTTCACAGGGCAACTTGAAAGTACTACGAAGCAACAATACCATACAAGTAGTATGGGCGTAAACCAAAAGGACTGATGAAGCCAAAGGGTGTTACAATACTTTATGACGTCTCCAAAACAATGACAAACTGATCAACACTAATACGTCAAACACAAATGTAAACAATCAATCAGAATAAACAGGTCTTTTTATGGATATAGCAATCCTTTCCAACAAAAGTAACTCTGAAAAGAATTTCGAAAAGTATCTAGCTACAGAGACTTGGCAAGTGATGCAACTGGCATTTTTAAAATAAAAGTATCCTTTTTTCGTAGTAATTGACGGGTATTAAAATGGTTATTAATTGCTTTTCGCAACTAACATCTGCTATAATACATAAACAGGAAATCCTAAAAAAGCTCTAAAGAAAAAGCTTCCTTCCGAGAACATGGTCAACCCAGAACTGCACTACAACCTTTCTTTAGCTTTCGGCTTCAGAAAGGCGTATAGTGAAATATTATAGTTGTTGGAGCTTAAGGTACATAAAGAAATAAGTGAGATAATTACCAAACTAATAAAAACAAAAAATAATTGTAATGGTAATTATCCTTATGATAATTATTGTCATTATTTATAAGTACCAGGGCTTTTCGTATTTTTATCACTGCATTATTACTATTATTATTACTGATGTTGTTAATGTTGTTGCTGTTGTTGATATGGAATGCCTAGGCACCATCTGGTGATGCATGGGTAAAAAACTTATATTCAGCATCTAGCTACATGACTGAAAGATAAATTGAAACATATGTGCTGTTATCACATGAATCAAATAACACAGAAAAAAAAAAGAAGTCACATTAATTATAAGATTGTAGTGTACAAGTCACACTATACAACAAATGAGAAATGGCACAATGTTTAGCTAAGCACTTGTTGTCGTATGACAATATTCAATGGTAAAATTTCATTGATATTGGCGAGAGCAAGTCTTCTCAATTTTTAAGCACTTTTCTCAGGATTACTGCAAATCACAATGTTTGAATTTTCTGTATCTCCTCAATTCTTGCTTCAATTACTAACGCTTTTACTCTCGTTTTAATCCCTTTTAGTGGTGTTAGACAAGGATGTATTTTATCACCATATCTTTTGACGAAGCGGAAGTAAAAATCGTAGGCAGAAAATTGAATAATTTAAGGTATGCAGATGATACTACCCAAATGGCAGAAAATGTTGGTGACCTGAAGACATTTGAAGAAGGTAAAGGCACAAAGCTCTCAAACTGGTCTTTATTTAAACATCAAAAAGACTAAGGTATTGACAACAGATTGTGTCAAAGGCCTCTTAACAGATGGAGAGAACGTAGAGGTGGTATCAGTTTTTCATTTTCTGGGAAGCGTGATTACTGAAGGGTCAGCATGGAAAGAACAGCAATGTCAAACCTGAAGAAAATCACGAGAAGCAACGACTTTTCTAGAACGACCAAAATCAGAATAGTTTAAACTATGATATTTCCTATAACCCTATATGGGTGTGTAAGTTTCATGGTCAAAAAACAAGATAAAGCGAATAGATGCCTTTGACTTATGGTGTTGGAGGAGGGTATTGAAGATGCCTTGGATGGCTAGAGAAACAAATGCATCAATGATCGTGAGAGTAGCACCTGAAGTAAGTTTAGAAGCACGTATAGCAAAACAAAACCTAGATACTTTGGGTATGTGATAAGAAAGTTTAGAGAAGGATCCAATGTTGTCTATGTGTGAGGGGAGAAGAAGAAGATGAAGACCGCGACAAAGATGGATAGATGACGAGAAGACTTTGAGAAGCAAGTCTCTAGCAACCGCAAAGGAGGTCGCGTGGGGCAGAATGCGGTGGAAACAGATTGTGCATGATGTCACCAAGGGTCGTCATCGACTCGACGGAACTTGATGATTGGTGGTGTCTAATGACCCAATATCTATGGGGTCTATTTTTACTTTCACATTACAGAGTTCTCAGAATCCTCTCTTTAAATCCTGATATTTGTCAACTTCCTCTTCCTCCTTCTGCTCTATCCCCGTATCATATGGAATCGTAATGGCAAAGATGTTACTTATTTTTCTTTTCTTGATCAAAGTTTAATCTGGCATTCTAGCTTCAATTACCTGGTCTGTCTAAATATTAAATGCCAAAAGTACCTTGCCAGTACCATTTTCAATGCTGTTTATTATTTTGATTATACATATTCAGCTTTCGCTCAGGTGGTTGGAATTTCTGTCATTACTCCTGTTAGTCGGGTCACAACAAATGACTAAGGGCTAACAGAACATCGTTCTTTCACATTTCTAAAAATCTTCCTCAAGATCCTAGCTCTTCCCAGCAAGGCAGTATTTTTACAGCTCCAACATCACTTGGTATCTGTTGTTTCTTTTATCTTTATCTATATTTTATTGTTATTATTATTATTATTATAATTATTATTATTATTTTTATTATTATTATTTTTATTATACAAATTCTATTAATATAACTGGGAGATGATATATGGACTTTTAAACCGAGAAGCTGATTTTACCAATAACTGAAGGTTCCTCGCTCCTGTGATAATAGATGCCCGGCTTCCTTGCTTCGATGATGTAACCACATTGAATGCTTATGTCCCAAAAAAGCTTATGACTAGGATTTTCTGGAATTGTTTCTGGTTGTGTTCATACCATTTTTCAGACTTTTTAAGTATGAATTTTTCACAGAGTTCCCAAGAAATCATTTTTGCGCTATTATTATGTCTCCTCTTATTGTCCTTCAGAGCCAGTTTCTTGCACTAACCAATTATGTAGATTGCATTTTTTCCTCTTCCTTTACATAATCTACACGTCGAGGAATCAGCACTCTTATTAATGTTGTACTTTACATGGTTCGTTCAGATAGCCTGCTCTTGAGCAGCGCATACCAAAGCTTCCTTACTTATTTTCAGATCAGACTTTCTCATCCAACTCCAGGTATTTTCTTAATCTGTCGTTAAAGCCATACCGTAATTATTCTAATTTAACGCAGATTCTAATTAATGCGGATTGGCAAAAATTGCCAAAATTTTGTAAATTATAGCTTCTAATTATTAACGCGAATCACAAATTTCAAGCATTTTATTTGCCTCCAATTTAACGCGGATCTGAAATCTTTAAGAGAATAGACGCTGGCTTCTATTTGAGAATATATATATTTCGACGTAAATTGAAGTATTCATCTGCGAAAAAGGATCATCATCATCTTCATCATCCTCAGCATTAAGGCTTCCCAGAGCCTTTTCCATATATTTTTGGAAATATTCTCCGTTACGAACTCTGTCAGGGTCCGAAGAAGTTATTCCACAAACTTCGAAGTATTTTTTCACCATTTCCTTGTCCTGGGCAAGATAGTCGTATCCTTCTTTGACCCAGTCAACCATCTGCTGGCGATTTGGCACCGGAATTCTGTTATTCTTGCTATTTCCATCAGAGGAGCTTTCAACAACACTTAAAACGTACTCGGCCCAACATTTTCACAAAACGGCTTTGAAAGGCTTGTTTAAGCATACATATATCCGATGGCACTTTGAAGTACACCCGGATGGTACCTGCAGAATATCAGAATTACTTTCCAATAATTGAACTTCGACTCCATCAGTTAAATGAGCCGAGAAACCATCAAATGATAACAAGGAATTTTGAAAACCAAGATTTTTACACTCAGCGCGTACATGTTTTAACCAAATTTCTTCCACCCAGACCTATCCACCCATGCGTTGCCCTACGTCTTAATAACAAAACCAGGAGGAATTTTTAAATCGCGAATAGTTTTATCAGTCTTCCCTTTGAAGATTACCATTGGTGGAAGCATTTACCCGTCTCCTGTAGCTGACAGAACGACCGTCAGATGTTTCTTCTCGCTTCCTGAAAAGTGAACTACACACTCTATCTCGCCTTTTTATGTAATGCACTTTGTTGGAACCATGTCAAAGAACGCCGGTGTCTCATCCGTGTTACCAACCAGGGGTAAAGGGTACTTTCCAATACGCATGAAGCGCAAAGCATCCTCGTAAAATTTGCTGAGAACGTTTTCCAACTGCTCAGGGAGTTTCTGGCTGATCGACGAAGTACGAGCACGAAGCGACAAGTTGTGTCGAGAAAAAAACTTTTGACCCCATCCCCTGCTGGCAACGAATGATGGGTTGTGGGGTTGAATCACATGCTTTGCTTTTTCTCGAAAGCTCATTACTGAAACTGGAAAATGCAAATCTCTTAAAACTAAAATCCACTTTAGCAGTTCATCTTCTAATTTAGAAGGATAGGATAGCGGTCTACCAGCTCCTGTAAGATTACATTTACTGGATAACTTGATATTTTCAGATAATAGGCGGATATTGCTGACCATTCCTCGGACTGTTAACTCATTGATTGCGAAAGCTCGTGCAGTTTCAGCAAAGTTTCCACTCACAGAATAATGCAAACGAATTTCTACTTTCTTCTTTTTGATAAAAGGTTTCCGTGTTTTGGAAGGTGGGTCTGGAACCAGTGTAGTAGGTGACGTGAAGTGAATTTGTAATAATTGCTCATAATGCTTTGAGAAATCCACTATATCATAAAAGTCGTGATTCTTTATCATGATTTGTTCAAGCTGTTCTGATGTGTAAAGCTTTTTCGGTTTACCAATCGCACGTTTCTTTGGAGGAGGTGGAAGTGTTGACGTCCCCAAAGACAAAAAAATAGTGAACAAGGTCGTCATAAAAGTCTATACGCAAAGCGACGAAAAGTCAAAAAGGTATAAAGAATTGTGCGAGTTTCTTTTTCTTACCTCCGACATAAATAACATCATCTTTTTCACTTTCATCCACACGCTTTAGAAAGCTAGTGATTTTCGCTTGTTTGAGTGGTGCTGTTGAAACTGGTCACTTCTTTAAAATGTTTTGCATCTTGGTTTGTGTGGCCATTTTAAGTTGTTTCGTTCAAATAAGGCTGACGTATCGTCCTCATAACACAAATCATGCCATTCATAACACATTCGAAAGTCCTAACATTCGAAAATCATAAAGGTGGAAAAAACACGACATAATAAAAACCGAAAGGAAAAACGTTTTCAGACCTTTGTGACTTGGTTATGCCTTTAACAACATGGAAAGCTTGTCGAAAATTTGTTTCAAGGAACGTTTACTAAATTCAATTGAAATACCAATCATGATAGAAAAGGAATTTTCCATTGAGTGCTGTGTTAGAGGCCATCGTGTATACCAGAGTGAATGGGAAGCAAACGTTGGTAGTGAGCTAACCGTCTGCAAAGAAATACGACCTGGTGTGCTTATCGAGGATAAGTACGCAATGGCGCTTAAATACGATGATGTAACTGTTGGGCATGTACCAAAGTTCTTGTCAAAAATAGTGTATTTTTACGTAAATTATGGTGATGAACTATTTGTGAGAATAACTGCCGAGAGACTATTTTCTAAAGATATACCTCCAAGAGGGATGGAACTTCCGGCCTTGTATACTTCCAAGTCAACAAATGTGGAAGTTCATGCAAAGCTACCATATCTCGTTTCCAATGCTCTAAAGGATTACAACAAGTGGAAAATGGTACGAATTAATAAGAAGAAAAAGAACTAAAGAGCTTGTAACATTCATTATGGGATAAATTCATTTGAAAAAAGTTGGGTTTTTTTGACAAGTCAAAAATGTTTCTTATTTTGTGCGGATGAATTTTTTTGCCTCTAATTATTAACGCGGATTTGTGGTGTTCCAAAGTTGGTATTTAAACGCCTCTAATTATTAACGCGGGTTGATCAAAATTATTATTTTTACGGCCGCGTTAAATTAGAATAATTACGGTACCTATAACTAACTGACCGTGCATTTTTCTCCCACACGGATTTCCACTTTTTTTTCTCTGATAAATTTTGTAAAAGTCTTGCTTACTACTACTCACTTCAAATTCCAATATATTGACATGCTTGACAACTTGCAACAAACCCTCACTAGAATGCTTGCGGTACCACCTCAGGTTGCTCTCTTCATTTTGATAGTATCTTTGCAGCTCATTAATCCTCTTCCTCCGTCCTCTCAAGTAAATAGTGACTATCTATACCACCTTTTGGATGCAAACCTTTATGGAAAGAGAGTAGCTTCTTGGTATTTGACTCACTTATTTGACTCACTTATTTCTTCTTTATTTGGCAGCTTCTTTTTCATCGAAAGCGATTGACGTAAAGATAACCAAGTGGTTAGACCAACAATATACAGTGCAAGAAAATACTGGTTCGAGCCATTGCCACGTCCCTGAAAGTATTACGCTTAATTTATTTATCCGCTAAATGGGAAATAAACTGGGTAAATGTTCTTGGAGATAGATTTGGACGAAGGAAGAAACCGGTAAAAAAAGGATTAAAAATTAGAGAGTTCACCTATGTTGCAGCCTTGTTCAGTACACCTTTTCCTAATGGTGAAATATTTTGCCGTTTCTTAACTGGACTTTGCTTACTGTAAACAGAAACTAGTTCACAACAAGTGCTCAGTATAACCAAGGAACGAATTACATACTGTTTCTTGGATAAAGTTATCAGATGGCATTGAGGAAAAATTTAATGCAGTTTATTTGGTTAATGCACTGCAATCGACAGCTCCGTCTGAAGAAAACTTGTGAACAAAATTATTCCGCAACAACGCTAGCTACACCAATTTTCACTGCTTGATTGTTGTATCTAACAATTTTACCTGTTTATTGGCAAGCTAGTTCACCTGTCAAACTTGCCGTGGTTGTATTTCTAAAAATCCCACAAAATTTAAAGGCAAACTAAGGCGTGAGTTATTGTGTCTCTTCTACATCTCTCTAGCTGAGGAAGAATGAATATGAACAAACTTCACCGTTTGGGGAGGTATAAAAAAGGGGGCTTATTATACCCCACAACAAATTTTCTTCCGGAACTCTTGATCACAAGGGGGAATTTACGGGTAAAACAGTTTCTGTACTTATGCCAAAGGGTATCCAATTGCATAACCAACCTTGAACTAAAATCAATGTTTTAACACATGGAATTTAATGAGCCTTCCGAAAATAATTGTAGACCATGAATATAATTATTGTCATAAAAAAGCACCCAGAGTTTTATCACAACTATTATCACAACTATGGGATCATTTTTCTGGGTGCCGTTGCTGGTCTACGACAAACGTAACCATTACTATATAAGTATGTACATTTTAAAGCTTAATTCAAAATTGTCATACAGACAATCAATGTTGGTTTAAAGCTGCTAAAGACTAATCGTCAACATGCTGTTTTGTAAGGTGTATGACACTTAAAAAGTCCTAAAATACAAAATAACTAGCTATTTCTATGTCAAGTTTTGCACATGTACTACACAGTTGCACAGTAAAGTTATACTCATTTTCCAAATATTGACAACTGGATTGCAATCATAAAAACGACTACTGTCAGCAACAAAGACTGTATTTTTGAGAATATCGTATGGCTTCTACAGCCCATGGACATTGGATGTGCCAGCTCGCTGTAACCAGCACTGAACTGTACCAAGACGATAGTGGCAGTTGAAGAATCTGAGACGGATTGACTACTACTGAGCTTGTTTAGAACCTATCAACAAAAACTACATAAGAAAATAATACCAAGGGTACTCCAATTTCAATAATATAATCTTGAAACTTCTGAACTTTATGGACTCAGAGGAAGCCATTTTTCTGAGCTACGGTTCGAGAGATACTTCTCGCATCGACAGATACTCCTCCAAGGACTGACAATGGGAGAAGTATCTCTCGAAACGTAGCTCAGAAAAAGCTTACGACTCACGACATGATAAAGCTCTTACGTCAATATCGTATAAGTTGGTAAAGGTCTCAATTCCCTCGTCTGCCTTTATACAATCTCCATGGAAGGAAAAGGAATATTTCGCTTGAAAATGTCAGTACATATTTGACAAAGTTGTACAACTGGCCACTGTAACACTTTATCTCTTAAATACATATCTTAACCTATTGTTTTCAATATTGCTGTTACAATGCATTATTCTGTCAATACCCATGCAAAAAGTAAAGAGCCTATGTTTTGTATGTAATAGTGTCAATGCAATAATTACTTTTGTGTTCTTAGATTATTCCTATATCTACTAACACGCAATATTTTTAGCAATATAAAGCCAATTATTAAAAAACAAACGTGAATTAGGGTTTGAACTGCAAAAAATAGTCCTATCACTTAATATAAATATAGTTTTGGTCACAAAAGTATCAATACAGGCAACAATTCATTACTACTAATAATTACCATCATGATAATAACAATATATTTATAATATAGCAGAATTAGCAAGGGAGAGAAGAGGAGACCTAAGAAGAGAAGGAAAATTCAGTGTACTGTACAAGAAATATAACATAAAAGAAAAGGACTAGCAATTGTTACAGAAGAGATGAAGCAGACGTTAACAGCAAAAAAATCAAAATCAAAATAGGAATGAGCAATAGACAAAACAGTATAGACACATTCGATTACTTTATTTACATAAAAAATGTATTCTACCAGGAAATAAATAGTGCGACAAGGATAGAAAAGATTCCATTTAATGCAAAAGAAAATATAAAGTTCTGGGTTCGAATACGGGGTAATGCAAAAAAGCATGAGAGGGATACATGAAGTGCAGGGACTTGGGGTAAAATGCCAACAACGTGATATCAGGGAATAATAGAAGAACAGATGGATAAATTCAAGAATGGCAAGGAAGAACTCCTTGAATGGAAGGCAAATGGCAGAACGGTACTATTATAGAAAAATCAGACAACGGAAAAGGTCGTAGGCAACATTAGAACAACATTATTGTTTACCGTAATTCTAAAAGCTAATGATTTGGATGATTGCAGAAAGCTTGTATGGATATTTGAGGAACAACAATCTACCCAAAGAGCAAAAAGGATGCAAATGTTAAAGCAGGGGAACTAAATATCAATTATTAATAATAAAATGGTTTTAAAAGGTTGTAAAAGAAACATAAAATTAGCCATGGCCTGGATCAGTTATAGTGCTCAGAAACACTTTGGCCCAGCCAGAGTATGCCCCTATGGAAAACGTAATTAATATCATGTGTGTGTGTGTGTGTGTGTGTGTGTGTGAGAGAGAGAGAGAGAGAGAGAGAGAGAGAGAGAGAGAGAGAGAGAGAGAGAGAGAGAGAGAGAGAGATGGGGGGGGGGGGAGAGAGAGGGGGGGGGAGAGAGAGAGA
>RDPX01000013.1:1128519-1196734 GCA_003991215.1 Morbakka virulenta | reverse complement strand
GGGGGAGAGAGGGAGAGAGAGAAAGGGAGAGGGAGGGGGAGGGAGAGAGAGAGAGAGAGAGATATGGGGGGACGGGAGAGAGAGGGGGAGGAGTAGAGATAGGTAACCATCAGGATATCACATAATGGTCAGTGGAGCCCTACAAGAAAGATGAGGTACACTGAAAAAAACGAGAAGGTAAGGATGTATCGAGATCTTTTGGGGGCGTCAAGGTAAGCAAGTAAAATAAAACGCGCCAGCAATACCAAAAAGATATCGAAGTATTGCCAAGGGAGCATATTATGAAAGGCTCTCAAATTTCATGGGTGTTCGCTGCGCACTAAAATAAACTTACCACGGTGTAAATTGTTTGTGAAAGAAAAACAATAATCACCTTTACTATCACTACTACCTAAAAGCCAAAGTAGAATGGCATTATTAGCACAAAAAACCTATGAAATCCACGAAAAATAACTTACTGCCCTGGCTTAAACTCCGTCTTCTCTCATGCAGCAAGGTGCCCGGAGTGGGCTCCACTGACAGTAATGAATCACAATTGATTGTTGGGGTAACTTTATTATAGGCCTGCTTTTCCGTGCCACTGTCCTTTTCAGTTGCATCAACTACTTGCACTGAGTCACAGCAGTCACTATCATCTCCACTCCCTTCCAAAACATCAGCTGACGTTAATGAGGGCGGAAGTCCCATTTGGTCTCGATATTGGTTTGAATGAATATCTACTTGAGCATTTTGACAGTCCACCGCTAAATGAATGACAACAAGAATGTGTTAAGTATGGAGTAAAAACAATAACAATCCTCGGAATTATTAAGTTTTACAAAATTATTGCATTTTTGGTGCTTAGCCAAACTTCCCTCTTATGGTTACATAAAAAACGTTTACAAATTAAACTTTGTCCAATGAAAGAACTGTGTGTGTGTATATTTTTTATGCAAACGCTGGAATCTATAACGTTAGAGAAAGAGACAGGGACAGACAAACAGACAGACAGACAGACGAGACCGACCCAGAGACAAGAGGGCGAAGATTTTACTTTCCAGCTGTCAAATTTTTTTTGCAATGATTTCCGGTGTTTTTTTATGCAATATTAGCCTAAAGCTATCACGACGTATAGGCCATTGTTCACAGGGAACATAAAGAAGTTGAAAAAGTTGGGTAAACCTGTGATCCAGTGACTGTTCAAGTATCAACATTGTTGGTTGGGGGCGGACCGAAATTTCACAGTTTTTGATTGCTGAAAATGCAATTGTTTCAATCTTAGTTCCGAATTGTTGCAATACCCACTTTTTACATGTTACTGGCTATTACTTTAATGTTTTCGTGACCCAGTAGCGTGCATTCTAATCGGGAAAAAGGCGTATTGTAAGAAATAAAATAACCAGTAACAAAACTACAAACGAAACCAATTCCAAAATTCAAATAATCAAAAAATTAAGTGGTCGGAGAGAACTTACAAATACTAATGAGTGGAGCAAGATACCAGAATTTCATTTAGAGCCTTTCGTAGAGTACTCATAATATGCGTGGAGCCGATGAGTAAAATAAAGGATTATTAATTTTATTGGGCACCAGGATCGAAATTTTACGCCAATAAATATGGCTTGTCTGGGGAAATGCGAAAAGATCTAACAAACAGGGCAAAACATACAAACGAAACAACAAATCGATTTAAGAGTAGTAAATTAAATGTGTTTATAAACTCAACATACTCTGACATATGCTACCGTCATTCCAGAGATGTGAGTTTATTTTATGACGAAGAGTAAAGTCGGAGTGAGGTAAACGCTGCAAAGGGAGTGAGTGGTGACAAAAAATTAGGTGAAAATGTTAAAGACAGCGCTTAAGGTCAGAAAGCGAAACTAATTACCGCTTCGTAGGCATAATTACTGCCACAATTATGAAGCCAAGAAATACTATTAAAAGTTACAGTTCCTCCACTGCCTACTTCAAAATCAACATGCATTTAATGTGGCAACCTTAGATCCCATACAAAAAACGTGGGCGGTGGAAATTTGCTCTCCAATCTGAGGCTTTTAAATTTGTTGAAAGCAGTGGCGTATGGCGAAGAAAGATAGCCGATTTTTTGCAAGCATGCGGTAATTGAAGATCAGTAAACAAATTCTCTTAGTACGTACCATTTAATGGTCACTCGGATAGTATCCCAAAACAGCTCAACTGAACTTTCTAATTTAGTGGGAAACAAATATGCTTACCTTCATCTGTGTGGTCAATAATCTCTCGCATTGCTTTCTTTAAGCTATTTGCTCTCGACCATAAATGTTCCTTTTGAATAAAGACTTTCTGTTTACTTTTCTTCGTAGGTAGTTTTTCTTTGTGTGGTTCCTCTGATTGAATATCTGAGTCGCTGTGCCATCGACTGGTTTGCTTCAGTTCTATCTTTTCTTCGTTTTCTTGGTTATCTAAATCAATACTATTTCTTCTTAAGCTACTTTCGTCAGAGTGTGATACTGAACTGGTTATAGCCTGGGACTCAATTTGTAAAGTTCGTAACAATAAACTTAATTTTTGTTGTAACTTGGAACATTTCTCGGTGAGAGAATCCGGATCTAAAATTTCTTCAGGATTTGAGGAAGCTGACATTGCACCGACTTTCGCCACGAAGTCCTTCACTGTTTCACAAAGGAACCTACACCGAGAAGAGGTATTAAGAAGTAAGGTAATCGAAATCAAGAAATTTCTTGTCACATGGTTTTGTTTAAAAGAAAGAGAAAATGATGGCCAGAAAAATTGATTTTCGGGGAGAGCTCCACTGTTAAAACGACAGGTCTATTTTCCTAAAGAACCTGTAACTACTACTAAAATAAAGCATGGTATAAAAGCTTTTAAACAGATCCCATTTTGTAAATATATTTTAATGACTGTGGCAGGAACGCTTACCCTTTAGGGCGCATTAAGTGCTAAGTTCAATTTTTCAATAAGTATTTAAGTATTTCGCATGTGTCGTTTAAAAGTACTGTGTACAATGCAGGCTAACTTTTTATTTGACATTTTTTTCTAAAAAAGTATAAGAAATCAGTATCAAGTGCCCTACTACTCAACCAGCACATCCTTATATCGGTTACTAGGAATACGAAATAAAACAATATTCAATACTCAACGGCAAGCATGGGCAACATAACATGCTTGTATTTTTGCATAGCATGACCAAGCTCTGAAAATAAAATGATCATAGTCTATTTCATTATGATGAATAAGTACTGAACGATAAGAAGTTTATCGTGGCCATAATGAACCNACCGACTTTCGCCACGAAGTCCTTCACTGTTTCACAAAGGAACCTACACCGAGAAGAGGTATTAAGAAGTAAGGTAATCGAAATCAAGAAATTTCTTGTCACATGGTTTTGTTTAAAAGAAAGAGAAAATGATGGCCAGAAAAATTGATTTTCGGGGAGAGCTCCACTGTTAAAACGACAGGTCTATTTTCCTAAAGAACCTGTAACTACTACTAAAATAAAGCATGGTATAAAAGCTTTTAAACAGATCCCATTTTGTAAATATATTTTAATGACTGTGGCAGGAACGCTTACCCTTTAGGGCGCATTAAGTGCTAAGTTCAATTTTTCAATAAGTATTAAAGTATTTCGCATGTGTCGTTTAAAAGTACTGTGTACAATGCAGGCTAACTTTTTTGACATTTTTTCCTAAAAAAGTATAAGAAATCAGTATCAAGTGCCCTACTACTCAACCAGCACATCCTTATATCGGTTACTAGGAATACGAAATAAAACAATATTCAATACTCAACGGCAAGCATGGGCAACATAACATGCTTGTATTTTTGCATAGCATGACCAAGCTCTGAAAATAAAATGATCATAGTCTATTTCATTATGATGAATAAGTACTGAACGATAAGAAGTTTATCGTGGCCATAATGAACCGGTCCCAAAGAATACGCCCCATCGTCAGGTTTTTAAACAAGTAAATGTTGTCAACTACCACTAAAAAATAATCCCATTGCAGTAACTACGTATTACAAAAAAAGGTTACAATCTAGTTTAGTCCCTTAATAACGCAAACATGAAACCTGCAATAAGTAAACTAAGCCAACCAATAAACATCGTGAAAAAACCCAAAGATAAATTAACTCAAAATAAAAATGAACTTAAAAGAAAAAAGAACTCGTAAGAAAAAGGACTCACAAGAAAAAAACACTCACAGTAAAAACTCACAAAAAAGAGAGGTCACCAGGTATCAAACTGTAGTTTGATACGTGATGAAAGGTAGCTTTAAAGACGTCAAAACTAAAATTAATATTTGGCTCAAATCTCCAACATGCACACAAAAAACATACATTAAGGGAGCAAAATATAACATATTGCACAAAAAATGATGAAAACTTACTGAGTACGCACTGAAAACAATTACACAGAATAAGTAATAGGTTCAAAAAAGTGACAGGCTCAAGCATCCTTAAATATGTTTAAAAACTGAGATAATTGATGATACAGCTTCAAAATCAAGTCATCTGATAAACGTCAAATACATAAAGAACAGTCCAACATATTAACAATAATAACCTTCTGCAAAAAGCAAAACTAAGCTAACCAATAAATATCGTGAAAAAAAACCCTCACGAAAATTTGAAGTTCAACTGCTTACACCAGTAATATTATTGTGCTAAATAAACACAAAATGAAATGTATCGTTCTTTAGAAACGGTCAAAAACATACTTGGCCGATTTGATGACAACATCATATTGATTTGAGTTTAACATTCTTGTCAGATGCATCACGACTGAGTCTTCGTAAACATTAATAGCCTCACCCTGTAAAATTTAGAATCCATTGCAAACGTACAGTTACAAAACGGACCATAGTGAGACAATCAGTTTTAAAAAAAGGGCATAGCTACATAGGTAAAAACATTAGAAACATCCACATCATTGAATATTCAGTATTGCCTTGAAAAGATCGTGAATGAACCCTCTCCCTCTCCAACACATCCATAAGAAACAATATTTTACCTGTCCATGTGTTATTGTATTTAAAAACCCACAACATTCAAATTTCGGCAGCAGGAATTGTGTGTCTCATTTTTTCCACAACAATATTTTGCCGGGGTATTTTCACAAAAACAAGGCAGTATAATTAATATATGTATCTTACAGCTGATAATAAAATACTCTTTCTGTACTTCAAAATAGAACAAACAACAAAATGAAAGAGCCTCAACAAAGACAGTAATAGCAATGTGTTTTGTTCTTCAATACCTGATTAGTAACAGGCCTGTTGGGTTTCCTCTCTTAAGCACCCAGCCATTGTTAATTCGACTCAAGTGAACATACGATATGTACGATAAGTAAAAAATATTAGCCTTAAGAAAAAATAAAATAAGCAAATCGTTTTCCTTCTTTTCATAACGTCAACTTGTTAAGAATTTCACGTCGACCCGCTTCCATGTAGGTTATCATCTATTAGGCATTATTTCCAGTGCGATTAATATGACCTACAAAATCCCACCTGATTCAAAAATTTCAGTATCACCATTCAAATTATCTGCTGCCTTAGTAGGAATTTGACAATACCAAGTCAAATTGAGCTTCTGCAGACAGCGAAAAACGAAATATGTGGAGATGCAAGATTTCCTGTGTCCCACCTGGCCATGGGACCACTGGAGGAGAAAGAGGTATGTTCAAGTAGTATTGTTATAATGACTTTTACTAAGGCTAGTATAAAATACAGCCTTTATAATTAGGGGGAGAGGGAAATACCTTGGCAATCAAGGTTTGACGAATGGACTCAGCTATCGGCAAACGTGACCATAAACTAAGCGGTTTTTAAAAAGGCATTTGATACAATATCTTTAGACTCTGTAATTAATTACGTCATTAATTTAATTTATGCTTCGAAAATATGTGAATACCGACACGAGGGCAGGAGAATTGTCAGTTCCTATTGTTAATTCCTTCACCAGCATGTTAATCGTCATTCTAGATATGAGCCTTTTCCATTCTCATTTCGAATTTTGTATTTTCCCCGATACGTTTTTAACAGTCGCATATTCTTTTATTTACTTAGTTCTCCATTTGATCATTCTTGTTACATTTAGCGATGGATCTTTAATGCTCCTTTGAGTTACCACAAGTTTTCGCTGTTGTTTTTTGTTCAAACCCCAAGTTTCTCTGTTATATGACCTCGTTGAAAATACAACCACATTCATGATTTTTTTTTTTGCGGCAAATATGCAAAGACGTATCTTTGAGTAGTTTGTTCTATCTTCCGTACGATTGCCATCCAGCTAAAATTCATCCACCCCTTTCTGTTTTTCATTATCTCATGATAATTGCCTTTTATAAAAGACAGATTCTTCTCTGTTCCCTCATTGTCTATTCTAATTTTTGTTTTCTGATTCTGTCTACCATATTTACTGCAGGTTATTTTGCTCTTAAGTTGTTTATCTCTATTCAGGCGTTGATTCTTTTTAACTGAATGTCGGTCTTGACCAGCCCTGTTCTCAAAAAAGTAAAACATCATCTACAGATCTTGGGATGTTTAACCACTTTCCATTAATATTAATGCCAATGTTCTCAAGATTTCCTCATTAAAAAACTTCACAATCATGATTTTCCCACTAAAAAGTTTGAAAAGAGCACTGATTCAAATGAGTTCTGGATCTTTATTTCAATATTTCTTCAAGCAACAAGCATATCTGGATCGGGTTTTTTTCAATATGAAAATATTATTCATGGTGAGATTTTGGCAACATACGCAACCTGCTGCCCAAGCGTTGCTGCATTGATATTGCTATAGAAATGTGATCATAACATAGCAACATTTAGCACCCGTTGTGCTACGCACATGTATGCGGAAACGCCTAACTATATAGAAACACAATGCCTTTGTGATGAAGGCCACATGCAAGCTTGAATACACTGAATTTCTTAACGAATTATTGTCGTAACATAGGCTATTCTATCAACCTTGAGAATCAGGCGAAACTTTCGTGAATAACAAAATTATCGTTTTAATGAACATTGTTTGAGATCTAGAGGCTACTAGGTACAGCTACAGAATGCGATTCAGTATTATTTCTGCATAAAATACAACTAGATAAGATAAGGAACAACGTCAATACATGGAAAACATAACAAATCATCCTGACAATTGTGGGCAGGTAAAGGTTTTACACTACAAGAAGCAATGTTAAATGCGTAAAAACAAGGAACAGTACTGTAAATAAGGAATTTAGGAAGCATTACAGAAAATGTGTACAAATATTAATCACGTAATAATTCTGAACAAAATTTCGAGCCAGTGCAATACTATTAAAAACAATTAACGTTAATATAAATGATCATTAAAAAGAAAGATTTTTTTTCTTAAAATAGACATCAATTGCTTTGTTTCAGTTGAAAACAGTACTTTATGGTTCTCCCAGCACAGAAAAAGAACGAATTTAGGGCAAAGGGTGTGCCAACATATTAAAGCAACCAATCAAAAGTAGCAACAAATGGGCAGCATTTATTACACTGCAAAATTATAAACATCAATGCCTCACCTCCGGTGCCTCTGAGGGAAACTCTTTTACCAAAATTGACCACCTGTTAAAACAAGGGAAAGTGGCCATTTACCAAAAACAGTTAAACCAAGTGTACTACACTCAACAAAACAGGGAATACGTGCAACTGCTGTATGCACTTTCATTTTTACCTGAAATTAATATCGTCTTCTGCTCTTATTAAACATCAAACGAAAAGCATTTTTTCCGTACTATTTCTTTTCCTGCTTACTTCAATTTCGCTAAATGAAAACCGCAGCTTAGGAAATGGTGCAGATAGATTGTACCCATTTCTGAAAATAAGAATCTCCCTAGAAGCCATTGGTATTCATCTAAAAGTGCATCCAGCCTTTAAATGCCATAATCCACGCCCGGAACTACTAAAACGCATGGCAAAGGCAAATAATGATTTTCTGTCTTTTTAGTTAAAATGTGACAACCAACCAAAATGACATATCACCACACGGCATCCTCAAAATATCTTGCTATTTCGCCAGCCAGATCGGACTTACATACAACATTTCAAAGTGCGTCTCAATAAAAAGAGCTGATAATCCTTTGTTTTGAGGGTGATTTTTATCCCATCTATGTATGTATGTATGTATGTATGTATGTATGTATGTATGTATGTATGTATGTATGTATGTATGTATCTATCTATCATCTATCATCTATTTATTATACATATATATAGATCTATCCTTCTTAGTTCAGTTAGTTCTTAAATTTTATTGGTACTAAAACTGTTTGGTTAAAAAATCTAAGCAAATAAACGATGTCTTATAAGCACGATAATTGTTGTCACTCAGACCTTAATTTGTGAATGATAACTTTCTAACAAAGTTTAGAGGAGCCGTGGCTTAATGGTAAGTGCAACTGCACCGTAACCAAGAATTCCGGGTTCGATTCCCCGAGCGGGCGACTTTGGAAATTCACAAAAAAAAGCCATTGGTTGGCCTCAGGAAGGGCATCCGGCCAAGAAATTCCTCACTGCCAGAACAAAAGTCCCTTGAAGGGCACCGCCTGAGCCCCAATTGCTGGGGGAAAATGACGTAGAGACTAAAAAAAACAAAAAAACAAAAAAACCTTTCAAACAAAGTTTAAGAGCGCTTAAGAATGGCAGTAACTAGATCAATGTATAGAAAAACACCAGGAAATTTTGTTAAACGGTATAATATAGTACTTCCTTGATATGAACTTACCTGTCTAGCATTTCTGGTCTTGCTCTTTCTAATTGTTGTAGTACAAGAGGAATAACACGAACGTCATAACAAGCGCTACCCCAACCGAGAACACGAGCCAGGTCGTTACCAGTCCCTAATGGTAAAACGCCTATTTGACACTAAGGGGGGCAAAAGAAATGGAACTAGTTGTTCAAAAAAGTACCCTTATGCCTGATCTTTAATGAGTAGTGACTAAAACCTTGAACATGTCTATTGATTTAGGAGCGTAAGCTAGTATGTGTAAGAAAAAAGTTGCTGCAGGTAATCATTTTGATCAGAAATGATTACTTACCGCGGCCAATCTAAGTTGTTATGGCAGAAAAAAAAACATCTGTTCACCAGTGCGGTTTTTCAAAGTTCTGTCTTTATACAAAAAATGTCACAAAAAGACAAAAATAGCACACTTCCTGCTCCAAAATTAGCATTGGAAGCAGTAAAATGAGATTGTAATAATACATGCTTACCTATACAAACTTTTTATTTTTATATTTGAAAGTTGCTGGTATTAAATGTTTAGCTGTTTTAAACTTACTGGAAAAGGGGACTAAAACAATAACTGCTATGATTCAGCCATCCCTACAACTCTAAAAAATGAGAAATGGTGTATTGAACCTGATATCTTGCACTTCATCTGTAAAAACTATACATTGGTGCATCAACATCAATAACTTTATCAAAGAAGTGTATCTTGATTACGTTAAAGTGCAATTTGTAAAACAAAAAAAAAAGGTGTGGTTCTTATGAAGTGTGTGAAAACTGTGTTGCAACTCTGCGATGATTGGTGTATCAATGGTTTGAAGGTAATAAACCAGTCATTATGTTAACTGGTATTTCTTCCTTGTTAAAGTGTAAGGTTTAAAAATAATAACCAAGCAACAATTGCTATACCAAGGCCCTCCATGTGCCGTTCAACCAGTTGAGCAATGTGATAAAATTATTATGCCTGTGACGAAATATGTCTGTTTTTACTGTGCTGCCAGAGACAACGATTTATTTTAAAGCTACCGGTATTTAAATGTGATAAACTTCCTCGGTTAAATCGGCGTCACTTAAATAATTTGATCACAGATCTGTACTTTCAAGAACTGTTTGCTGAATTTTTAACTTCCACACTGTAAGGCAATGCACTGATGAAATCTGATATTAATATCTGTGTACAGCCAGAGCGAAAGCAGTGGTAAGTCGTAACGCCCCTAATCGGGCAAGCCTGAGAAAAGGCAGGGAGGGTTGATCTGGGTGATTTTCACTTTTTGATTAATATAGATTCTACATGGTTCAAACTATCATGTCAGTAAAAGAAACATTTTAAAAAATTCAGTTTTGTTGGTAAAATAAAGACTTTTATGTTGCATATTTTGACCAAACATTCCCTGTAATTAGCGTGAATAGCCTCATTTCAGCCGCAATGAACACGTCACAACCCTTGCAGAATCCCTTCATGTTGTATACGAATAGAAGGTCGCTCTATCTGCTTTCCCATCCTGAGGAGCACGAAGGAAAATTAGGTCACCCTTATTTGGAAACTGGGACGAATTATGTCAACAATCTTCAACCTATGACCAATCAGAGTGTAGCATAAGGTCACGTGCTAGCAACGGAGTTTTCCACTGCTTGTTGGTTGGCTGAAATTCAGTCAGTGGAACTAATTCGTGCTGTTTTTGCCAACTTCCGTCTTCACAACAAGAGTAAATATGGATGGAAGAAACGAATGACTCGCGAAGTTAATTGGTACCTCCGCACGTAAATTTTGTCCTATTCTTGAAATGTAGACTTGAAAAAAGAAGACAATGTAAATAAGAATTACTTTTTTGGTTAAATAAATATTTGTTATGCTTCACAGATGGTCCGTGTATAGTATCATGAAGTTTCAAGCAACTTAAATTACCGTTACTCAGGAGTTCAGTGTCTTGAAGAGGATAAAACGTCTGAGACAGTTTTCTCAAAATGGCCGCTGCTCCATTACCCAAATTAAACTACCTGTAGCTTTTAATCTAAGTAACTCACATTGTTCATTCTTACAGGAAAACAAACAGAAATGAATGCAGAATTCAAAAATATAAAAGTCTCAATTTGTCAAAGAATGACCTCAGCACTGGTTTCGTTGTGGCTAGTCACAATTCTTTTCCTTTTCTGGTAACAATAATATAACTGACCACCTAGTTGATAGAAAAAACGCTTTCCCTCATTGCATTTAAAGCTTGGTGTTGTGAAACAATTCGTCAAAGCTCTTGATCATACTATTTTATTCATTCAGCAATTTATGTTCAACCACAGTTCATTCCACAATTATTTGATGGAACGTGATAAAAAGACTTCTCAATAATACAAACTTTATTACAACAAGGACCGTGGAAGAGTCTAAAATGCATTTTCTGTGGTGGTTCAAAATTTTGGGAAAACCGGAATGCTGACCATTTCAAAGCGATTGCGGATGGGAAGCTCTTAAAATTACAAGCACTAGAATGTAGAATGAACATCATGGTGCACAACGTACAAAGTCAATTTAGCACGTTATCCCAGAACTTTGAGACTATACAAATCTATGTACATTTATTTCTTCTAATATAAGTACCATTCCGCTTTTTCTTGAAAAAAATCCCCAGATTTTTGCATCTCAAAATCAATAAGTCACAGAAAAATATTGTTTCAATATATTGATTCGGCAAATGTAATTTGTTTGTTTTTGTTTCAAATAATATAATTGGTTATAAACAAATGGTCTAATTTATGGAATAAAAATTGTATTGATCAGTGTAGTCGATGTTTCAGTTTTTAGGGTAATAATGAACCTAGCTTAAAGCAAAAAATGAAAAGTAATTCGCTAGGTTGCACTCGCTTCACACTAGATTATGGATCATAACCTTATACTGAGTGATATAATATTCACGAAGTGACGAGGAGGTAGCAAAATACTAAACACACAGCACCATACATAGATATTGACATAATAACATATATGCATATATGCACAAAAGATGCAAAAGAGATATGTTAATTTCTGGTTTAGTATTACGAAAATAAGCAGCAGTGGTAGCATATTGTCACAAATTAAAACAAAATAAAAATATTTAAAAATATTTCTTTTTGTACCACTGACTGTATTAAGGAAATATTAGATTGACCTTGGTCATTGCATTTAAACAAGACAAAGCACCAGGTTTTTCTAAAAACTAGCATAGCTTCAGAGGCCCTTCAACTTTGGTTAACTCCTAGGACTATATCAAAATATTCAGAAAATGGGGTAGAAATTGGATCAAACATAAGAAACTTACTCCCTTTGAGCTTCTTGTTTTTTTCGAAAGAGTAAATTATTAATACGTGGAGAACAAAAAAGATTTGGTGAAATTCTGAAGATTTCAAGAACCTTTTGAATACTTTAATATTGTCTCTGCGTTCCTCTGGCTAGAACGGGTATAAGGTCTAACGAAATGACCCATCAGCTCCCTGGTGGCTTTCATTATCCATTGCAGTTCCTGCATGAAAGTCATTCCTTGTCAAAAAGATGATACAGTTAACTACATATTAATTGGGGCCATAGCAAATAAACATTCAGTGTAATTACTTTATTAACATTCAGTTTAATCATCTGAAACCCAATATAAATTCTAAGACTATCTAGTAAACATAGTAGGTTGGAATCTTGTTACCCTGACTAGCGGTGACCTGACTGTATAACAATAAAAAGTAGAGGAATGATGAAAACGACAAAGGAGAAGTTTCTAGAAAAATCAAAATGCTATTCAGGCTTTTTACCTTTTTATTTAAACCTTGGTTATCAACCTCTGTCATCACCCATCCAACGGATCCATCCCCACCGCATACTAATATCCTAAAGTATTCAAAGTTCCTACACATCCTTAACCTAGGAGAAATAATCATAAAACAAAACAAAATAAAATCACTAACAAAATTTTGAAGGCAAGTAAGTTTTAACGATGTAAATTTGCGTTCCTGTAGTAACACAAATTACAAATGCAATCTCAAAAATCCCTCTCCCATGCTTAGAGAGAGAAAGCGAGAAAGAGAAAAAGTGAGAGAAAAACAGAGGAAAAGAGAGAGGGGGCAGAGAGGGGAAGAGGGGGGTTAACCTGTCTGCCAATACGTGTCTCTGCGTATCTGATTTTCATATGTATACAGTACAACTAACATACAATATCCGGCTGACTAAAAGGTCATGAAGCTAGCTTCATTATTTAAAATATGAAAAACTCAGTGGGCCATATCTGATCATATGGTGCGAATGGGAACATTAAAAGTCGCTATAGCCATAATAAGCCTGAAATACAAATTGATATTTTTGTAATTTCTTGTTCATGGAATAGGGTCTGGAGTTAACCGGATGAAAATACAAATGATACTGGGCTTAATATTACATATTGGGAGAATTGCACCAAGAAAAAAGATAAACTTCAACAACGCATATTACCAAACCAGTAGGAAGTACGATCAAAAGACAAACAATGGATACCTGATTTCAAATATCTGTTATTACAGAGGCGTAGACAAACGAAAAAGTAGGGTAAGGGAAAGGTTATGACGACCAAGTAAATGACATCTTTACGGTTGGTTAGAGTTTATAAAGAAATGAAGCTTAAGTATGAATAGGGTCTGTCGAAGTGGAAACTAATGTAGGAAATTTTTAATACAATTACTATTTCCTTGTTGAAATATGGCGGTGAATACAATTACGTTTAGCAATGGTGTTTATGAAAACTTACCCTGGCGTTGGACCAGCCACGCTCAGATCGAAAACTTGCGCCGGATTCAATAATTGACGAAAACGTCTCATAAAGCGAATGCCCTGAAAAAAAGTCAATGATATATAATATTCGATCTTAACTTAAAAAAATAAATATTGTAAGAGTTAAAGAGCGGTTCAATTCAATTCATCTGTGGTAAAACTTCAGTCCAGCAAAAACATAACTTGCGAAAAGGTCAACTTTCAGACTTTGGCTTTGGGTTATTTGTAA
Organism: Morbakka virulenta; assembly: GCA_003991215.1. NCBI lineage: Eukaryota > Metazoa > Cnidaria > Cubozoa > Carybdeida > Carukiidae > Morbakka > Morbakka virulenta. Next base: position 1,183,017 of record RDPX01000013.1, on the reverse strand, counting down.
AGTATAAAGCATCTAAATATTCAATCTGGAATCTCCTGAATTTCCCTCAGTGTACAATAACAAACAAACAGAACAAACTTAACAGCGGCTGAAACTCTCTCCAGTGCATAAGCAATTTCTAGAACTCCACTAATCTACCCAATCTCTAACTGTCTATATTTTCAATTTCATCTTACATTTACACTTCCACTCTTTGGTGTCATCTTGAAATAAAAACGTTTGAAAGCTTCTCAGCTATATCCCTACTGTATTTAAAAAATCATCTGCTGTCCCCCACCTCCTAAAAAACCACATTATAGCCAAAGACAGTACCTTTTGGAAATTTATGATTCATCTAAAAGTGTCTTCTTATTTATGCCTCTTGACCACCGGCGTTGACAGCTATAAGAAACACATTGATTAAGAATAATGTTTCTCCCTTGATCGGCTATTGCAGCTGTGATGTTAAAGTGATCTCCTTCTTCCTTTCTATTTTCCCACTTGCTGTCAGGGTTTGTAGGTCTCCGGCCCACATGTCTCAAAAATCTCATTTGCCCTGATTAAATATGCTAACATTAAGTTCCTTTCATCAAGCCTGTGCTAAACCCGTTTCGACTATCAACATTGTCAATCCATATAACCCTTAACATCATTACGTGAAAGCACATTTTAGCAGCTCCCTCCCTGTTTCTCATCAGAGTGGCTAATTCTACATTTTCTCCAACCATTGTCTAAAATGGCTATCCAAAAATCGATTGTGGGATAAAGTACAATATCTTTGAAAATTATTTAGTATAAACTCACTTCCAGATATTATTGAGCATATCATATTACAAAACAAATTATATCAGTTATGTGAAAAATGTATCATAAAGACTGCGACAATAGAATTCAACTTGGGCATTATTATAAGGAAGTATGATCTAATGCAAAGACCATACTGAACAAATGAGTAAGTAAAGGCTTAAAAAGAAAACATCTGCAGCATATCACATATGCTACACAATTCAATGATATGAAAGAACTGTATAAAAGCGCATAAAAACTAGTAATTCCGAAAAATTATCATTTATCTGGTGAGGGAATTCCAATAGCCTCTATCCACTTGCGAGAAGTACTGTTGTGGAGTTACATGAGTAACACTATTCAGGCTGAAAAAAAAATTAAACAGTTACTAAAAGAAGCTATTCTTACGTGGATCGCACTTTGAATTTCTATTGCGACAATGGGGTACATTAAGGAAAAAAGAATCTCATGCTTCTGGACACATGGACACATCTTACTATCTGCTTGCTATTAACCATGGTATTTCCTTCAACTGAAAAGGAGTATCTGATGTTAATAACAATACTTAATTCAGACAGGGTAGTGCAATCGAGTAAACACATACACACATACATAGATACATACACGATACATACATAAGTACCTACGTACATACGTACATACAGACATACATATATATATATATATGATAGATAGATAGATAGATAGATAGATAGATAGATAGATAGATAGATAGATAGATAGATAGATAGATAGATAGATAGATAGATACATACATACATAATACATTCAAACATACACGATACATACATAAGTACCTACGTACACACGTGCATACAGACATACACACACATATATATATATATATATATATACATATATATATAGACAGACAGATAGATAGATAGATACATACATACATACATACATACATACATACATACATACATACATACATACATACATACATACATACATACAAACACACATACATTCATACATACATATTCATGTTGTACTGGGTCAGTTCAAGTTACTGCTAAATATCCACTGTTCCCTAAAGTTTCAAAATCAAGCCACCGTGGTTGGTTCGGGTGGAGATGAAACACGACTTTTCCTTAACTATACATGAGTCTTTATATCTAAGATACCAGAGTTTTTACGTAGCAATAATATTTGATGTTGAGCACCATTCGAGTAATCTTTTTTTTATGGTTTTCAAAATACAAAATTCAGCAACATGCTTTATGCCTTCATTTAAACAGACCCATGTGATCCAATAACGACCGACTCAACTACACAGCAAAATCCTTTGGAATCTAGCACACTTAGGATTACTTTGTATTTCCTTACTTTGTCCTGACACGCATTATTAATACAAAGGCCATAAGGGCATGTTGCAGCCATCATGATCACTGTTATTCCCTTTTTACTATAAAATCAGGCTTCAGACCCGATACACTTTCGTTCGCACTAACAATATCAGCAAAACATGTTTGTATTGTCTTGTTGATGAAAACTATCTATAGTTCTCTTGGTATCGCACTCGAAATTTTTTCAACGATCCGATTATGTCTAGCAAAATAATCTAAATTCTAAATTCTGTACATTCATTTAAAATATGAGACATGGATTCAAGACGATAACCATCAACTGTGCAAGCTGGAGACTGGCCTGGATACTATATAATCAAAGTGCAGTTCCAAGGTAGAACATTATGCTTGGATTTGTGTCAAAAACTGACGAATATCTTTTATTTTGCAACTTCTATATAACTTCTGTGACAATAAATAATCGGCGCCTGGGATGCCTATCAAGCATCTTTACATAGGGAATTCTTTTAAATCTTTTAGTTCCTTGCAAAGTACTTTTCTCAGAAGTTCGTTTCTAATTTTTTGTCTTGTGGTTAAAACGTTGGCAGTACTACTTTTTTCGCAAATGAATACTATTCATGCGTTTCCTGCTAACATAAGATCGCTTTCCTCTGGACACTCACAGGTTAACTCCAAGTTCAACTTACGCACCAGACGACATAAATGTGGCCTGTCACATGAAATCCTCCTTTGCTACTGACTTGAAGTTTTCCTGACTCATCACATGCAAATCCTAAGAAATTTCTATCCTCTGCAGATCTACAGACACCTCTTTTCTTCATATTAAGTTCAAGGGTGTGTCTTGCCATATTTTGAAGTTATCATTATTACTGTTCAGCATACTGACTAAATGACTTACTCTTATTATACGGTATATTCCAGATGGTTTTCAGACTCAAAGACCCCCGATTTGCTATTTTTGTAGCAATGTCCTAACTGTTGTGTAAGGAGTATGAGGAAGGAGTTTCACAAGAAGAATGCAAGATGCGTATCTAATTCTTGGAGCTTATCTTCTGTGAGTGCAGTGTTCGCAAAATGGTTTTGTATTTTTGAAAGTGCTGCACGTTCAAGTGCATCGAGTTTAAGTGCAACTGGTAGCAAACAGGGCGAAATTTGATCTAATAAATCATTATACGTTTTGATGATGTCCAGAACGTGCTTTTCCTCCTTACTTCCAACATTCAGGGGTTTTCCAAGGTAGGTAAAAGATTACATACACACATACATACATGCATGCATACATACACACATACATACATACATACATACATACATACATACATACGTATACACACAGAAACTAGGCTGTATATTAACAGGAATTAGGAATAAATGTAAAATGTAATTTAAATCTCACATTTACATTCCATGGCACAAAAGTAATGAGTTAAATGTAATAATGAGTCACTGTGGTATTTACGTCAACTCTTCTGGGCAGAAAAACGGGCATGATCTTTCACGTTGAAAAGAACCGCATGCGAAAGAAAACGTCCCGATCAAATGTAAGATATTAGATGTCAAAATTGATGAAGTTAAACGGCTACTTACTGTAGGGATACAATTCGAGAAAAGCGAAAAGGGGTCATAGTTAAGAAATAGTTGAGATGCTGTGGTGTGAAATAACCGGGGTTCCACTGCAGTATCTCAGTTAGACAGTTACACTGCCTGCGTTTTAAACTGCGCGGTAATCAAATGCATATTGGTATGCATTTTCTCAAAGAATGAATATTAAATACTATTACACTATTCTTCAATAAACGCAATAACTACAGATCAAACGCTTCAGATCCTTAATACATGCCCATGTTACTATATTTTGGTTTCCATATAAATATGTTTCGTCGTATCATGCATACATGTACGGACCACAACGTCACTTCTATATCCTTTTTTTTGACTGCTTGACAGGGACCATATGAAAATATCATCAAGTCTCTTTAAAGTATTGTAGAACTTGTAGAAAGTGGGGTACGTATTTATTAATAAATCAAAAACGTATTTCTCTCTGTGTTTCTGTTATGGTGCTAATAACAATAAAGCAACAATACCTGATTATCACCACTCTTTGAATTTACAAATACTAGCAGTGGGCTTCTTTTCGTGTGAAAAATAACCTTTTGGATAACAATTCAAAAAATAAATACAGTGAATAATAAATGAAAACAACAAGCTATGACACTAGCAGTAAAAGTGTACAAAAAAACTCAAGGTCAGATGAAACACATTATTTATCATGACAGTAACCGCGTCACTTTAATCAATCAATAAAAAATTTACAATACTTTCACTAAAAGAGGAAAAAGGAACTATCTTGATGGTATTACTCTGATAAACTGAGTAATTTTATCCATTATGGATAAAGAATAATCTAGTCTTGCTTCTCGGTACAAAACNTAGCAGTGGGCTTCTTTTCGTGTGAAAAATAACCTTTTGGATAACAATTCAAAAAATAAATACAGTGAATAATAAATGAAAACAACAAGCTATGACACTAGCAGTAAAAGTGTACAAAAAAACTCAAGGTCAGATGAAACACATTATTTATCATGACAGTAACCTCGTCGCTTTAATCAATCAATAAAAAATTTACAATACTTTCACTAAAAGAGGAAAAAGGAACTATCTTGATGGTATTACTCTGATAAACTGAGTAATTTTATCCATTATGGATAAAGAATAATCTAGGAAAATAACCAAAATAAAATCAAGCGATTTTAGACACAATACGACACATGACGTCGTTGGCAATGGTTTAAAATGAGGTGGCAACTAATACAAATGCAAAAAGGCAGGTTTTGGCATATGTGTTACAGTCAATTTAAAAGAAAATTTGCTCTTTACTGTCAAAAGTAATTTCTTTACATTTCAACATATCGTCACCCTCCCATAAAAGTATTTTTGCTGGAAATATCTTTTTGAAATATCTTTCCACAAAATGACCTTGCTGTGATATTTAGGACCGCCAGCTACTAACCAATAACAACTTGTCTCTGTGTATCTGTGTTGTTTTTTATGTGTAATTAGTAGTATAATGATACAAGTTAATACCGTGTAGGGTAGAGGACTGCATTGTCCTAAGACATAACATGTGGCAAATCCCCCTCCTCCTTCCCCAAACATACACACACACAGCTAATAAAGTATGAATTGGCTAAAATATACGGGACAGTATGGTTCAGAATGTATTTGGCAATCTAAAATTTCTTATGTTCTCTTGTTGAGTTACCATTTGATAGTCACATCCTGACAAATACACTACAATATATAAATTTACAGGTCTCTCACTAATAACACCACTCGTAAACTGTGGGACCATTTTTCTCTTTCACAGATGTTCATTTAAGAAAGGTCAAAAGAGAGTGACGAGAAGTAAAGATGGACAGAAAGCACGTATCACACCATAAAAAACAAGAAATACGAATCCCTCCCCGAAGCCCTTCCACTGGAAGGTACTTCATCTTGGTTGGCCGAGTATTAGTGCCCAAGCATGCCCGATCACGGGTCTTGCCGACATGGACCAAAGGCTCAAAGATTGAAAAACCCGATCAAGAAGGGTCAAAAGCCTCTCACTTGGTCTTAGCCAGAACGCCGAGAAACGGTTATAAACAGAGGGTTCATTTCTCTCTTTCACAGATTATATCTGTGAAATACCCGAAAGGAAGCAAGAGATCAAGGAAAGAAAACACGTGACACAATGAAAAGCAAAACAAAAAGATCGCCATCTAGCCATGTAGGAGGGTCATTCCTCCTGGGTTGATCTAGAGGCAGTGCTTCAGAATTTTAAGACCACCTCACTTACATGGTTAACCCTTTAACTGAAGACCTGACCAAGGAGAGACCAAAGGTCTACACTTGATCTTCGCAAAAAAGGCCGGGAAGTGAAGTGATAAATACATACACTATGTGTCTTTAACCAATGGTCCCTCTGGTAAACAGTGGGCCCTTTTTTGTCTTTCATAGATTCCATCTGTGAAAACCCCGATACGAAGCAACAGATCAAGAAAAAGGGAGGCAGAAAGCACACAAGACACCATAAAATGCAAGGCATATGGATTGCCCTATAGGACTCTTCGTGGGAAGGTCCTTCTTCTTTGGTTGATCTAGAAGCAGTCCTTCAAGAGTCTTAAGGCCACCTGTCCTGCATGGTTGAAGACCTGTCCAAGAAGAGACCTGAGCTCCACACTTGATCTTGGCCAAATGGCCGAGAAGCGACACATACATACACTATGTATACATTTTTGAAAACTGAGAAGAGAACTTCAAGTGCATGTTTTAAACAGAATAAACGTCTCCTTATTAATGCGCTGTGGTAATATTTTGCCATCACGATAAGGTAAACGATGTCGCTTATATGCACTGATATGTTTATTCACTGTAATATGACTTCTTTTCTATTCAAATATATCTTGACTGCTGTCTTCTCTTTGTTTGGTCAGTCTAACAACGTGAAGGTCTGTTAAAAACATAACATTTACCTAGTTATTCATGACAAACTATTAGCTGATCAATCGCGATAAGAATAATTAAAAAATTGACAACCAAATTCAAAATTAAGGCAAGTGCTACTAGCGCTAAAAAATCTAAATTTAAAAAAAGATCCAAGGCATTCCCAACAAATAAGAGCACTGGGATGTACAAAAATAAGGGTAAGTTTAATCAATACAAATTATGAAACCCTGTCTTATATGTTCTAGGTATAACACCTACCTCCCAATAGCCAGAGCCCATGTGTTCTGCCCTACGTAGTGCCGTTGGTGGTATTGTTGAAAGATTGTTACGACCCAGAGAGCATTTCGACGTGAAATTCGTAACGCACGCAAAATGTACCTAGACAAAGATTGAAAAAACAATGCTGAACACGATTGAGCTCTCGAAAGAGAAAGAAAAATTTGTTATTATCATCTTTCTCTCGAACAAGGAAAAAGGTAATCGCTATGTATAGGCCCAATCAACACCTTAACCCAAACCAGCATCACAGTCCCAATTAGTAGCATTATAACAACCACTTATCAAGAAAACCCTACTAAAAACGAACAAAATTAAACTGGTACCTATAAAGTCAAGCCTTAGTATCCAAAGTCTGTTGTGTTGTAAGATAAGTACAAGTTCAAAAAATGTCAACAATTACAGTAAACTCTGGGCTTAATTATAGTTATTAATATTGTTTCTGCTGCCTTTCGTGGCATTCTTCAAGAACAATATATCTCTTAATTTCCGTAAGTTCTATTGACACTACCCCAAAATATACCACAGTTACTGGAAATTGCGACGCGGAACTTATAACAGGATTGGAAAATTGCAGTTTCCAAAACGCTAAAACATTGGAGAAGCTTGTCAAACAAAAATGGGAGTCTATGGCAACCAAATACCCGAACATTATAGCGAGTTATGGCCTAATTATTTACAAGCTTGATATTAAAAAGCTGTGCTGAAATGCAAGAAATGAATCCGTTTTACTTTCTGTCTCTTGAAATACAAGAAACGTAGTCTCGTAGTAGGTATGGGGTATACTTTCACTCTAGGTTTTCCATAAACTTTTTCATACCTTCCGATATTTATGCAGTATTTTCAGAATACCGAAAAATTACCATATATCAAACTGGTTGAGTTTTCAAATAAAATGACACACTTATACCTCCTATACAGCCACACAATATTAAGAGCGAGAAAGTCCAGCAGAACCTTAATAAATCGAACCTTCAAAATTGGAATAAATCTCCATGCATCTGACATATCAAAAAATCGTTATTTTACTGTCTTTTAAGTAGACCGTATTGTGATTAGTGTTTAAAATATCTCCCTAAAATTCGAAACAAGCGTATGACAAGATAAGATATGCGTGGTTTTCCATTCTTGATCTGGTACAAACACAGTTTTTCATATACTGCACCTTGAAAATACTCGTAAAATTTCGATCAGTGTTTTGTAAAAATTTTGAAGAAAAAAAAAGTTGCCTCGACCAAAATGATTAAATGACGAAAGAGTATATCCTTGATAGAATATGAAAGTGAAGATCAAGGCATTTCTGGAAATTGAGTATAAATTTAGAATATCCAAATTTTTGAAAAGCATTTTTTTACGAAAAATATTCCGTTCTTTCTAATCTAGTGGTAGCACCAAAAAACAAAAAGTAAATCGAAGAGTGAACACAACTCTAAACAACGATGCGTCTGAGTAGTTCCGGAAATTTATTGGGAAATGAACTGGATAAAGTAGAACTAATAAAAATGTATGCCTTCCTAACTCACATGCAAATTATTCACATTTGACCAACATCCTTTCCTCGACCATTCCGAACAGCCTGATGGCGGACCACATAATAAGGGGTCCACTGAAATATTTTTAAAAGGAAATCCCTAATTACAAGGTTTGCAGCCCACTTCCAGGTAATGGGTAGAATCTATTTTTCTCTCTGTACTTCAAAAAATTCTCATTATTGCCTCTATCCCCAAAACATGTAAAACCTCGCAAAGCCCGTTATTTATAACGGATAAACAAATTGGGCCAAGTAATTTTAAGGAAATGGCGCACCTCAAATCGGAAATGCCTGGCATGTCAAGGTATAACCCAACCCATTCGGCTAATACTACTTACATTTATTCAAAATTTGATTGTCTTACGGCTGACGTTTTGGGGCCAGGGCGAAGAAAGAATTTTTTGAAGTGTTCTACAAATTTCTACAAACATTAAACTTCCAGTTGATGAATTAAAGATAACAGTATTATTATCTATTCCATACATCTAGAAGACACGGTGCGTTTTTGGCACTCACCCAAAGCACACAAGGCACTACCAGTAGCTATTATCCTTCTTGACGGGAGACTTTGAGCCCTGATACCGACGCTATGTTGAGCACATCCTTACCCAGCTGTACGATCGCTTTGTCTTATCAACCGAATATACGCCCTTTTCGACGTCATTATATTCTCTCGTAACTTTTTCTAATTTCAAGCTCAATTTAACTGAAACAAGCTGTACATATGGACAAAAATCCATCACGCTAATGGGTGGCTTGGCTGGCAAGACGTGTATTCCACATCTTTTTAAAAGTATTTTGCGCTGCAATCTTGATATGAATGAAACACACTTCTCATTCATATCAAGGAAGATTGAAACTCGCTCGGTCAGATCTCACTGTATGGAGGCAAGACGTCACCTATCCAGCCAGAATTTATTTTTCTTCACCAAAATTCCTCTAGCCCCTGGCAACGCAACCTTGCGGTTAGTATGCGCATCAAGTAAGGTTACGCAAACATCAATCAAATATCTTGAAAACTTCAGCATAAATATAATCAATTACCGCAGCCATCAAGCCTTTTGAGTAGTGTTGTAAGTGAATGAGGGCTACTGTATTAAAAATCATCTTTAAAATATTACCCCAATCTTCCGTTAAGTAGGTATCCAAAAACAGCTACAACTACAAAAAAACCCAATGAAATTATTTATTAAGAACCAGACTAGATATTAACAACAAAACTGGTTTACATACCACTGTGTCACACCATAAACACATCATATCTTGAAGCTGCCTCTTACTGCCACAATTTTTGTCACAAACTATACATCGTGAGTTTGGAGGGACGTTTCCTTCCAGCCATTGGTGTGGCATAGCCAACTGAAATGAAAAGAACATTTATAAAGTCAAATACTTTAGTTTGTAACAAGTTTGTCTTCTGTCGTCTTCCTCGCCTCTCGCCTTTTCATCCTTTACAATACTTACATTGTTTTTCATTTTGCTCCACAAATAATCTTTACCGACACATTTTCTCAAATTAAAGTGACAAGTTTATTATTGAGCCTCGTGTGAATAATATCACTTTTAAGAAAGCGACTGAGAACAAAATAATAAATTTGATTTTTATAAATAAAAGTACAGCCTTGTCATATCACGGAAAACAAATATTTAACTGAAAAAGGCAGAGTTTAAGATAAGGAATTCATTTTAAGCCCTGATTTCAAAAAGGTGATAATGTGGTACTTTCAACGTGAACCTAAATATTATTTTGTATGTTATCTTCACTTACCACATCATCTTGAGTTCCGGGTCTTCGAATTTCTGGTGGTATTGATTCGATTGTTGTCCACTTGCAGTTTCGTGGGGCGCGAGATGCACATTGCTTATGAGACTTGAAACGGCACACTATTAAACCATAAAAAAGAAAGAATGCCATTTCAAAATTACTTCACCAAATCGAAAAACACGCTACACCATAATGGTGACTTGTAAAGAAGTGTAAAGTCAATTCTTATCAGTTCGTACAATAATCCCTTGATTTCCACCCGTCTAACTCCTCTGTTCATATGCAGATTTTTGAATCTGAATGGACAACATAGCTTTAAACGAAATATTACCCAGACGATGTTTCAGGCTAAAGGAGAATAATCAACTGTTGGTAAATGACATTTGAAACCTTATGTTATCTATTGATCCCAACCAATTCTTCCTTCATAGAAAGAAAAATGTGATTTTACTGATTTACAGCTTTCGTATTGAAGATAAATGAGAAAATATGAAGCATTAAAAATGCCCGATGGTTATTTTATGAATCTGATTCTCAGCCAAAATGAATTATAAGCAATGCGAAATCCAGACGTTGGTCAGAACTTTGAACTTTGACACTAAATCAAATTATATCATAACATTATTTATTGCAAAATTAAGGTGAAAAATGTGTGCATTGGGCCGGGTTCGAACCAGTAGCTGTTGCTACAGTAGCCATAGCAACTAGTTCAAGCCTAGCCCGGTTCATATAAGTTTTTTACTATTCAGTATTGTAGATGATTAAATTCAGGTAACAATGTAACAGAATCAAAAGAAAAGAATAGTATAGGATAGAGTATATAATTAAATAATGAAAAATGGAAAGAAAATATAACGACTCTCTCTTCTTTTTTCTGTGTTTATCTGATCTCCTTTCACTCTAAAGCACTTTCTTACAATCTTCTGCTTTCTCGATTTCAAAATTCGACGGGTAAAACGAGTAAGGCAGTATACTTTCCATGATTTCCGCAATTTTAGGAGTTGGCAATGATACCTGCAAAATTTATTTCTTGGTGTTCAAAACAACTTTCTTTCCCTGTGTTAGATTTGGACCTCTGCTTTACCATATTCTGTATTGCATACTCCCGCAATAATCATTTTTATCATATCAACCTTTACATTGAATTGAGCTGATGTTAAAAACAAGTGGTCACTCAATTAATGTTTTAAAAGAAGAATGTTCATATTATTGTCAAAACACAAACCTATACTATCTAAGCACATTAATCCCCTTTGTCAATAGAGCATTTTTTACCTTTCTTTAATTTAAGAAAAAGACTTTCTTAACACAGTTATATTGTCAACAATATCATTTCAACACAAGATCCTATACACCACTTACTCGTCTTTCATCGCCTATAACCTTTTAAATACACGTTTAAGCTTGCCGCAAACCACCTATAACACAAACAAATACCACGGAAGAGATAATCACATTATAAGTTTTCTTTCTTTCATGCAATTTGTATGGTAATTGCTTGGGTTAGGGGTTAAAAGACGGGTTGTTATTCTTTCAGACTTGCAAAAAAAATTTTTTAACAAGCCTCAAGCCTTAAAAACAGCGGCTTTAATAGTTCCGAAGACGAGGTCTGGCCATGTTCCAAAAGATTACAAAATACTTTCTCAAAATGTAAACAGTGCCAAAAATGCTGTACCCTTCAAATCCCTTTTAGTATGAATCGCGTATCCCTATTTTAAGAATGAAGTTCCGAGTTACATGTTCATTAAATCAAGACCACAAGCTATAACTCACACTGCATACCTTTTTACTTCTCTGGCTCTCTAAAGATCAAGAAGTTTTCTATGTTAAAAGTTCTCTGAAATTCAACATAGAAACTCATTTATTTCTCTGGCTCTCTGGTGAAGTGTTGTTCCTCAATATAGGCTTATTTATTGCACTGATATCTCAACACGAATTTTTGTTTCAATTTTATCAGCTAAAGTCATAGCTAGATGAGGTTGTCTGCCTTCTCTATCCTTAAATTGTTGTAGTCCAATAAGGTCTTTACAGAGTTTGTTTGTTACTTTCGTCATGTTCTGGCTTGATCCACACGTTTTAACCCTTTTGTACACTATTTCTTCCACAGCATCAGACTAGCTGGACTTGGTATTGTATGTTGTCATTGCTTGTATTGGGTACTAACAGGGTCTAGAATTCTAGTCTGACTAAAAACTCCTTACTTATTTTTTGTTTGTATCCTGTACTGCAATACATAGTTACTGGTACTATAACCGACTAAGCTACCTTGATCACATGCTGTTATCCCGGTAAAGTTTTCATTTAAAAAACCTACAAATAGCAACATAACATTTAAGACGTAAAATTGGTTGATTTTTTTTCTCTTGTAGATTTCAGCCTGCGTCCCACAGCACGTTACCAAATCAAAATTGATTAACTTTTTTTTCCCTCTTGTACATTTCAGCCTGCGTCCCACAGCACGTTACCATCGGGTAATTTATGGTCTCAAAAAAGTTTTACCGACAAGTTTAGAAAAGATAAGATTAGTTAAGATAAAATTATATAGAGAGGTTAACCACCTTTTCCTTATTTATGAATAGGCAATAGGGCTTTTAAAGCCTTGTTTCAAGGCTTTTTCTCCATCGTGGCCACTGTGTCCCAGCTCTTCTTCCTCTCCTTTCAACCTTTTCCAACAGGCTAGGTCGGCCAAGTCGCTCGGCTCAGTCTCGTCCACTTTCTCCGGTCCTTGGTGTCCTCCGTCATTGCCTTAATTTCCTCTATATCCCTGTTGATAACGTCCCTCCACCGCAGCTTTTGCCTTCCTCTATTCCTCTTGCCTTCTGCCTTACTGAAGAATGACTACTTTACGGCCAACTCTTCCCCCATTCTCATGACATGGCCATACCACCTCAACCTAGCTTCTCTTTCTTTCTCACGTACGTTAGGGACCACTGTGTCCCAGTTACAGTGATGCAAATACACTGAAGAATAAAGCTGATAATTTAACGGACAGTGTAAAACAGCATCCTCTCTGGCATAGGGATGGTAGCGGAGTTTACTTTGACTTTGCCGCTTGACGCTGCTTGTGAAAAAAGCAGCCTCTTTCAACTCAAAAAATCGTGCATTCTCTTGGCATTATAAAAAGCCGCACGATGAGTTGGTATGGCCAAGCCACATGGTCCGCAGGTAGAAAATACCAATCTGCAAGGCACAGTAAAAGCATTAAAGGGCTGGAGAATGTAAAAAATTATAGGCGAGCCACATCTAGAAGTGGTTGAACATGGTTGCCCAAAGAGTATAAGGGTCCGAATTAGGGAAATTAAAAAGCATAAAAAAAAATCCGACTGAGACTTTTGAGTAAGAAAAAAAGGTAAATTTACCTTCTCCTTTTAATTGTTTTTCTAGGATAAAGCTCCGCACAATTTGAAGAAAAAAAGCATTTTCGAAGTGATTGTCGCTTGTTTGTTCCCTGGAGAGCAATGAACAGGAAAGAGATAAGAGCTGGCATTGAACTCATCGGTGATGGCTCTTCGACCGGTCATGTAAGAGGTCCAGTGAATCAAAATTCCTTACAGTACAAGGCACAACTCATGCATTGCAAATGTGGAAAACTGTCAAAATAATCAAAAAGCCTACCTTCGCACGCAAGTCCACGACCAGTCATTCCAGGCAGCAAATCCCCACAAACATTGCAAAATGTGAGTCGACTGTGGTTACAGGAGTACCAGTGGTGGTCACCACTCAGCCGGTCTGTCAGCTCGTACTATAGTTCAAAAGCAGTAAAAATTTGTTACGCTAAGAGTAAGTAATGCTTATAAAAAATTGGTATAATTACCTGTCATAATTTTCATAGCGACCATATGTTTCCTATGTACATTACTGAAATCAAAACACGCAATAAATCCCACGAGGTAATGTCCACAGCACAAAAAAGGAACAATTAAAAATTTGTCGCAAGTTTAAACAATAATAATTTTAGTTTGTCCAAAAATGGATTCGAAACGGTTCCTGTCGATCTTATGAAAATATACTCTACAAATATCAGCGCTAAATTTCTAACCAGCTCATTTTTGCAGCTGCATTTCCAGTTAACTGTTCTTAACTTCATTTCAAGTATTCGGCATCCCATTAAAATCTGTGGATGAAGGGCTGGGTTTAACACTACACAATACCCTCCTCTCTTTCAGACATTTGAAAGCAATATATTGGTAAAATGTAACAGTAATATACAAAATATACATTTAAATTCAAATATTATTATTATTGAGTACTATTATTAGTTAATTATTTACTCACTAACACATTAAACATGTTTATGCATACGTATTAGCATCACAGGCACAATGCATATAAGCACACACAATATGTTAAAAAAGTTAATAATATAATATTAAAAATATAAGAAATATTTGAAATAAGGCAACTTTCGTGTTTATGACCGCAACATTAATCGACATGTTGATAATAATAAAAATCATAAAACAAAAAGAAAAATCAATATCCCTTCGGGTTTCGAATTTGCTACCTTTCATTTTTGAATCTTACGTGCTGGTTAAACCTTTAAACAAAGGCTTATTGCAAATCGATAGAAATAAAATTTAGCTCCTTTCCTGTTCTTTTCCTGGGGCCACAAATCCTATGAAGACGTACATCCTTGGAGGGCAATAAAATACTAATGAAAAATTTCAGATCATTCATTTCTGTAATTTTGTTGCTGTTCAGCTACCCACAGAGGGTAAGCACAAAGAGACATAGAGACATGCCTAAATATTTAGAATACTGGAACGTGTCTACATTTCATGACTGAAATTCTTCCAACAGTTCAAATAAGTTGAAACTTATCAACATCACCTTTTCAAATTTGATTGATTTAATGTAGATATTGCCTGAAATGAGTAATCTCGCAGTGTATTTTCATACTACCCAGTGACTTCTGTAACCGCTGCATTTGTTACAATAACAAAACATAAAATAAACACAATACGGAACATAAACAAAATTGTCTACGATTGTCAGCGACGATATTAAACTGATCTACATAGCCCAGAGCCATCTCTTTCAAACTTTCAAACGTCAATGTAACAGAAAAAAATCAAAGACAAAAACAAGATACTAACTACCTTTGGAGTTACGGCTGAATTCGACCAAGCTCTACAACTTTTGTTTCAAGCAAAAAAAGGCTTTATCGGGCCTACCCTATAATCTCGCATAAGGGTGCCGTGGCGCCTCTATCCGGCCCAGTTTTTAAAATATCAATTTTATATTGACAGTGAGAAATAACATAAATAAGGCGATATTTATACAGCATATATATATATATATATATACCGTAATCGTTTGAATAAGCGCCCCTCCTTTGTTCTAGTGGGCGCTTATTCGAAATTTCGGAATTCACGGACAAAATCGATTGAAAAATTCAATACCTTGCATGAAGGGAAGGGAATACTTGGAAAAGAAAGAATAACACTTTTTCTTTAACAATTTTTATTCTGTTTTGTTTTTCTTATCAGGAAACTTCTTCAATTCACCGTCCATTACCGTAATCGTTTGAATAAGCGCCCCTCTCAAATAAGCACCCCCCCTGAAAAGCATAAAAATTAAATAAGCGCCCGGGGGCT
The DNA here is from genome assembly GCA_003991215.1 of Morbakka virulenta. Taxonomy (NCBI): domain Eukaryota; kingdom Metazoa; phylum Cnidaria; class Cubozoa; order Carybdeida; family Carukiidae; genus Morbakka; species Morbakka virulenta. The sequence goes on along the minus strand of RDPX01000013.1, from coordinate 1,167,261 downwards.
TATTTNATATATATATATATATATATATATATATATATATACCGTAATCGTTTGAATAAGCGCCCCTCCTTTGTTCTAGTGGGCGCTTATTCGAAATTTCGGAATTCACGGACAAAATCGATTGAAAAATTCAATACCTTGCATGAAGGGAAGGGAATACTTGGAAAAGAAAGAATAACACTTTTTCTTTAACAATTTTTATTCTTGTTTTGTTTTTCTTATCAGGAAACTTCTTCAATTCACCGTCCATTACCGTAATCGTTTGAATAAGCGCCCCTCTCAAATAAGCACCCCCCCTGAAAAGCATAAAAATTAAATAAGCGCCCGGGGGCTTATTTGAACGATCACGGTACATATATCTTAAATTAGCCTTTTACATATGTCTTTAATAATAGGCTCTACTTTTGAGAAAATATGCTTCGATAACTTGACAGTCAGACTTCTGGTCCCTTTCCTCTTTTGTTTTCTCGTTTTCCTGACAAGCAAACTTTCATGGAGATGCCAGACAACAAAATCAGGGTGCACGTCTTAGAAAATAGTTGTGGAATGTGTCCCACAATTTCGCCACCCTTCAGAACTTTCACGACATGTCCATCGTGTTGATTACCAGGCTCTCTTTCACAAGTCAGCTACTCTTGAATTTGTGGGGTCCATAGGCCTTTATATACGTGATGTCCAGTAATAAAACAGTTAAACTCAAATACACAGGGACGACACCTAGTTACTCTCGCAGTTGCAGATTCCTCCAGATTCCTCATGTAACATTTACCAAAAATTTTACACTAGATTGATCGTTCGGGTCTGACCATAACATAAATTTTGAATAAAAACATTGCATTCGAAATTCGAATGCAATCATAACACGTGAAACATAAATTTCGAACCAAAACATTGGCATACAATCATAACACAACGAAACTTCAAGCAAAATTTAAATTGTTTTATTGTGGAAGGAATTGTTTAAACATGGAAGACAACGCCACGAAAAAAAGCTATTCTCTGTACGATGAAAGAAAAGCAGTAGAAAAAGTCATCGAGGTCGGAATTCGGGAAGCATCTTGACAGCTTGGTATTCCGACGAAAAATTTGCAGCGAAGGAGCAAACAAAAGGAAGCTTTCAAGTCGGCTGCTCTTACGCCAGGAATAAATATACGAACGAAAAGAAGGATTAGATAGTCAAAAGCTAAATATCCATTACTTGAATCTGCTTTATTGGACTACGTCAAAGAAGAGAGAGGTAAACGGAACTCCGTTTAAATGCTTAAAGAGGTGACCCCTCTCCCCTTAACGCGGTTAACAAATAAATTTAAGTCATAAAAGAACAATTATGTCTTCTGGCTACTTATACAACTTTGATTTTATACATCTTTTACGAGGAAACCTTAACCTTTCTATAATTCTATCAACGTCATCTACCAATTTTTTCCTAACAACAACAACAACTCTTAATTCTAAGACTTAACAATCATAAAAATGAGCACATCTTTATTAAACAAAATGTTCACGAAGATAAGCAATGCAACCGTATGTGTTATCGTTTGTTAAAGTTCTTATACACAGTTTGCAATGTTGTACAACGAATGTAGAAAAAATGTGGTTTATTTCTTTGAACGTATGGTATGCATTCTGGGTATCAATGCTAAGCAAATTATCGTTACGCCATGACAAATCATGGTTAAGTATCACTAAAAATAATTAACAATGTGTTAAAAAGCTAATTTTACTTCACACACGTAACTAGCTCAAGAAATATCTTTGTACCATATCCACAACCTAAGACAAATATTTATAAAAACGGATAACTTTTACGCCCTCTGTTCAAAGGAACACCTAACAATAAACAAAACGAAGAATCTTATTTAAGAGCCGGATGAAAAACATCACATTTATAAATGGTTATAGCTTCTTCCGCAACCGCCTATATTCTGTCTGATATCTCACTCTAAAAACAGGGTAACAATATTTTCGATGTTACACTCCAGTTTGATATTTAATAAAGAATATCTCCCGTTCGCTGGTAACAAATGGGATGCATTCTCTGTTAAGCTTTCTTCGGATTCATGTTAAATACTAAATTCCATGTTGTGTATACAACATTACAATTTTTTAAGATTCAATAAAATATCACAAAAATGATTATTTTGAACCATGATTTTATACCATTCTTTGGTTTGAGTGAATGTGACAAGTTGATGATGGGTAGGAAAACAAGCAGAAAGACTAATTGATGGAAAAAAAACATAACCAAAATGACAGCCAAACCGATAGACAGATATAAAAAAGAAAGATAGACAGAAAGACAGACAGACAGATAGACAGACAGAGATATAGATAGCTAGATAGATAGACAGCTAGATAGCTAGATAGATAGACAGCCAGATAGATAGATAGATACATAGATAGATAGACACATAGATACATAGATAGATAGAGATAGATAGATATATAGATAGATAGACAGATAGGTAGATAGATAGATAGATAGATAGGTAGATAGAGATAGATAGATAGATAGATAGATAGATAGATAGATAGATAGATAGATAGATAGAGAGATAGATAGATAGATAGATAGATAGATAGATAGATAGATAGATGGATAGATAGATGGATAGATAGATGGATAGATAGATGGATAGATAGATAGATAGATAGATAGATAGATAGATAGATAGATAGATAGATAAATAGGTAAGTAGATCGATAGAGCGATAGATCGATCGATAGATAGATCGATAGATAGATCGATAGATAGATGGATAGATGGATAGATAGATAGATAGATAGATAGATAGATAGATAGATAGATAGATAGATAGATAGATAGATAGGTAGGTAGGTAGATAGANTGGCATCGTGATTACGCATAACAATACTTTTCCTTTTGACTACTTGAATGAATAAACTAAAGAAGACAAACAAGCCTAATTGGTTTATCAACCATGCTTACGTATTTCTCTCATCTTTTGATGAAATCAGAAACCATAACAGGTCACAGAAGTTCACTCCAAGTATAAACATACCACACGTAACTTTCCAAATCTGACCCCAAACTCAGACTTAAATCCGGCTAAAAGCGCAGCTAGAAATGGTGGGCAACCAGAAAAAAACCCACAGTCATGCCAGAGTGAGTGTATGACGACAAAAAAAGTAACAAATAGATATGACATCAACAAACAATGTACTGCAGCCCATGTCAGTAACCGGGAATCTCTAAACTGTCAGGGGAAATATATATATATATAATATTTTATAATATTATTTTCCTGCCTTAATGTCAACAATTATTACATTCTATGTGGAACAAATGCCACTAACACTCATAAAGTTAACAAGCTTGGTTTGTGATTAGGTAAAAAATTCTATGGTATTCATTTTGTAAAGTATTTCGAAACGCTTCTAAACAAAGCGAAGAAAAGAAAACGAAAGAAACGACATTACAATATCTATTGAAAACGTAGATTTAGAGAGGGTATTTCAATGGGCACTAACAAATAGAAATACGTAGTTGACACAATACTATTTTAACAGCAGTAAATATTTAAACTCTAGCCTAATTTAATTAATTACATTTTCTACCACAACAACCATAACTGGTATGATAAAATAACTAAAAAATAAGTACCACGATTAAAAATCTGTACTAGCTGCGAAAAAATGAAGACAAATTAACTGTATCGTCCAAATGAACGACAAATTCAAGTTAACCCCAAAAAATCACACTTCCCTACACCAGCGCTACGAGCTACATTTACAAACATTGCTGAACAAATAAATCCCATCTCTTAAGTACTGCTGTACTCGTTTCAAACGATTCGTGGCACAGAATTCAAATAGTTTACGTGGAACCACGTTCATTTCGCTCGAAACCTTTTTCGCTGGTTCTCAACTAAACCAAAACACCAGAATGAAAAAACATAAATCATGCGGGGCTTTGATTAATGCCAAAAACAGCAAGGATCGAGGCCTGGCTGCCTCGATCCTCACTGATGACCTTAGGAAAACAAAGCGGATCGAAAAATGCCAAAATGAACGTAATTTTTCCAGCAATATTCATGTACTCGCTTCCTTGAATACGGCCAAGATTAGTACAAAAACACATTCGATTTACCAATGGTTATCCAACGAAAATACTCGGAAGCAGCAGTAGCAGACTATGGAATGACAGTACGTCATCACGATTGTGATGGCGAGCAATATCAGAAAAGGAACAAGCAGTGGGATTGAAGCAGAGGCTGACGACAGAGACCTGTATCAACGCTGTCAGAGCTAGACTACCTAAGCTCAGCTTTAGTCTGCAAAATCAAGGGCACACCAAGCAACTGACAATAGTCTATTCCAAGTAGTACAATTACATTCTGTAGGACGAACGGCACCAACCAGATCCATTTGTCATCAAAAGCCAACATTTTTCTAACTGCACCCTCTAAACTATAAACCACCTGTCACCCTCTATATAAATACAAAAATCCCACAAAAAGGGCGAATTAACGCATTAACAGTGAAATATTAACTTTCTACTTATAAAAACAGTAGAAGCATTCACTAACATCAAAGTCTAAACAATATGCTTCAGAAGTCACTCTACGATATCTTCCTTAATTCAGAAATAAATACGGCCTACCATAAGCAAGCTGCAAGCCGTATCTATTCTAGTCGCGTTTTTAACGGCAAAGAACGCAAGAGTCCACAACAGGGCCAGTAGATTAAACAGGGGATTGGACATTTTGATGCATACTTCGCAAAAAAAAATATCATATTTTCTGCTGTCGATCATACCATTGATCATACCATTGATCACACCATAGAGGCACCCAGTTAGATTTAAAAACCCTAAACCGTAATGCTGGGGTTTCCATAACACATCTGAAATTATGACATGGAATACTACTAAGACGTTTCAGTACTTTGACGATACGCTTTGCGTATTTGTTTCACTATACATCTAAAGTACCAAATTTTCTTGAAGATAACAGAATTTACAACTGAGGGCCCTAGAGCGTGTCGTTCTACTCCCTTTTTTTGAGCTATTCGTGGCGGGCTGATTTCATTGAACATTCCTTGAATTCCCTTTCTCAACCAGCACAACATATAAAAAGTCTCTTGAATCACTGGCAAAATGTCTCTTTCGAACCTAATTGTAAGTAAACATTGATCTAAACAAGTTCATATATACATACATCTCTACATACATTTCTACATACATTTCTACATATATATATACATATAATATATATATATACATACATACATGGTGATTGCCATGTATGTATGTATGTATGTATGTATGTATGTNGATTTCATTGAACATTCCTTAAATTCCCTTTCTCAACCAGCACAACATATAAAAAGTCTCTTGAATCACTGGCAAAATGTCTCTTTCGAACCTAATTGTAAGTAAACATTGATCTAAACAAGTTCATATATACATACATCTCTACATACATTTCTACATACATTTCTACATATATATATATATATACATATATATATATACATACATACATGGTGATTGCCATGTATGTATGTATGTATGTATGTATGTATGTAATTTTGAGAGCAGCCTCTGATCTGGAAGGCTTGAAACATAGGTGATAGATGAAAGAAGTAGCTACCACATTTGACGGGATCACTTTATGGAATTTGGTGCCTGTGTACAGCCTTGTTTCTTTTGAGACCAGGCGCTGATCTGCAAACCTTTCCACACACCACACACGACAGATTGTATGGAGTTAGGTTTGAAAGTGACCTTGATCTGACATAGGACTTCGAATGTTTGACAAAGCCAGCTTTTGACAGACTTATAGGGTCACATTTGACACATTTTTAGTTCTTTGTGCCTTCACCAAGGTTGTTCCGCCAGCCTTTGCGCAAACTACGCTTTAGCCATTCATGCTCTGGGCGAGTATTTTTTAAATATTCCACAAAACCTGTCTTCATGTGCCTTTCCCAACTCGTTCTTTCCAAGGCTAGCCTTTCCCAGTTTTTAGAGTCTATAGCTAGTTTTGTTTTTTTAATATAGTTTTTTTGATACAGTCTTTGTAACTTCTTCTGGGTTTGTGGTGTGGTCGCTTCCCAGTAGCCAACGCAGCCCATGCGAGCGATGATGATCATAGAATCGATACTCGTGTATCCTGCTCTGGCAAGAAATTCACTATCAGGTGTTTGGCTTTGCCACGTAATACTGAGTATGCCTCTGAAATAGTTCTGATGGAAGTGTTAAAGTAGTTTGAGATATCTTCAGTGTACGGTCCATGTCTCACAAGAATATAAAAGACCTGGCAAGACACAAGCCTTGTACACGCAGAGCTTGGATTTGAAGGTGATCCCGCAATCTGCCCAAACTCATTTTTCGAGCATTGTAAAGGTAACAAGAGGCTTTCTGTTTCTTTTGGTGTATTCTGCATCAAGGGAACCATCTCTTAACAGGGTGCTACCAAGATACACGGGTATCTGTTACAATGTATGTTTCACCAGGTGCTGGTATGTACATGACTTTTATCTTCTTCAGGCTAACTGTAAGACTAAAGACAGTGTACGAGGTGGAAAACGATCCACGATGACCTGCATGTCTTCATCTGAACAAGCAGGAAAATCAACGTCATCAGCATACAGAAGTTCTCTGATTAGACTGATTTTTTATTTAAAGTTAAACCCTTTCAAATTGAAAACACTTTCAGTAGCTCTAAATTGTAAAAGAACACCTTTATCACAGTCATGGATGCAAAGACTACGGGAAAAAAAGTGTTCGTGTTGGTATGTCCCCCTGTCTTACACCATTACCAATTAGAATATCCTGAGACAGGTCTCCATCGAAAAGAAAACGAGCTTTTATATCCTCGTGCAGCTGCTTGAACATGCTCACAGAGAGCGGTGGACACCTTACTTTGCCAAGTATAGTCCACAATGCATCACAGTTCACAGTATCAAAAACCTCTGTGAAATAAACAAAGACTTGATGCAGTGGCATCTGCTGCTCAATGGGCATGCAGTAAATACCATGTCAACGGTGCCTCTGCCATGTCTAAAACCACTCACTTCAGGAATAGTAGTCGGACAGATATCTTCCATTAGCCTGTTGAACAGCAATCTCGCCAAAACTTTGTTCACAGCTTCTAGGAGTGTAATACTCTGATAGTGATCACATACACCTTTCTTTACTTTTCAAAGACACAAAGATGCCACCTATCCAACCCTTGGGTACTTTGGTGCCTTGCAAGGTCTCAGTAATAAGACTGAACATTCCATTGGTCACATTTTCACTTCCAATCTTTAGAAGTTCAACTGGTAGGCTACCTTGACCAGGTGTTTTGCCAGTATAGATTTGCTTAAGAGCGATTTATACTTCTTTACGACTTGGTAGTCAATCCATTCCAAAATTATCACTGCATTGTGGGAGATTGTGTATGGCATTCGCATCCACTACTGAAGGATAATCAAACAGGTCGCCAAAGTGCTCGTGCCAGAACTGGAGATTATTCTTTGGTTCTGTCCCTGTTGTCGTTTGACTTTAGAAGAACCACACAAGATTTTGGAAAACCAAATACTTCACGCAATAGACCATAAAACAGCTTCATGTCCTTAGCGTCATATACTTTTTGAATTTCTGAAGAAATTTGTAACCAACATTCATTTTCCATCCTTCTAAGGTCGCGTTGCAAAGCTGCTTTCTGTTCTTTGAAGGATAAACTAAGTTGGTATCCTTAAGGTCATTTCATACATCTTTCTCGTAACTGCTTGATTTTGTGGTCATTGTCATTGAACCGGTCCTTATGCTTCTTTTTCTACAGCCAAGAACTTTTGCATTCAACTGAGTACACTTGCTTCTTAAATTTCTCCTACATTACATCAAATTCAATGTCATCAGATTTGTCTTCCAGTGTTTTGAACACATCCAGGTCTTTTAGTTCAGCAACGTCGATGGGCGTTGGATGTTTCACCCCATTTAGCCGAACTTTTCTACGGTTACACAGTTGAAACTCCCCTCGAACCATTTTGTGATCAGTGTAAAATTCAGCACTGCTCATCACACGTACATTACACACATCACACCAGTCACGCTTCATGGTGATGACAAAGTCGATCACATGGCCATATTATCTTGGGCACTGTCCATGTCTATGCTGCAGGGGTACTTTACACGACCTAGTTATGTTGATGTGACTGCAAAACCTACATCACCATTACGACGTTCACCTTTCTGCTTGCCGACCCAGAAGAGTGTGAAACCAGATTTTTCAATGAGCTATTTCAATGAACTGATCTCCACCTGGGAGACGTGTCTCAGACAGAGTTAAATAACAATGTTCAGTCTTCCAAATTCTGTAGTCACAAGTTCTGTTCTTCTTTCTGGTCGATTAGATACTTTTTGGTCCAACAAGGTCGCGTTTCACTCGATCTTCTCCGAATGTTTTAGTGTTACTTCCATGTTTTGTTGTTCTACTAAAATGAACCACCGTTAGCCGCAGGCTGCCAACCAGCGTTGATGTGACAGGGAATGTTTGGTGCACTTTTTCTAGCACCTTCCCAGTAACTAGGGTGAGCAGTGCTATCCCTAAAAAGGGCTGCTCAGTCATAAGAACCTCCAGTGGAGTACGCCCCTGTCACGGTAAGACAAAACAATGATGTAAGGATACGATTCCTGTCGCTATATACAGATTTGTGGGTGTGGGCTTCCAATTGGTTAGATCTGCACACGACACCACTGGTCCATCGCCATAGGACTGTCAGTAAATGGAATGACAATCTCAATAACAAGTCAAAAGACATCCACACATCAAGGGATTTAAGTGACAGACTTGTACAACACCTATAGCACTCTCCGGGGCTCAGGAACCATATAGCAAGCGACAGTCAATAGCAAGATGCCAAACAAACTGCTTTGTCTGCAGGTTTTAGTATCACGGGGTTTGTACCTCTCCGGGCAACAACAAAGGTGGCAGGATGGCATCCACTTGCTGCAACATTACATATCTATGAGAAGTACTGAAATAGTTACATTACACCTTCTTTGCCTTTGATATCAGGTGTGCTTCTCCTAGAATGGCTCCATTTAACCCGGTTTACTGGGACCCATTCTACCCCCTATCCAATTTGACCAATGGGTGGGGCTTAGGAAGCTGAGCACCAGAGCATAGTCCACACGCCGGTGGGTCATGCGTGCCTCAGCTAACAGACCCTAAACTCCTCTGGAGGTTTGTTTCAGGGTTACCTCACCCTTAATTTTTGGCTAAAGAACATAGTCCACAAGGCAGTGGAGTTCAGACTGAACTTTTAACATGTGTCCACACCAGTCCTTGGGCACAAACACACATACATACATACATAAATTCATACATACATACATACATACATACATACATACANATATCAGGTGTGCTTCTCCTAGAATGGCTCCATTTAACCCGGTTTACTGGGACCCATTCTACCCCCTATCCAAGTTGACCAATGGGTTGGGCTTAGGAAGCTGAGCACCAGAGCATAGTCCACACGCCGGTGGGTCATGCGTGCCTCAGCTAACAGACCCTAAACTCCTCTGGAGGTTTGTTTCAGGGTTACCTCACCCTTAATTTTTGGCTAAAGAACATAGTCCACAAGGCAGTGGAGTTCAGACTGAACTTTTAACATGTGTCCACACCAGTCCTTGGGCACAAACACACATACATACATACATAAATTCATACATACATAAATACATACATACATACATACATACATATATACATACGTACATACATACACATACAAAAAAATACAAGCATATGTAGGTAAATTTACATATGAAAAAACAAATACACTTAAGACCCGGCTTTAACAGTGATGTCAAAAGGGAACTGTATGATTTCATTTACTTAGGACAAAGACAATTAAAATAACTTGTGTTCAAACGTAATGACAATAACTCTGTCGGTTATTAATCGAAATTAGGATCAACAATTTATTCAGACAAAAGAGTAAGAAGCATCATGAGGAAACTACGCAAAAGCAAAAATAATCCCTCGTATTATTGTTTTTTTTATTATTATAGGCCATAGATTATCTTAAAATGATGCTAAATGCTTTTTAAACCTGACGGAATTGACGAGACTGCTCACAGAGTTGAAACTATTCTTGCACAGAAATCTTTTACCAGCTTTTCTGGTATATTTATTACCTTCTACTGCGATGAATTGGGAGAGTATAGCATAAAAACGTTAAACATGTTCTCTCTGAAAAGTCGTATTTTTAGAGCATTTGCTAATTACAAGGGCTTGAGATCTCTGTAAGTCAATGACCCATAAAAATAAAAATAAATAAGTAATAATATAATAGTAATAACAATAAATAAAAAGGAAATGGCTAAAGACTGGGGCGAAATAGCAGTGAGATACGGATAAACGTTGCCTTTAAATTTTTGATTGTTTTACTTCGATAAAAAACAAGGCCAAGATGGGGAATCCGAGAACAGAAAAGTACGTTGAAAAAAAGTGCTGCTGTAAAATTTTCTGCGGTAGTCGGGAATTGAGCTGAATGTAAATGAGAGTTAGGCACAAGAGTTATTTTAATTAAAAATATAAAAACCTACTGACGTAAGTCTGCAAACTTGGGTAAAGCGTCCAGAGATTTACTTGAGAAAGTCTTAAAATGAGTTCTTAACTAGGTACACTTTATATTTCCATAGCTATTATTTACACATCAATGACTGTGAAGTTTATTCTGGTTAAACGAAACAAGCAAGTTGTTCACCAGGGTTAACACGCTATTTTTTGTGAATCTACAGCAGACTACATGGAGTACAAGATAAACCAGTCGATCAGTTTCCAAGTCTTCAACGGTGTTTTTGTTTTAAAGCATAGAACTAATTTCTACACAGTTTAAACCGGCTTTTGAGCCAAATTACAAAGAAATACTTCTTGATACAATAGTAAACATTTCAGGGTCTTTTGATTCTGGACTATTTAAAAGCATAGATTTCTTTACTTCAAATAATTTTGGTGACGAAAAACTGCTTAAATAAATAAAAATTCAGTCAGAAATGTTACCACAAAACAAAAGAAACATACCTCCATCACGCCATGCAACGGTTTTACGAAGTTAATTGGTTATGACCTTTGGCTAGCAAAGTGCTTTAAGTTAAAATATCACGCAAGAATGACTTTAGGTATACACAAACCAACCTCCGGAGTTTTCTTTACATTTGTGCAAGAACAAAAGGATTTGCTTAACCAAAATAAAATCTGCCAGGCCAAGACCTTCAGTTAACTTTCACATCTCGTATTGGTCTGGGAGGCTTGCCAGTATGCAGGCTGCAATCCAGACATGCATTTGCAGTGGTCATAGTCAGTAGCAAATCACAGGATAAAGCCCAGTTCGTGTGTTTTAAAACACTTTTCTTATAATTCAATATTGACGTCGGTCAAAACAATAAGGTATGCACTGCCTGGCGCGATTAATTCCAGCGTTTAAAATGGGGGTCACAAGTAACTTTCAAAGTAGTGAGATAAAGTAATTCGGCTAACTTTTGATGTTCGTCAATTTCCCAATTATTTCATACTTATTAGTTAACTAAATAATTAACATATCCTGTTTTCTGGATCATTATTGTTGAGAAAAAGGATCATTTTTGTTTAAGTCTCTTTTGTTTAAGTCTCTAGTCTTAATTTTCTGCTAACAATACAAAAACAAAAACTGAACAAATATTGTCTAGTCATGTACCCTAAATAAAGTTTAACGTAGCTAAATTTTGTGAGTCTATCATCTGAAAATCAATACGTTATGCTCATTAAAAACATCCTTCAATTCTGTTTTCAGCTCTGATAAAACTGCTAATTGTTTAACTAAAAGAAAATTTAAAATCTCTTTGTCCTTTCAAATTTCAAAAACTAAAAAAATTAATTACTCTTTTTCTTAAAATTGAGGATTAGTAAGAAGACACTTGGTCTTCTTACTAAGCCTCAATTTTATTTAAAAAATAGAAGCAATCTAAAAAAATCTAAAATTCTGATTCCTCATCAACCAGAAAAAACAAATTTCTAAGAACATTGAGTCTCGATTAAATCAAAAACTAGGATTTAAACAAACTCAGCTTATAATTTATTAGATGGGGCTGGAGAATAAAAGGATAACACTAACTACCCAGTTGAAAGTGATCAACAGAATCAAACAAATCAAACAATTGTGGCAATGCCTCACCCTGCTAAACATATGTAAATATAAAAAAATCAATCTCATTTGTAAGTATGATGTTCAAAATGTTCCAATGCATATGTCATATTTTGCTTTTTCTTACATGGTGTTGTTCTGTTGTATGCAATTAATTACTAATATATGTTTCAACAGTCGTCGAAGTCGCTTAACAAACTTGGCATCCCAATTTCACATCAATATTGTATCACGATTACTATTGTTATCAAGCAAGCTTGGTATGTATTGACTTATGACCTAATCACCTTTGACCATGACCTAAAGTCTGACCTGTGAAACTCGCTGACTAAACAACTTTACGTGAGATAGTTCTTTTAGTTTGATACCAAATATTATGTTTAACTTATAATTACCATAAAAATTAAACAATATCTTAATTAATGCTATTATTTATTAGCTTTGTTGGTTTCGCTATCGTCTTGTTTCATACAAATCAACGATATTTCATATTATTTTTGCCGTCTCAATTTCATTTTCCGTTTTAACCTCACACCTTGTTCCCATGTTGCATAAAAAAGGATGTCAGAAAAATATTGGCACACTCAAAAAATATTTGACTTGACTTTACCCAACTTTACCCTTATTTTTCATTGGCATCCTTAATGCAATTCCAAAAAATAATAAAGCAATTTTTCTTCTGAAACCAATTCTCACTATAGTCTAATCTTACCCCATTAATTCCTTTTCAAATACTTCTGCAAAGAAGTCAATATCCTTGTCTTTTTAAAGCAGAAAATATTATTTGAATTCCCTTTTTAGTTGGGACGGCTTCATGGATTCTGCACTTTAAACATTGTAACAAATCACATTGTGGTTTTCAAATGTCCTGGTGAACGATGCTTGTAAATACGTATCTAAAAAAGGTGACCAAATATTTTCTTCTCGCTGGAAGATGCCAAAATTGAAACGAACGTTCAAATGAAAGATAAAATAAAATACAACAGAGATTAATAATGCCCTTTTCACTAAACCTATAAACTTCATGCGTTGAGAGAAAACAATGAAATAAAAATTAGTTCTTGTATTGAAGTCATAGACAAAAGTACACCACCTGCTATCAACAGCTGTGGGAGTCTGCTCGAGCTCGATGTTGACATCAATGTTTTCATTGTCTCCTGTAAAACCATAAATCTGATGTAATTTTGGTCTGTATCTACGAGCGTTTTAGTGCATTCATCATTGACGTATTGTACTTTAGGTACTGTGTCTTAAGTACCAATTCTCAAAATATATACCTTTTCAAAAATAACTGAAACAATGCATAGTGACATTGAAAACAGGTCCTATTTCAAGGCAATCGACAATACTAGACTAACTATTTCTGTTTATATTAGTTTGGTTTCCTCTTGCAGAAAACAGGTCCTAAATAATAAAGTAAACTCGCCACCCTAGGATTATCGAGCCAAGGGGGTAGCGATCCCGGATATAACGATCCCAAAGGCTAGTAACCTTCAGGGCTATGAGCCACTGCACTAAAGAGATGTGACATATTACGGCAATTTTATTTATTTCTTTTCCATTCAATTATCATTGTTTACTTTGAAACTAATATAATGAAAAATCAAAGTAATAAAAAATTTACGAGTTTTGCATTAAAGAAGCTATTGAATGAAAAAAATTTCCAACTAAAGAAAAGAGATTCCAAAAATACAAGAAAATCAGGTATTTATTTTTCTTCCGATCGTGTTGCACCAAGAACTTCTTTACCAGAGTACTTGCTCTACACCAATTCTTATTCATAAAAACAAAAAGAAACAATTTACCGTGCATAAAATAAGGAGCGGTTATGTTTTAAGAAAACGAATTAAAATTCTTAAGCTTTTCATCACGTTGTCATTTTGATCCGTGATCTTTATAAGTGAATTTCAAAAGCCTAATAAATATTTTTCTTGTTGCGAACTTTTACCATTTCCAGTCAGGTATTGATACAGTAATCGTGTTTATTTATGTAGTAATTATGACCCATGCACAAAAATACAACGTAGCAACTTACTGTGCATAAAATACAGGGCGATCAATATTTTATGAAAAACGAGTTTAAAATTTTTAAGGTTTTCGTTACGTTGACATTTTGATCGGTGATATTCATGTAAAAACTGGCGATATTCCAGTGACTAAAAATTAATTTTCTTGTTGCGATCTATCGAGATTTCCAGTCAGGTATTTACAGGATAATCGTGTCCTTTTCTGCAGTAATTATAAGCATGGTATTAGCCAATTCAAAATTTTGATTACATATGCCTCTTGTCGCCATAATAAGACACTTCAAATACTATAAAATATTCTCCCTGCATAACCTTAAACACGTGTCGAAAACAAAATGCAGGTGTTCTTGACTCTTATACAAAACCTATCTGTTCTGGTCTATAATTCACTGGCCTCCGTTTAAAAACCTTTTTTCAAAGGTAAAGGTTTTTCAACTGATTTGTATATTTTTTGGTGCCCTGAATCCAAAAATAGCATCCATTTTCTTTGGTCAGGTCAAGTTTTTGGTATATGATTAGTGGACGTTTTGACCCTTGAATAGTACTTAGTTCAAGAAAAACTGGGCTGCAGCTGAACCAATCTTTGTTTTTATATAGAAAATGAAACTGGGGCAGCCCAAATCTGAAACCGAAACTGCATTTGTCTTAAACTTTAGGAAGCCGAAACTGAAACTTTTTCTGTTTACACCTGGATGGTCATTTATTGTTTAGCAGAGCCGAACTCCAGTCAATGTGACTTGAAATCGCAAGAAACAGATGTGGTGTTTCTATGTAGTATTTTGGATCAAGAGAGAATGGATCGCAAATGTACAAATCATCCTGACAGGTTCTGTTTTATTTGTGGCAATATGATTCTTCCTGGTCGCCTTGCAAAAATAATTGATTTTGTGAAGAAGGCATATCATGCTTACTTTGCAGATAAGCTTGGAGACCAGGACAAGCCATTCACAACCCATGTTAGCTGGAAAATATCTGTTGACAACTCGTGTCATTGGAAAAATAACAAAAGGAAAAGTATGCCATCACTGTTCCTATAGTGTGGGAGAGAGGGCAAAAGATCATGTGACTGTTTTTGCATGACTGATCTTTAAGGAATCAAACGCAAGAACAAGCATTGTGTTCAGTATCCTGATGTTTTGTCTGCCATAAGACCAGTCCCCCAAGGTCCAGACCTACCTGCTCCCGAGTCAGAAGTTGCAATAGAACCTACCTTTGAATCGGAATCAGATATGACAGTACAGTGGGTGAAGAATACATACCAGAACAAAATGACCGGCCAGTACCTCTTAACACAAGCAGATGTCAATGACCTAATACGAGACCTAAACCTCTCAAAGGAATCGCCACTGCTTTTGGGTTCTCGTCTTCATGAGAACAATTTGCTGGCACCTGGAACAACATTTGACTGGTATCCAGAGTGAAAGAGAATTTATCCAGTTCTTCACAACCCAGAGAGACTCGTCATTGGTTTACTGAAACAACATTGCTGATTTGGTGAAATCAATGGAGATGGACTATGTTGCTACAGAATGGAGACATTGCATCGGCTCGTCCAACAGAAGTCTCAAGGCAGTTCTCCCTCAAATGGAAATAAATACCCTTCGATTCCAATTGGTCATTCTGTCCAAATGAAAGATGCCCAAAACAACATGGATCAGTTGCTGAGTGCTCTGAACTACCATGACCATGGTTGGTTTATCTGTGGAGAGCTTAAGGTTGTTGGATTGGTTTTGAGACCACAGGGTTGGTACACAAAGTGTCCATGCTTTCTGTGTTTGTTGAACTTTTGGGCTGATGATCAACATTATATCAGACAATAATGGCTGAGGGTGGGAACCTGGTTCGCATAATGTTTAGTCTCGCCATCTTCTTGAACCAAACAAGATATTACTTCCGCCCTTATATATCAAATTGGGATTTATGAATAACTTTGTAATGGCAATGGACAGGGAAGGAAGAGGGTTTACTTTTCTTCAGAAGAAATTTCCTTGGATAAGCTTTGAAAAGCTCAAGGCTGGCATTTTTTAAGGGCCTGAGACACGGTAATTCATGAAACACTCAATGTTCGATGACCCGCTGAGTGAAGCTGAGCTGTCTGCTCGGCTGTCGCTCAAGTCAGTAATTACAACCTTTCTTGGAAACAACCGGAGTGCCGAATACGAGAAGGAAGTAGACGAACTCCTGTAGAACGTCAAAAATTAAGGGCTCATATGTCAGTCAAAATGTAACTTCTGCGGTCTCACTTAGACCATTTCCCTCAGAAGTGTGGAGACTTTAGTGAGAAACAGGAAAAGTTTTTCCACTAGGACATTCGTGTTATGGAAGAACGCTATCAAGGCCGGTGGAATGTGAACTTTCTCGTGGACTACTGTTTGTGTTTGAAATGAGACGCAGTGGCTATTCAGCACAAGAGAAAGACACTAAAAGGACCCTTCATTCATGATTAGCTTTTGTGCAATGTCTAATCTCTATTTTCTGAAGTTTCTTAGATAAAATGCATGCTTTTTGTAAAGCACTAAATCTAAAATTGAAGGTAATAAATAGCACTAAAGGGCGTTAATAATAATTCTTTTAGAACCTCGTATCTCAAACATTTGACCTGATTGCACAAAATTAGTATGGTTTTTAGATTTTTCATAGCAAACTACCCTAGAATCAGCTATCATATCCTTGACCGTTAAACTTCGCAGGCAAGTGCAATTGGTCAAGAAATTAGGTTTTGGAAAAAACACACTAGCAAAATGGTTTGCGCCTGATTAATTTAGCAATGAAAAATCCAGTTTCGTTTAGGGCATATAAATTTACTGCCCAATTACAGTATCCATTGTTTAATATTGTTTGAAAGATGTAGCAAGATTAGAAGTCATTTCTGTGTAACGGATCATGCTACCAACCAATTTTTATATAGGATGGATAAGAACTAGGCTTCTAGACAGCATCAGTATATTCAATGGATGCGCAGATGGATAGATGGATAGACAGATACATAGATATAGATATGGATATAGTTTTCTAGGATAACTAGGTCGCAATAAATAACGTTTCTTAAAAGTTATTCTCTCGTTGGCTTTTTAATATTTTAATACCTTCTTACAGAAAAAGATGTTAAAAATTACGCACTTTCTTGGAACAACAAAAATAAGGTACTTTGCTACTTTATGCGTATGTGTATATTGTCACACAAGCCTGTAAAAAAATACACCGATCTGATTATAAACTATAAAAAGTCAGCTCGTTTTTCAACCTCTATGCCTAAATTTTCTCCTTTATATTCCCAAAAAAACTCTGATTCTTACTGGGCGAAAACTACTCCCCGTATTACAAAAACTTCATCTCAAGCACAAATGATCGAGTTAAACAGCTCCCAAATGGCTTCTTGACAGTACTCATTTGTTGAAAGTCTTCGAAGAAATGTCACAGCATATTGGTACCTTTTCATAATTCTTAACTTTAATTCAAAACTGAGGTCCCAAAACGTTTTAAACCATAGACCCTTTCACGGAAATACATAATGGTGGCTATTTCATTAACGTTGGTAAACTGTTACATCAGGCTGGTAACCATCCTGTGAATCCCCAAACCTCAACTTAAACCTGGAATTCTAAAACGTTTTGGACCCTCGTTGTCTCTATGGAAATACAGAATCATAAATAAATAGCACGTAAAATACGGAGTAATACAATGAGAGATTCTATTTATTCAATCCTTTTTTTGCCTGCAAAACCTTATGGACCTCACGGATAGTTCGATTGACGCCAATGAATCAATATCAAAATTTATAAAATCCCTTTTTAATAAACAAAATTCTGAATGACTCACATTAATGAAGATCAACCAATTTTTTCAGATAAGAGAACCAGTGAAAACAGAAGACGATCACATATTCTCACCCCTTGGATGTGGAATGGATGTGGAAAAAGAGTTCTGCTTTGATTGCAAAAGGGTCAGTGAAGACGGAAAAATTATTAATTATATTAACTTCCATTAACTTATATTAACTTCTCCCAATAAATAAATTGTGAAATGAACTTTTCAGCTCTCCGCTCCAAAAAGCCCAGCTTCACAACTCTCACAAAAAAGCAATTACCACCCAGCGTATTCCCTGACTGTCATTAAAAAACATACTTTTCGGCATAAGAGTGACTTTTTTATTGTTAATGAACAAGTGCATGTCAAATTCTATTTATTTCTCAAAAGGTATATTAAAAGTAAAAAAAACAACACAGCTTTATTACACAAAAAATGTCGCAATCCTCATGATGTAACTCAAACCGTCAACATGCAATTTCGATTCTGAAATATACTAAGGAAGAAACCCAGCTGATAACAAGCACCACAGAACAAGAATATATCAGGAGAGCCGTAGAAACCTGACATAATAGCGAAAAAGCGGGTGGAAAATGAAAACGTTGCTTAGAGGGCTTGATGACGCAGTTAATCCTGGGGGGGGGCTGGCGGGTTTTTACATCAATCCTCTTGATGTAGCAATTCGATAACTTTCAATTTCGATGTAAAAAATGTACTATGAAAGAAACCCAGCGGATTGGAATCACCACAGAACAAGAATATATGATAAAAGCCGTAAAAACCCTGACATACGTAGTAGCGGGTGGATAAAGAGAACCTTCCTGAGAGGGATAGAAGCAGTTAATAATAAAATCATTAATGCACACCATTTCTGTATTTAATCAAATGTATAAAAGGTCGAGGTTTACAACTACCATCATCAGGACAGAAAATAGCCTCATTATGAAATCATGCAATGTACATGACACAAACGTTTTTGTAGACAAGCCAAATAAGTGTCCACTAATCTGGCTACACATGCATCAAAATGGTTGCAAAAAATATTTGGCTGAAAACCAATGCCTTTAGCTCACATCGTAGAGCATGTGACCATGATAGCCATATGCAGTCGTTCGTATACAGTTCGGAATGCAAATATTTTTCACTCTTCTACAATTTTAAATCACCTCGAGCTATATCATTTTATTTCCACAAGGGTCTTTCCACCAGTTACACAATAAATCAAGTTATCATTTGGGCTATGTAATTAAATATGGTTAATAGTCCCAACTTTCATCATACTACTAATTACCGAGTACCAATAAAAAATATTTGTGTTCAAAGGGAAAAAATACTTTGAACATGATATATATGAATTGCATGGTAAATTTTCATTGTTTGAGTTTTCTTTAAAAACACTATTTGCCAGACAAACTCTGTACCATGGCAACTTTAACAACTTCTTCTTCTCTGCTACTTGGACTTAGATCTGAAACGACCCTTACTTTAAGCTACTTCGAATATTCCAACTACGCGGCACACACAAATGCTATTGTGTTCCCCCAAGCAATCAAGGTTATCTTTCATAAATGGTCGCCAGCTGTATTATGGGGCCATGCATTTGATGTTTCGAAATTTATGTGGAAACCGGGTAAGCTGAATGTTTAGCATTTGTTTTTGGTTGGGAAGTCAGGTAAATTTCGGGGGTTAGTGTGATGAAAAGCGTTTTGCCTCACAAAAATCAACTTAAAACGTTTTGATTTATTTGAAACACATCTTGGCAGTGAAGTTCTGTTCATTTTGCTAATATATATATATATATACATACATATATATATAATTATTATTATATACCTTTGTAATCACAGATACACAGCACACACATTTTACGATAAATAGTGGATATGAATCCATGGTCAGATTGTTTAGCTAACAAATTCTGGTAGCTAATTCAAACATCATTCATCCAATTAATCCAGGCAATACCTTTGTAATAATTATTTCGCTTTCCCATAACACTGTCTTTTGCATTTCATTCGCAAGTCTAATTATAACCTCTTTACCAAACAGTTCTTTTATCACATTTTTCAATTCTCTCGTTTCACCGCCACAACATCCAATCGCTACTGGTATAACGTTCACCTTAAATCCTTGCCTTCTCTCTCGTAGTTTGAAACACAATTGTTGGTACTTCGTAATCTTTTTGTTTCTCTTTGCCTATTTGTTTCGTTCTCCCGGGCAAGCTATATCCACAACGTATATTTCTTTTTTTACCTCGTCCTCTAAAGTCATGTCTGATCTTCTTGCTGTACAGTAGATCCTCATTTGATGTCCCCAATCCCACAACATCTTTCTGCCATTGTTCTCAAACACGTGTCCTTTTCCCATTTTTTCTTGTACCGCACCGCCTTTTCTTTAAATAAACCTTTCTTTCGCCATTCGACTGCAAATATCTACAGTGTATTATCATGTCTTCTCATGTATTGTACCGTTGTACCGTTTCCCTTACTTCACCACATAACCTGCAATTGTGTACTACAATTCCATTAACTTTCTTCTATGCTCTTGTTTCCACCATCTGTTCAAGCATCTCGAAAAAAGCTGCTGTTTTGCTTGGGTCTATGTTCCACTTCAACCAACCATAGTCCTCCTTCGTATACCCCAATATTATTTCAATTTGCATTTTCTTTTTCTCAAATTTCTTTAAACGCATTTCTTTTGTTCTCTCCTCGAATTTTTCTTTAGTTTTCTCCATATTATTTCCAGTTGTCATATCACTTGTCATTGCATTCAACAAATTCTTTACCAAACTTCACCTCGTTAATGCACATCTGCAAAATATCTTCAACCTCCGATTTCAATGGTTTCTGTTGTTCATTTTCATTTTTCCATGCTTTCCTTAGACCATTCATTTGTTGCTGTTACCAAGTAACATACAACTTTTACTCTTGTCTCTTTTCACACTTCTTTGAAGCTTCTCAAACCTCTTCCACCTTCTTTTCTATCTCTGTATAGTCTTTCATCGCTTGCTTGCTTCCCGTGGCTGTTGGCAACCCTTGGCTCATCTTTCAATATTTTATTCAAACATTATACACCTCCTCTTCCTAGTCTACAAACATTCATGATATAATAATATATTATTATTATTTATTATTTATTATTATTTATTGTTATTATAATCGTCATCATTATCATTACTATTATTATTTTTACTATTTCTTCTTCCACTTTTGTGTTGTTGAGCAATCTCGAGAATGGTGACTGACCAATCACAAAATCTATTGCTTCCGTGTGCGAATGCCCAACAAGGTATCACATTACTGCCTCATTAGGAATTGATGGTGGTCTTTGTATGAAATGCGAACATTAGGAGATTCCAATCTTCACTGATGAACTGTGGGACAGCGAAACGCGTCTGCAGATTAAACTATATACACGCATACATTGTATATATATGAATATTTGCATATATGTATGCATACAATTGAATCAAACTTTCTTTACTACGACCAGAGTATTAAAAATAGCTGTTTCAGGAGGTTTGCACCTGCGTTAGTCTTACCGACACCAGAGAGTATGCTGCAAGACATATGATCAAATTGAAAGTGCGGCTTTCTGTTAACTTCTCCAATTTTGTCTTACATACATTTGTAAACGCTTAGAGCTGTGAACTCAACGGTGTGCGCTCTAGTAATGCTACTGCACTATAACAACAGGGAGATTCAGAATCGACCACATTTGACATTTTTTTCAACCAAAGAAGTTCAATGGATTACAAAATTGAGCATATAGTAGCGACAAAACAGCGGTTGCGTTTCCAAACGACCTAAATTTGCACGTAATCAGTTTCTCCCGTTCGTTAACTTGATAAAAAGGCAGAGACTGTTTTTTTATTTTCTGTTTTTTAAAGGTTAGGAATCATACAAGGTATAAAGCCATCAAGTGTACCTAACTGTAAAATGATATAGAAAAGGGCGAAGCAACGATAAAACAGTTGACCTTAGATTTAGAAACATTCGAGTTGCATGAAAAAGGAGAGCACTCATAAGCCGAAGTTTTGCACAACTTAGCATTTCCAGGAAAAAAACCTTATGTTTAAAGAAAGTTTTATTACAGCTAGGAGCAACAACTGTATGAGGATGACAACGTTGAGTGAAACGAGTCATACGAGATGCAACACTAAATACCAGGCAGGAAAATTTATTAGCAGACTTTATAACAACTAGAGAAAAGACAGAGTGGCAGAGTCAGACCAAAAACTAGACTGCGCGATAACATCAAAGATCTATGTGGATTGACAATGGCAGAAGCAACAGAAGTTGCATAACACTGGAACATCTGAAGAGAGCTGGTGAAGAGGACCACGGCTGCTCGAAATTGTGCTATCCGTTCCTGATGATGATGATAATGATGATGATGATGATAATGATAATGATGATGATGATGATGATGATGATGATGATGATGATAATGATGATGATGATAGAAAAGTCCAAGGCAAACCACATTCCGTCGATGACAAAAAGCTTAGAAAGCAGCACAACAAGCAAAGAATTTGGACCAATTAAGTTTACAAGCACATCTCTGAATTTGACCAAGAACATCTAGATGAGATGTGGGAGCACCTGCTCAGATATAACAACAGTACATAATGTAAGGAAAGATGGTAGATTTATAAGACACAAGAAAACCTCAGGCGTAAGGTACCCAAGGATGACATCGAGGTTGCTTTGATGTCAAAATTTCCTAATTTTACTGTTCTTCTCTTAGACAAAAATATCACCATTAAACTAAAGTGATGACAAGCTGTAAGAAAGTTGAAGTTTTTTGTTTTAACATAGGTATGTCAAACGGAGTCTAACGAATACGTATGGCTTTTAACCTACCAACTGAGCTACCGATGAGCAGGAAAATTTTTCCAATCTAATCTTTCAAATTAATTTTGCCGTCCAAATCCAGTTCAAAGCCACTTCTAATTTCCAATTGTTTCTCACTGTAATTCAAAATCCTCTTTTCAGTATATTTAATACAACCGCAATGGAGGCCAAGATCAACCCGTGGTTCTTCATTAAAAAAGGATAGTTTGTTAAGTCTACAAATTTAATTATACTCCTATTCAAACCTTCTATTTAATGTCTGAGAAAAAAAAATATGGAAAGCTATTTCTTCTTTTATTAGCCTTCTTTTCCTAACTGGCATTGTTTCAACATATTCTGCGATCGTTTACAAACATTCTTGTTGTATGGTCTTTGCACTTCATCAAAGTGGTGATTTCATTAAATAATAAGTTCAGCTTTACTTTATGTGAGCCTACAACTTGTTCTCTAAAGAAAATGCTCCTCAAAACAAGGAAGTCAATTCAACTGATGCAATATTTTGAAAGAAAATTTCTTTTAACACAACTTCTTGGGTCTCTTTAAAAAGGCGGGAAACATAAATTTACATCTGTTTACGATTTTAGCTCACTGATCTTTAAAGGTCTATTATCCCGGTAATATCTAGAATTGTCAAACATGTAATAAGTGAATCCGATATGTTGGGTGCAATTAAAATTTCTTCACAACGGACCACCCATCAATTATATCCACCCACTTTTTCAAACAAACAAAACAGTTAACCAACACTACAGACAAAAACTATAATATAGCCATGGCTTAGTCAAGCTTGATGCCCACCACATACATTTCTGAACATTGTGGTCTCACTGCCGTCCACGTTTCAGGTGTTTTAAGTGTTCTGTTACCTATTTATTTCGCTATATTTTATTCAAATCTCGAGAAAATTCTGAATCAGTGTACTAAAATATATGATATAGCCAGTTCCACATAAATTGACTGTAAGTTGTATTTAAAAAGCGGCTTACGTGTGGGAATTGTGGAGCGCAGGGCTCTCTTAAAAGGACATAACAGTCTCATTTTAGGTGGTACTTAAGTACAAAACCAAATCGGTGAACAAAGTTGGACGGATGAATAAGATTTTACGCTATATGAATTGCCTCCCAAATACCAAAAGATAAAAATGTGCATGCTTGACCTAACATATTCAAGATACATCAACAGATGGTCTTGCAATAAAACAAAATAATAAAGATACATTTTAAAAATCTAAATATTGAGCTATACCTGTATCCAGTCAACGGAAATGCTGACGCCAGGAACTACTTGCGGTCCGAAGTCTTCATCATCTTCCTCTTCCAAAAAATCCGGACAATTAACGGACGAAAAACGCCCTGGTATGGCTGACCTCATATGATCAGTATTTCTATGATAAAGAACGGAGTCGCTTCCTCCAAACGCTTCCACGTTCAAACGAAGCTTTCGACGTGCTAGCATCTTCATGTATACAGCATGTATTTAATTTCGTTTTTCTGTCCAATATTTACGTCCCATTTTAGTCACTGTCATAATCAAAATAGAATTTTGAAACAGTATATGTGGTACATGATTAACTCATACTGCTTTTGCACAAAAGTTTGTACATGTATGATTGCTATGGTTCTACATAAACAAACGTCGATTTGCCCCTTTCTTCAGTAATTTGAAGGAATCCCAGTTTATCCAAGTTATTCCAATGAGATGCTCAGTGAAAGGAATATGGATACGTTTTTCCTAAGGTACCGGCAGTTCCATATTCCATTTCCCACAGATAAACATCCAAACGTCCTTTGAGTTGATTATCAAAAAAAATTGTCATGGACCAATTGTAAAAACTATGAAGGAAAGTAGGTGTACAAAGGTAGTTGGGCAACTTGATCACTTTTTATTGAAACACAATCGTCCAGGAATTTCAGTATTTGAACTCGAAATATCGTATAGATGATCCTCGTTATATGATTCAAATGTTATCAATAATTGTGTTGTTGGGGGATTAAGTAGTGACTACAAAATGCAGTTGGGCTAACCGCTCTTGGAAGTAGCTGAATGGCGATTTATGTGCAAAGAGCTTTGACGAACATGAAAGGAATTCAAAAGTCTACAATGGGTGATGATAGCCTCAACAAAATAAACTCTGCATCTCAAGAGGCAAAAAAACCCCATTATTTCTGAGCTATTTTACACGGCATATTTAATCCTTTGTACAACCTTTCTTTCGAACTGGAACAACCACAAAGTTCCTATCTGCTAAACAGCCGAGTAGAAATTTCAAGACAGTAATCTGGACAACTTTGGTAAGTTTCTTGTTCAAGCGTAGCTAAAATCTTGAGACCATTGAGTATAATCACCAACAGACAAAGGGATGTATCCGATAACAAAAGTTAGTATTTCTTGTCTTGAACAAACTGTTTGGCTTTTAAAGTCCTCAATTGTAATGGATTTCCAACACCGCATTTGTCATAAGGCAATCAAAAATATTTTATCTTTAAATAAGAAGGCTTTTCTTCAAACTGTGGTAAAAAAATTTATGGAATTAAGACTTCTGGAAAGTAGGAAGGGTGATGATAACAAGAAAAGAAAACACACACAATAGACAATACCAGAAACCACCATGACAATAGTATTGTGAAATGTCCATTTTACTAAATTTACTACACTGACCTCAAATATGAAAGGTATCTTTTAAAAACAAAGCTTTTTCCTAAATATTATCACTTGGGCCACAGATCAATAACTTGCTGGTGTAAGATAAATATGGCAATTGCAGCAGTGATTAGTCAGCAGAAGTGCATAACAACACCGCAATCTAAACAGCCTCCAGTGATAGACCTAAATGTTTAAAAATATCTGCTTTAACACTGCAACAATTCCAATAAAGCCAATGGTGAATACAGGCTTATTTTCTTGCACAAATTAATTCCTCGTAAAGACAGAGAGAATCCATGATCCCCACGTTAAGGTGATACTGCCATTTCTGGAAACTGCTACTTCCTAAAAGGCCGTCATTCACAGACCATACAGCACTTTCAACAAATGAGAATAGCAAATATAATACTAATCTACAGAGAAAGAACTATCGATAATTTTGCAGAGAACCTTTCTTAGTTGTAGTAATTTTCATATGAATAGAATCGAAACCATATTATCAGTACTGAGGACCTGTTACACAGAAATGTAGCTGTCGTCTGGGTGTTGTCCACCTGAACTGCGTAAGCTTCTTTCAAATTCATGTCAAAGCATGGTATCAACAAAAAGGGTGGTGTTTCCTGATTTCAAGAACAAATAAACACTAAATGAGTAGTACACTACACAACAAAAAAGGGCAAATATCGAATGACTAATTTGTTCAAATTGTCCTCTAAAACTCAATACCTTGGCACAAGCTGGAAATTTTGGGATGATATTTCTCGTGCAATTTGGGGACGAAATCGGTCTCAAAGATTAAGCCACTCCTCTAAAAGTTACAAAACATCTTGGGAATTTCGAGTGTGTTTTCATGCAATCAGACCACGTTAAGGTCAAAAAATAAAGCAGAGATAAATTTCTCAGATTTCCCGTTAACATTTGCGTACATCTACCAGAAAGCAAGAAAACGCATGGCATCTAGTCAGTCACCAAAGAAAATAAAAGCCTTGATGGCCTTTTGATACTGCAAAATGTGAGATACAAAGTATCCCCAGCATTACCTCCACAACAACAAAAAATTATTTTGCACCAACAGCGAATATTGATAGAAAGTCATTTTTCACATGATGTAAAAGAAAACAACCACAAAAAGCAATTAAGGTTTGAACGGTCGAAGACGGCAAAAAACACGGTCTGTGTTGAGCAAATCCCTACATGTCATGGGAAATGAGAAGAAACATTAAATAAATAGATTTTTCAAACTTAAAGACGTTCTTACATCATCTTTTCCTTTTAAAAAATCCTGAATCCTACACAACTGAAAAATCTTTACCAAAGCACTCATGAAAAATGGAACCGGATGAAAAAAAACTGGAATTAAAATATTACAGCAGAGCAATCACACGACTTCAAATATATAAAAAGTGTTAGGTGCGAAATACACTCTTGCCATTCAATTCCCAAGTTCTACTTTCACAAAAGAAAACAAACTAACCCCATGTTAATATTATTCCGCTATTCAAAACCTTGAATTCGCTGTGGGGTGCCTATTACCAACGGTGTGAAAAATGGAACGGGCAGCATAAAGAAAAAAAATTAACTCGGTTCAGAGTTGATTTCATGACGTTTAAATTCTTTCAGAGAGAGAACTATGTAATTGTACGTGTTATGAATTTCCATGTGTTGTTAAGTTATCCTACTAATAGAAAAGTTAAAATTCACTTCTTTCAGTAAGGGACCCAACCTTCACATTGTCAATAAAGTGGTAAGGGATATTAGTAATATGTAACAGAAACAATTTCTGCTTTCACCCCATCAACGTCTGAGCATGCAATGTATTAAATAGGATTCGACAATTAACTTCAAATTCTGCTTACACCCTCGGGAGTTTTCGTAAAAACCCATAAGTAAACTTGGTTGATATTCTGCCGTTTACCAAAACCCAGGTGATCTTTCTTTTCAAGTGTTGTGAATATTCTCTTTAAGAGGCCTGATACGTACTATGAAACTTTCCCCTTATTCACCAAGAGAACACTATATCAAAATGCTTTAAAAAATGCTGTCAAATTAGTGAGTAACTTATTACCAACACCAGGCTTCAGTAACTTCCGTCAGGAAAACCCCGAAAAGAAAACACACAGTCAGCTCAATCAACAAATAAAACTAAATGACAAGGAATTAAAAGCAAAGCAAATCACTGTCTTCACCAAAAATATGGTACTTAAAAATATCCGACATATTGATAAACTTCCAATGAGTGTCAGATTACGTATCCATTAACAACCAAAGCAATGGCACCTGTTTTACTAAAGAATGGTGAAAATGATCAAACTTCGCATCAAACAACGGCGTAAAATGGCGCTGTACAATATACTTTCTTAAGAGTCCATTAAATGTGGCCCTACCTTTAACAATTAAAATGTGTCCAAGTAATGATATGGCATCCAAGATATGATTAGCCTGAAATATCAACAATCAGCCATTTAAAGTTGGCAACCCTGGGAAATCCTGATAACAGCTGTTAAGCATTACCAGAGTGTAAGTAGTCAACGTTCAAATAAAATACTTACATATCACAAAAAACAAAGTTATGAAGCAATATTCTTCAGATAGAAATACTCTCTTTTAACACTAAATTAAACCCGAAAGACACGTTCCGCCTTGTACGCTTTGTGTCCATTCTTTATTATCCCGAAAGTCACATTTAAAGGATTGTATATTTCAAAATGTAAAACTTATCCTAACTTATCAGTCTAAATCAGTTTAATCAAGCTGTAGTTCCTAGTTGTGTGTCAGATGGATTTAGTTTAAATGTGTTATGACTCCTCGAACGAAGTTTCAATTGCCTAACAACTAAGTACCAGTCTGGCAACACTGACTTGAAACATCTGCGATCGTCATTATTAAACTCAATTAATAATAGAAAGTCTTTGTGATGCTCAACAAAGTACAGGTTTCCAAAATTGTGTACATACTTTACAAGTATATTCGTACATTCTCTTTTACATATTCAAGTAGAAAATCAGGCGTTGGGCCTCACTTTTGCATGCTTTAGATGTTGCTTTATCTACTAGCCAATGAATTTTTTAATCAATAAGCTGCCAACTCCCACTAGAATTTACCTTAACTATGCCAAAGAAATAGATAATAGAAACCATAAAAGAGTGACATGTCGTTAAGTTGACACCAAAGCGAAAGTCATCACCATTAACCACATGGGTGAAATCTGGTTTTTTTCCCTTTACGACAATTAAATACAGAAACAATCTATTTTTGTCACAAAGATAGTATAATTAAAGACCTTAACATTAATAGCTATTCTGGGCTATCAAAAATATCGGCAGGTTAAAACTGATAAGATTATCTTTGTTCCCAATATAAGTTCGCGGTCAAACTTTTGCGTCTTCATTTCCTCCACATCTGGGTCACATCACAAAAAATGGCGACAGCCAGTAAAACTAATACCTTTTTAATATAAAAAAAGGTCGATCAAAGCCAATTTCATTTCCCAGTGACTGAAAGGTCAAGGATAAATTGAGACCCCAAATCGCAATTATCATCTTACCAAAGCTGAATACGTGGCTCTGTAAAACGGGTGAAAACATTATTGTTACCAGAATTTGAGTGAGTGCTTTAAAATAACCCTTAAACTACACTGAAACGAAATCACGCCCGGCTAATCTGTTAAAGAACAAGCATTTAATATTTGATTGGATTTACTCGGTGCATGCAATCGGAATAAGAATAGTGCGCCTCACTACAAACTGCCACATAACTGCTGAATAAAATGAGGAAAATATTTCACCCTTTGCCCAAGTAGTATATATGTGTACATATATATACATATATATAAATAAATGCATACATAGATACATATATATACATACATACCCAATATGTCTCACAGTGGATGCACCAGTTTTGTTGGGTGCAACCATTAAGTAAAATAGGAGCTGGTCAGTCAATGAAGCGATGAAATAGTAGCGCTTTATAAGACGACATCGTAACACTTTTATTACTCTGTGTGATGCTTCATAGCAACAGATAACCCTTTTTAGGTTACGTGGCACGTCTAATTAACGACCGACAAAAAAGTAAAATGAGGGGAACAACGTGACAAGAAGGGGAAAAAGAAACAACTAAAACTGCAAGAAAGTATTAATGAAAGTAGGCGGAAGAGTCAAGAATGAGTGAGTGAATGCATGCGTGAGTAATTCCGACAAGTGAGAGTCGATTCAATTAAATATGAATACGAGGTGGATATTTGAGTAAGCCAATCGTCGGAGTCTGGATGGGGGGTTATGTACAAGTAGATATGAGTTAGTGTGTCCGTGAGCAAGAGAATAAGAAAGAAAACCAATGGGTGAAAAGTAACCGAGAAAACCAGGGAAACGGGGAAGAAAAGAAATAGTAAGGAAGCATGAAAATACCGGGGAAGAAGAAAATTAATTTGAAAAAAACCCCACCGTATAGGAGGATAAGAAAAAGTAAAGATGGAAGTAACAAGATAGCTGCTAACACAAACAAAGAAGTGAGCTTTCAATTCAGATACTAATATGTGCCCAAGTCCCTGAACACGCTATCACCATAAATACTTGGCATTATCAAACTCTTATCAATATCAGTGTAGTTTGAATTCGTAGAAAATAAACAACCTCCCACCAAAGCAAATTAAACATTTGCAATACAAAAATCAGGAGATGAAGAGAGATTAGAAATACAAGCCCCCATAGAAGCAGTATGGATGATATAAAAGTGAACCCACTTAATTCTTTCCAAGTACAAATATATACAACAAATTACACTTTGCGAAAATTCAGGAAAAAATCGGTTTACTTCCGTTTTTTCCCCAACATGTCTGAAGCAATTTTTCGTTCCGTAAATTAGTCACCAGAATATGAAAGCAGTTCATTTAGAAAGTACTTAACAAAACTTTTTGAAACTGGTAGCAACCTTTAATGTACAGAATAATGAGTTCAGTCACCTCAAATTTATGTCTATTACAGCTGCTACGGTCTTTGGTAAATACAAGAGACAATTTGGAGTTGATGTAAGCTGATTATGGAGGAAGGAGGGGTTTAAAACTTTGGTCTAGAACGCATGGAAGGGCATAGAAATTACGTCAACCTAGATATCGTGGATTTTTCTTATTTCTGGCATTTAATTGAAAATATTTAATATTTTTACACGAGACTCGTTGAAAACATTTTTCTGCAATGTTTCGCAGCCCTTATTTTTCGAATGTTTACTGTTATCCTACATATGTCGGTATTTCATATAAGAGCGATTTCTTTAGGAATGGCTTCTCATCAACAATAGGTACTATTGACACAGGGGACAGGTTCTTCCCCCTCTGAAAGCATATTCGATTGCTTCCAGAAAGAATGTCACCATGAAATCTGCAAGTAAGGAGCTGAAACTTTTACTGTCTTGAAATCAAGGTTAACGGAAGAAGCAAACATGTTAGTCGGGAGCCTTTAAATTTACTATTGCTATTTAATTTTAAATGGGAAATATGATATAATATAATTAAAGTAAAAACGTTTCATTGTGCCGAAATTTGTCTTTTCCTTTCTTTAATTTTAATATTTTACAGAGCTTGGATAGGTTTATGATTGCCAGGTTACGTACTTTTTATGCCCTGCATGGTGTAAGAACGTTTTGTTCAAATTTTCTCTGTGGTTCATTGTAAGTTTAAGATATTGTAGAAAATGCTTTCACAGGTTACCATCTGATTCCAACTGACAAAAAGGCAAGGATTTGAACCCAATCAATGTTGAAAGACAACCTTGTCACCTGACTGCATCTTCTTTACCCAAGGCTCTAATGCTGAGCACCTCAACGCTGGGCATCCTTAACACTTAAAGTCTGCACCTCCACTGTGGTATCCTTACTTCCAAGTTCTACTTCACTGTTACAAATACTATTAGTAATTTCAAAAAATATTTCCTGTTTTCATAATCTTGTTTCAGTATTACAACACAAAATAACACGTAAGTGGATAGCGATAGTCAATTTCAACGCTGTAGAAGAGAGCTTCTTAAGTTTAGTCGCAAAAATCAAAAAGAACACCAGTCATTGGAAAATAATATGTGTGAAATCAAGAAACGGAAATACGATAAAAATGCAAAGCATTGAAAGGGTAACAAACTTTTGAGCCAAACCAACCTAAATCGCGTGGTGAAGAGTCATTAACCACCTGCCTTCAAGAAAAACCAAACCGAATCGTATGATTTTAATGCGATGACGAAATTTTATGAAAATAAAAGAAGTCTACCAGGGAATTCAAAAACATCTGCTCTCTATTTACTACGTGAAATTTTATCAAAAATCAAAGAACCAGTAACATTTATAAAAAGATATAGAAACTCTGTAGATAGTACTGACGGCAAAATAGAATTTGACAAAATCTGTAAAATGAATCACCGTTCAAATTGAGACCGGGTAAAATGGTAGAACTGAACGATTTAAACAAAATGACTTCGACGCAGCGACACGGTAATGGCCCCGGAGATATTCTTGACAGGATTACGCACAGCTACTCCTTTTATTGTTGTATTTAAACAGGTTCTGATGGATACGAGTATAAAGTAAAATACTTCCAAAACACACGATGGCATTTCTCAGGAACTTAAAGTGGACATAAAAACTAAGCTATGCTGTCACCCACTAACCTCTGATTCCCGAAAATGTCTACGTTGTTGAGAATGTATGTTGTTAAAAAGAAAAATTGTTCCTCTTGCCAATAGGGCAGGGGTAATTCAGCTTTTTTTAAGTCTTTTTACCCAAGAAATCTAAAAGCCTACATCTTGTGATAATAGCTACTATACACTATATTATGTTTAAATGGTGTACAGGTGTTGCCACAAAAATTATGTTCTTGTAAGAAGATGACATTGAAAGTTCAGAACGGTTGACAATGGGAAAGACCAGGTAAAGATAAGCTAAAACAGGTTCGGGTAAATATAAGTACAAGTACAAGTACAAGTATAAGTATAAGTATAAGTATAAGTATAAGTATAAGTATAATTATTAGTATAAGTACAAGTACAAGTATAAGTATAAGTACAAGTACAAGTACAAGTATAAGTACAAGTATAAGTACAAGTATAAGTAGAAGTACAAGTAGAAGTACAAGTAGAAGTATAATTATTAGTATAAGTATAAGTATAATTATTAGTATAAGTATAAGTATAATTATTAGTATAAGTATAAGTAATGGAGTACCGAGGATAGCTTAAAAAACATGCACTTATTGCATAGGAGCTGTGACATTGTAACAAATATAAGCAAACTTGCAGTAGCACATTCTATAACGGAAAATATGGCAAGTACAAATCATTAATGAATTAGAATATATTTGGCTCATAGCAGTGTCTAGTTTATTCCGTTTGAACTATAATAATTTGTACCGCCCTGGGGCTAAAANACAAGTATAAGTAGAAGTACAAGTAGAAGTACAAGTAGAAGTATAATTATTAGTATAAGTATAAGTATAATTATTAGTATAAGTATAAGTAATGGAGTACCGAGGATAGCTTAAAAAACATGCACTTATTGCATAGGAGCTGTGACATTGTAACAAATATAAGCAAACTTGCAGTAGCACATTCTATAACGGAAAATATGGCAAGTACAAATCATTAATGAATTAGAATATATTTGGCTCATAGCAGTGTCTAGTTTATTCCGTTTGAACTATAATAATTTGTACCGCCCTGGGGCTAAAACATTCAGCACAAACACAGATACACACACACACATAAGAGAGAAGGGGCATGCACATATACATATACATATACAGGCAGGAAGGAAGGAAGGAAGGAAGGAAGGAAGGAAGGCAGGCAGGCACACGCGCACACACACACACACACACACACACACACACATACACACACAGGCTTTTATACTTTTGAAGCTGCTTTCGCAGCAAAAAATATGGAGTTAAAAATTTATGGAATAGTGAAACTCTGATTTGCTACTCGCAGTCTCTTTTTCAAGGATTTATAGCAGTACCTGCTATTATTTATTTGGACATCAAATCCTGACAAGTATTCAGTTTCATATTTCATATTAATCAACAAGTGAAGACAGAATATTATAAAAACCACACCCTCACGAAGATTCATATGCTCACAACACCATTAAGTACAACAGTCACATTTGTCGTTGGCAATTAAAATATATAGAAAATGTCGTTTTCTACAGTACCAGCAACAAGGACCTATCTGATCAGTGGTTATCAGTATACTGAACTAATAAACGTATTAGTGGATGAGACAAAGTATTTAATACAGTTCAGTTTCCCAAGTTGTTGCTGTTCTGTAAAACAAGTTGGCCTCAATAACTTCAGTAAAACTTGTTGTGGTCTTGCTAGTACAAGCAGGTATAAGATACAATTTTTATTAGCTTCGACTCGTGCTATATAAATAACAGGTATGGCAATTTGTTCATTTTGTATCACAAAGGTGCACAATTCGTAAACGTCTAGCATCTCATGGTATGCATAAAATAGCTAATACATGCTTCTAAAAAAAGATGTGATGTTATGGAATAAAACGAAAAAAATATTATAGAGTATGTGGCATTCAAGCTGTGCTAAAATCGATTTTAATTCAGTGGATTCTAATATTTCAAAATGTAAATCAAACCCTGGTTATGGTCAGATTTGACAGGGTCATTCTAAAAGCACTGAAACCCTCTATCCAGGATCACTAATGATGGGCACAATTTCTTGTTTTCTGCCAAACCAATAAAATTATTTTTAGTACAATTCTGGCAATTCTGATTCACTAGCACTATGATAAAAGAAAATCTCCTTTACCTTGACAGAACTCTGGATTCAATATAATCTAATGGTATAATAATTAATTCAAATAAAAGGGTTACAATAAAATAATTACAACTATTTGGTTATACCTATGTTCGCTTTAGTTCAACAAAGACCAGTAAAAAATCTCACCTGTCATTGTTTAATCCTTGTTACAAAACGTGACGAAACAAGATTTTTCCCACAAGTGGCCTTTGTCAAATCATAATAACCACATCATTAAATTTCCACAACAGCTATCAAAACAATTATTTTCATAGCTTTTAAATGGTAAGACATTAATATTAACACAAAAATGCCTAAACTGATTCAGCTGTGCTATCAAGTTATTCGCAATGCTCCTGTACACTGCATTTCTGTTTAGTGCGAAGGGTAACAAAATCAAAATTGCCAGCTTTAAATGTTAGCAAGCTCCAAAAAGCTTGCATGTTTTCTTTTCTATTAAACATATTGCATATATTAACGCCTGTCTATACCCAGGGTAAAAATAAATCTCAAGTACATAATCCACAGGCCAAGAATGACCTCAAAATTTAATGAATCGTCGGTACCATTTTTATGCAAGGACATTTATTAACGTCTGGCGTAAAGACCTATATGGACTAGAAAACTAAGTGCTAATTGCTAAAAAATAAAACAGATGAAGGCAAAGTGCATTTGATGACGGGGAAGCCACACATTTTACAGTAGCTACTACTGACGATAACAGTTGACTACATAATGTTCTTAAAGAAAGCTGGATGTGCCATTATTAGTGAGTTTCTAAATTTGAGGTCTTCTTGCCAAAATTTCGCTACTGCAAATCCTCATCGGGAACTATTTTCTTTTCAATAAAAAATTTAACAAAACATTACGGGTAAAGCAAAGTTAGAACACATTGGCCAATTTATGCTGTCTTACACAATCATCGGAATTATCTTATAAATAACACAAGGTTTGTACAAGGTTTTTAGATCTGCTAGTGAGTTCCTTACAAAGGAATCTCACATTAAAAAACTTTGCACATTAAGCACCACAGTACAACAATGCTGATTATCAATAAGCTCCAGATAGAAGCATGTCAACAGGAAAATATTGTAAATTATGTACGCACTTCTAAAATTTTGTGTTAACTTAATTCTTCAATTGATCGGCCAGAGATCATCTTATTCCGCTACAAACTATTGCTTTTCAGAATCTAAGCTGTACCCTAGCCACAGAGATGGTTAGTTTGGGAAAATCAATTGGGAAAAAGTAACCCAAAGTTATTTTAAAACAAAGCTCTAAAATTTTTCTTCGTGACAAATTACTTTCGTACGAAACAAATGAACTACTGCTGGCAGACGTTCTACATTATTGTTTGAAAAACAACAACTATTAGTTGTCTTAAGAAATAAAAAATTATACCTATATTATTGTTGACAGCAAAAAAATCGTGGAAAAAATCAAATATTAGACTTTCAACATATGTTAAGAGTCAGTTTACATTGGCTAGCCTGATTAAAAAAAGTAGATATTCCTAATAATGATATGATGGGATGGATTGAAAGAAAACAGTAATAATAACAAATAATAATAAAACAATAATAATAATAATAATAATAATAATAATAGTAATAGTAAAGAAAGCAAAAGTCCTCCCAGAATTTAGTGTTAACTTAATTCTTTAATTTATCAGCCGGTGAATATCTTTTTCAGCTACAAAACTATGGCTTTGGAGTCGACCCTGTACCCTTGCCACAGAAATGAATAGTAATAATAACAAATAATAACAAAACAATAATAATCATAATAATGGTAAAGAAAATATCATTATCAATATTATTGTTATTATCGAGCGGTTACACACCTCTTAGTCGTGGATGTGTGAACGCCCAGCACCAAGCCAGGGAGATTGAATGCATGCATATATACTGTCGCCACCAGTGTGCGACAAAATAGATAACCACAATAAAATGGCAACGTCACTTCAACCTTGCAAATGCCTTCCCACAACCAGCGAGGAAAAGCACATTGCTTAAGGGGCTGTTGTTGTATGACAATAACTCATGAATGTAACACTCCCAACTCCTTGTCTGTTAACTGACAATACATGTTAAGATATCTCAGTAATACCACTAAGTCTGGTGTTGCAGCATTAAAGTAAGATTGGATATTTGTTATTGCCCTGTATAGTAGCAAAAACAACAATAAACAGGCACAAAACGCCATGTTGTAATGTATATTAAAGACCACTATTATTATTATTATCATCGAGTGGTTACATGCCATCTAGTGGCGGATGGGTGAAAAATCCACATTCAGCGCCTAGCAACAAGCCAGGTACGTTGAATGCAGGTACATGTACTGTAACCACAAGAGTGAGCTAAGTAGAAAAGCAAACCAAAATGGCTACATCACTTTAACCTTGCAAGTGCCGCCCCACAACCAGTGAGGAAAGGCACATTCTTCAAGCGGTTGTTGTTGTATGACAACAACACATGACTAAAGCACTCCCCACTCTATTATTATTATTATTATTATTATTATTATTAGTAGTAGTAGTAGTAGTAGTAGTAGTAGTAGTAGTAGTAGTAGTAGTAGTAGTAGTAGTAGTAGTAGTAGTAGTAGCACTATTTTTAACATTATTAGCTGAATACAGCCGGTAAACTGAGTTAACATCTCGATTTTTCATGCATCTTTCTCAGTACTCGCCGGTCCAGAGTAGTGCTGTTGCCTGCAGGTGTCCCAACCCTATTGTAATCCCTAGTTTTTCAATATAGTTCTTAAGATCTTTACTTACTGTTCCCTAAGCAAAAACTACTATTGATAAGTCAACCTACTTGACATTGACATTGACCACCGCTGCTTTACCTTAAAGGCTGACCTATCATATCCATTCTTATTCATATTCTCTTGTCGCATACTTTATTGTCCGCTGAACATGCAATGTCCATGATAAAACAGTGTTTGCTTTCTTCCTCTGTCAAAAAAATGTCAAGTTTCCTATGCCCTATCTCATGATCACACTGAACCATAAAATCCCAAAGAATTTTTGCGCCTTTATTCTCGATAACACATTCAGGTCAAGCCATCTGTCATCTCTCTGAAGGTAATACTTTACACTAAGCCCTCAGTGCAATGTCATCGTCACGTTTTCGTGACCCCTTTTTGACTGCTAATATACCATACGGTCTCTCGTTTTTCACCGCAAATCCTCCATTTAACACTCTTTGTAGTATGATAAACTCTGTGCTTGCTATAACTATTTATTGGCGCCTGCTTTTGTGCACCACAGATCACAGCTTCCGTTTTCGGTTTTAAATCATTTTTTGCCAGTCACAAACACCTTTTCTCTTGATATCATCATTTTTATAAGCAAAATAGCTACAAATATTGTTGGTCCTTATAGTAAGTAATGTCTTTCATACAAAGAATAAAAATCAGTCTANCCCTCAGTGCAATGTCATCGTCACGTTGTCGTGACCCCTTTTTGACTGCTAATATGCCATACGGTCTCTCGTTTTTCACCGCAAATCCTCCATTTAACACTCTTTGTAGTATGATAAACTCTGTGCTTGCTATAACTATTTATTGGCGCCTGCTTTTGTGCACCACAGATCACAGCTTCCGTTTTCGGTTTTAAATCACTTTTTGCCAGTCACAAACACCTTTTCTCTTGATATCATCATTTTTATAAGCAAAATAGCTACAAATATTGTTGGTCCTTATAGTAAGTAATGTCTTTCATACAAAGAATAAAAATCAGTCTATTTAATCTTCATGTTTCACGAGTCTTTTCGTGAAAAGACTCGTGAAAAGTACATTTCGAATCATGCTTTCACTGTCCATTAATACAGTTTTCTACATTTCTGGAACAGTTATCTCATCTAACCGTGCTGGTTCTAATTGTTCGTTAAATACTTTTCTCATATCACGCAACACTTCTTTTATGCCTCCACCAAGAGCACCGATGCCTATGGAAACAATCGTTATATTATATCCAGCTCTCCTCCTTCTTAATTCGAATGTATGTTGTCGATACTTATCGCTTTCTCATTTTCTTTGGCCGCTAAATTTGGCTGCTGTGGACATGCCATATTACAAATCCAAATCTTATTCCTTTCTTTGTTTTCCAGCACCAAATCTGGTCTCCTAGGTGTTGTTGTTTTAGATGAGTTTAACTCACCTGAGTAAATAAATAAGTGAATGTGTGAGAAAGTAAGTGAGTGAATGAGGCAACGAATAAAGGAGCGAGTCAATAAGTCAGTGCGTGTATTAGTGCGTGTATTAATATGTGTACGAGTGCCTGTATGAGAGCGTGTACGAGAGCGTGTACGAGAGCGTGTACGAGTGCGTGTACGAGAGCGTGTACGAGTGCGTGTACGAGAGCGTGTACGAGTGCGTGTACGAGAGCGGGTACGAGTGCGTGTACGAGAGCGTGTATGAGTGGGTGGATAAGGGAGAGTTTGAGTCGGTGTTCGAGTGCTAGTATGGTATT
>RDPX01000013.1:1107528-1127793 GCA_003991215.1 Morbakka virulenta | reverse complement strand
CATTGACCACCGCTGCTTTACCTTAAAGGCTGACCTATCATATCCATTCTTATTCATATTCTCTTGTCGCATACTTTATTGTCCGCTGAACATGCAATGTCCATGATAAAACAGTGTTTGCTTTCTTCCTCTGTCAAAAAAATGTCAAGTTTCCTATGCCCTATCTCATGATCACACTGAACCATAAAATCCCAAAGAATTTTTGCGCCTTTATTCTCGATAACACATTCAGGTCAAGCCATCTGTCATCTCTCTGAAGGTAATACTTTACACTAAGCCCTCAGTGCAATGTCATCGTCACGTTGTCGTGACCCCTTTTTGACTGCTAATATACCATACGGTCTCTCGTTTTTCACCGCAAATCCTCCATTTAACACTCTTTGTAGTATGATAAACTCTGTGCTTGCTATAACTATTTATTGGCGCCTGCTTTTGTGCACCACAGATCACAGCTTCCGTTTTCGGTTTTAAATCATTTTTTGCCAGTCACAAACACCTTTTCTCTTGATATCATCATTTTTATAAGCAAAATAGCTACAAATATTGTTGGTCCTTATAGTAAGTAATGTCTTTCATACAAAGAATAAAAATCAGTCTATTTAATCTTCATGTTTCACGAGTCTTTTCGTGAAAAGACTCGTAAAAAGTACATTTCGAATCATGCTTTCACTGTCCATTAATACAGTTTTCTACATTTCTGGAACAGTTATCTCATCTAACCGTGCTGGTTCTAATTGTTCGTTAAATACTTTTCTCATATCACGCAACACTTCTTTTATGCCTCCACCAAGAGCACCGATGCCTATGGAAACAATCGTTATATCATATCCAGCTCTCCTCCTTCTTAATTCGAATGTTTGTTGTCGATACTTTTTGCTTTCTCATTTTCTTTGGCCGCTAAATTTGGCTGCTGTGGACATGCCATATTACAAATCCAAATCTTATTCCTTTCTTTCTTTTCCAGCACCAAATCTGGTCTCCTAGATGTTGTTGTTTTAGATGAGTTTAACTCACCTGAGTAAATAAATAAGTGAATGTGTGAGAAAGTAAGTGAGTGAATGAGGCAACGAATAAAGGAGCGAGTCAATAAGTCAGTGCGTGTATTAGTGCGTGTATTAATATGTGTACGAGTGCCTGTATGAGAGCGTGTACGAGAGCGGGTACGAGTGCGTGTACGAGAGCGGGTACGAGTGCGGGTACGAGAGCGTGTATGAGTGCGTGTATGAGTGCGTGTACGAGTGCACGTACGAGTGCGTGTATGAATGAGTGTATAAGTGCGTGCACGAGTGAGTGTATGAGTGCGTGTACGAGTGCACGTACGAGTGCGTGTATGAATGAGTGTATAAGTGCGTGCACGAGTGAGTGTATGAGTGCGTGCACGAGCGAGTGTATGAGTGCGTGCACGAGCGAGTGTATGAGTGCGTGCACGAGCGAGTGTATGAGTGCGTGCACGAGCGAGTGTATGAGTGCGTGTGTGTGCGAGTAAGAAAATGGAGGATGCTGAGGAGAGTGAAAGGGAGAGTGGAAGGGAGGGAGCAAGAGGAAGGGAGGGTGCAAGAGCAAGGGAGTGTAAATGACTAAGTAAGTGAAAGACTCATTTTTATATGGTGAAATTGATGCCACTTTTAATGGCACCTTTGGATACAAGATTTTTTACCACAGGTTCAACTGTATAGCAGTTTAATCTGTGGTGTACTTGCACTTACATTGAAAGTTATTTGAAAACGAGCCATAAAAAGGATTGCTTAAATTTCAAAAAAATACAAATCAATAACTCGGCTGTTGGAATATACTGGTCCAACTGTAAAATGTTGCAGTAACTACTTTTCTACGTTTTCTCGGTAACTATTGGACTGTTATAACTTGACCTACAGACAAACAATAAACTGCCTCGAATAAAACTTCCCTTCCTGCGTTGAATGCAACTATCCTATCTATAAAAATTATCGATAGTATTAATTCTCCATGTAAGGTTTTATTAAACGTCACAAAAAATCCTTATCAAAGTCGAACGCACCATGTGACTATGAGAATAGCTAATTGATAATTAACGATAGGCAAAAATATTGCCAACTCACTCGTGGGCTTTCCATTTTTCTAGCAGCTGCTTTGAGAGACGAAATCCATTCTTCCATAGAACGTCTATTTTCAGCACAAAGTACCAAAGTGCTGGAGTATCCAATAATCTACAAAACAAGACATTAGAATATCATAATTTGCCTGACAGTCCTTAAGTCCAAAGGATGCGGTCTTCCAACTCCCAGCTTAGGTCAATGCCCTTTAAATCTGAATATTCGGGTTTTCAGCACGCACGCGCACGCACACATATATATATATATATATATTACTCCGGCAACATGGCCAGAGAGTTCCGTCTCAGAAGCTCTGTGCGGCACTGATGAGCCCACAAAGGGCGAAACAGTACTGTGTGCAGATTGAGTATTACGCTCCCTTACGAAAGTTTGGTTGAGCACTCTGAGATTTGGGGACCTGTTGTTAGCGTAATGCAATGCTCATTGCGCATGCGTAGTTTGGGCATTTTGACAGGATCCCACAGTAACCCTTTAATCTGTGTTTGCTCCGGCAACATGGCCAGAGAGTTACGTCTCAGTTAATCTGTACATTATGCAATATTCACCGGGTTGGTGGAACCATTCGAATGTTTGCAAAAGAGAATGGACAATTAAACAAGCGGGCAAGTGAGCCGTCATTGGACCACAGTAACACAAACTGTGATGGTTACCACGTCAAAATCGGATAAAATACACTCCAAAATGAAATGATCGAATGCCATCTCATTTTACAATTATTGTATATATTTAAAGTTACAATCGTAACCTCCAGACACTATCCAATTCTAGTCATTTTATTGCTGGTTAATTGCATGTAGTGCAGCGATAGGGGAGCAACAGGATACTGTGTCAAAACGACAACATTTAAAAAACTTTACTGAAATATTATCTGTCTCTGAGTTAACAATATAACAGAAAAGGTTAAATTAATTTTTTTGGCTTACCTTACGAAATATCGTTGCTTTTAATATCTAGTTATCCAGCTGTTTGCTAATATTTTGTAAAAATTCATTACCATAAAACACTTGCACTGTTCTTTTAAAGGAACTTTTATATGCTTGTTGTAAAGTTCCCTTTACAACAAGCATACAAATGCTTTTATTGATCAATATAGGACAGGGAAGTTTTAGAGCTCCGGGATGGAAAATGAAAATGTTATACACTTTGCTAATACCA
Organism: Morbakka virulenta; assembly: GCA_003991215.1. NCBI lineage: Eukaryota > Metazoa > Cnidaria > Cubozoa > Carybdeida > Carukiidae > Morbakka > Morbakka virulenta. Next base: position 1,124,545 of record RDPX01000013.1, on the reverse strand, counting down.
AAAAGGCTAACTTATTGGTTCATCTGACATCAGCTGGCGTTCCCTGGGTATAAGAAAGCTCTTTTTGGCTTCCATTGATTAACCACTATGTAATCTGCAGTCATTAACAACAAATAGTGACACTCGTTGACAACTACAAGTTTATGAAAAGATTGGTATGGGAAGATACAATCACTGTGAAGTGCTTTAAAGATTAAGGAATTAAAGTGTTCTGAAAGGAACTATATATATATAGTTCCTATCAGAAAATTTTTATTCCCTAATATTTAAAGTACTTCACAGTGATTGCATCTCCCCGTACCAATCTTTTCACAAACTGGAAACTGTCAGCGACTGTCACTCCCTCGTTTTGATGAAGAGGTCGTAGTGGTTGCATCAGAATTTATAAAACAAAATCAGTCCTTCAAAATTACGACTGAGTGCAGAAGAGGGTGGGAAAGAGAGACGAGGAAAGAGGGACGAGGAAAGAGAATCGGTGAAACAAACATTTTCAGGGGCAAAAAGAGAGACAAAAAACTGATGGGGCTAACAAATTTGTACAGATCTAATATATCAACATCCAGTGGCGCACCATATTTCTCTTCGGAGACTGGTGGCAGCTGTCCCAAAAGTTTCTGATCAAAGTCGCTATTTCAAAAGATCAGTGCTAAGAAAACTCAATTAACACAAAATCATAATTCCATGACGTCTACATATTACGGACAAGCTCCCGACAACAAATGTGTAATCATAAGGCACGTAGGCTTTATGAGTGTGGTAGGCCGTACGTTAATCGTGGGCCTTGTTTGGTGTAAAAATGAAATATACCAAGTAAAAAGATGTCCTTGATATGACTATTAGCAACCTGCCAACCTTGCAGAAAATGTGTAGNATATATATATATATTGCTCCGGCAACATGGCCAGAGAGTTCCGTCTCAGAAGCTCTGTGCGGCACTGATGAGCCCACAAAGGGCGAAACAGTACTGTGTGCAGATTGAGTATTACGCTCCCTTACGAAAGTTTGGTTGAGCACTCTGAGATTTGGGGACCTGTTGTTAGCGTAATGCAATGCTCACTGCGCATGCGTAGTTTGGGCATTTTGACAGGATCCCACAGTAACTCTTTAAGCTGTGTTTGCTCCGGCAACATTGCCAGAGAGTTACGTCTCAGTTAATCTGTAAGGTAATTAAATGTATCTTTTAATATAATGAAAAATGTAATTTAATGTAAGGTAATTAAAAAGTGTTCTGAAAGGAACTATATATATATAGTTCCTATCAGAAAATTTTTATTCCCTAATATTTAAAGTACTTCACAGTGATTGCATCTCCCCGTACCAATCTTTTCACAAACTGGAAACTGTCAGCGACTGTCACTCCCTCGTTTTGATGAAGAGGTCGTAGTGGTTGCATCAGAATTTATAAAACAAAATCAGTCCTTCAAAATTACGACTGAGTGCAGAAGAGGGTGGGAAAGAGAGACGAGGAAAGAGGGACGAGGAAAGAGAATCGGTGAAACAAACATTTTCAGGGGCAAAAAGAGAGACAAAAAACTGATGGGGCTAACAAATTTGTACAGATCTAATATATCAACATCCAGTGGCGCACCATATTTCTCTTCGGAGACTGGTGGCAGCTGTCCCAAAAGTTTCTGATCAAAGTCGCTATTTCAAAAGATCAGTGCTAAGAAAACTCAGTTAACACAAAATCATAATTCCATGACGTCTACATATTACGGACAAGCTCCCGACAACAAATGTGTAATCATAAGGCACGTAGGCTTTATGAGTGTGGTAGGCCGTACGTTAATCGTGGGCCTTGTTTGGTGTAAAAATGAAATATACCAAGTAAAAAGATGTCCTTGATATGACTATTAGCAACCTGCCAACCTTGCAGAAAATGTGTAGCTTTTTTATCTGACCTAATCTAGAAAAACTCATGCTTTACGTGAGTAGATTGACGAAGTGTATTTGAATAGACTTGCATACTACTCACTTTATGAGGAATAGTTGTGCCCTCAGCTTTGAAACAACATTATCGTGTCCTGTGCTTTCTTATAGGACTGTAAATAGGTTGTTCTGTTTGAATTCCTTTTTTGAAGCCAGAAGGGCAAGGGAACAGAAAGTTAGGATCGTATCTATTTGTATTCTGTGAAACTGTTAATTATTCAAAAAAGTTACTATATGGCAAACTAGCCAATTTGTAAGAATACAGACGCTTATATATATATATATATATATATATATATATATATATATATATATATGTACTCTGCCACCATTATCATAGATAAGCCACAAAACAATGCCTCATTTACCATCTAAGTGCATTTCATCTTAATCCTTAGTGCTTATTTCCATTTCTTATCTGATATCTTACAGTACACCAATACTTACCAGTTTAATAGTAACCTTTCTCCAAGACCTTATTGTCAACCTTGTGTACCAATAGTTTTCTTCTTCAAACGTCCTTTACACCAGCTGCTTACCCTGGCCTGGGCCTTCATATATTCCATTTGTTGTAATTTTTTTCAGTTCTTGTGCTACTGCACTATTTCTATTCTGTGCCGTTTAATGGAAAGCACGTTGAAATGAATACACAATTAATTCAATTTAAGAGCCATAGTATATGTAACGGTGTCATTGATAGCGTAATCAGATTTTCGCCTTAAGTTTAAGGAAAATCAGCAGCTTGCAAACGAAATGACATAGCTGTATCCTTATTTCCTACACTCCCCATCGTTCTAAGGATTAACTGAAATTTGACAGCTATTTGGCCTTATTTCCATTTTCTTGTGAGGAAGATTGGCAGATTCTATTCCTTAGGAAATGTTAAAGTACCCAAGAAAATGAAAACCACCATTATTCAGACCGAGTAAATTTAATGTGGCCTTAAATAAATTGGATTAAGAAACTTTCAGTAATGGCCTGAGGAGTCGGGGTGAGAGCTCGTAAACCGAGAACGTGAAAGAAAGTGGGTGCAAGTGGTACCCTACAGATACGGTAAATGGTGACAACATAACGAGATACAAATAAAATTACAGGTCTAAATTTACACACACACCCTTCATCACATACAAACCGCTATATCATTATGTCACTAAAACTAAACAAATGTCATTTAAAGCATGACGTTTATCAAAACCACAAAGCAACAAATATCCAGGGCCAAAATCTCAGAGTTTTGTTATTTATTTTAATGCAGGTCCCTTCAAATGGTAAACAAACTTTTTTTTTAAATTAATGCTCTGAGCTAAGGGTGTTAATTAATAATTCGATGAATAATATCAATAATAATGCTGAAAAGTAGGTTCTTCAATAAAGTAAAAACAAATTCCGGGTTTTTAAAGTTTTTTCAAGTTTCCTCTCCTAGCTGTATGGCTGCTTATTAATGAAATAACTTGGTTGTTGTTCGTAAATAGCAAGCTAAAACTTCCTGTAACATTTCACGTAACATATCTTGAAACTCATAGTCATGCTGAAATATGTACCTGCTTCTGCAAACTAAAACAAATCTCCAGGCACATATTTCATTTCGTAATACTCCTTCAAGATTCTCTAATTGGCTGTTACTTCAATACAGCAAACTAAAAATATCACACAAAATCTCTGCTCTGATAACAACTATTCTACTGAAATATTCAAAATAAAACAACTCTAAAATCAAAGTTGGGTTTCAGGCAGTTAAATCCATTATCAACTTTCCTAGAAAGTGCAGTACGGTCCTCGTACTTACCTTCCATATCCTATCAGTTTCTAGCTTTGGCCCAGACTTTGTCAGTAATATTTGTATGTCTATGTCTCGTCTTAAGTTTTAACAAATGTGCAAGAAAGAATATAATTATGGCCGCAAAACAATTAGGAAAAGTAATAACAACTTTAACATACTGCTGCAGCTTGACCAGTTGAATTATCAATGAATTCAAAAAAAACGCTATGGACGCCGGTGAAATCTTGAGACACCACTGAGTTCTCCTCGTTTGAAACTAGTGTTGTCAATAGTAACCCAGCCATTCTAACTAAAACCATATTTCTTTAAATGGACGACATCGGCCTTACTTATCTGAAAACTTTTGGTTTTATGTTCCTTGTTCACGATGGTCCATCCAAAATTCCTTTGAAATATTAAGCAAGTGAAGCACTGTGGAGAATCATGCAAGATAATTCCATAGTAATATTAAATATATATAGTATCACATTATTGGGTGCATGATACTACCCATGGTATCTAGAAAGCGGAATAAGAGTGACGTCATTTCACCAACACGAATGTTTTTGTATTGGCTTTCAAAATGTAAACGAATGCTACATTTTTGGTAATTATCATGCACTTTTAATCTATCAACAGTCAGTGTTGGTATTTAGGTCATATTAGCATTCTTGTTAAGAAAATAAAGCAAATCATATTGATTTTTTTGACATTTCAACCAGTAAACCACACGCAGAAATTTTATGTGGTCTGCCTTTGTGAAATCTGTTTATAGATGAGCTTCTCTAGCATGCTGTCGATTCGAAGCCAGCCCACAGCCTCACAAACTCCAGTTCAATACGAGCTACATTAAATCTCAGCGGTTGCCCCTTTTGACATCTGACATTAAATCTCTTTTCAATTCCTTGCTTACTTCCTTGCTCGTTTTGTTCAATAATTCAACAGTAAAGGACAGCATGTTTTGGCTTTCGGACGCGTTTAGGTCATTTGGCAAAGGAACTTCTGAAAAACAACCTTGACACGCTTTTAGGTTCAACTACCATTAGTATCACTTTCAAAAAAAATGTATCCTGAGAAGACGCTCCTTGAGTAAATGGTATAGAGTTATGCTATTTTAAAAGCCTAAATGTCTATTACCAAGACAAATGTCTATTCCAGTCTTAGTTCGGTACTTTTGAAAGTATTGTTTTTTGAAGTCCAAAACAGGTCACTTAATAAAGCCGCTTAGTGTAAAGGACCACAATGCACGTGGAACTTCTGTTATAGCTCCAAAAATTATAGCTTGTGGTATCAGTTAAGTCTCTAACCATGTGTTCTTATCTGATTTAACCAGCCTTTCATGTAAACCAATCACAGCTTTCTTGTTTTTTGATCCAGCAATAACGTACACTCCTGTTTGTCTGTGGAAGTATTTCTTCCTTTTGTATTCATTTCTCATTATCTCTAATCAGTCTATTTCAAACAAAGACAAACTCTGATGTGAACTGAAAGATTGTGATAGTCAGCTTAAAATTAACTAATATATAACATTTTAATCTATCCCGCCTTTGTTATCGAGATTCCTTTACGCTGATGTATTGTGCCCAAGCATAAATATAAATACATTCCCCTACAAGGTAAGTAATAAAGCTGATTTGTAAACCACATATATATATATACCATAAACCTGTTGCTCTTGCCATGACAAGAGGCTTCTAGAAAAATGCAAAGCCAGAAGCCACTTTCTGCCCAAGATGTTCCACTGAATTTTTTCACAACACTGTTATCATTTTTTCTTGACTCTACCTGACCATATCCCCCAAAATATGGTGTTAACTGCTGCAGCACAGCATTTGTTGCTAAACCGCGAATGCAGTGAAAATTTCGAGATAAATTAGCTCAAAATAATTGGCCGAGCTTGGTATACCTCTCATTTAGGAACAATGAAGGCAATTCATATTAAATTTTCATCACCTCCTCTTTGCAGACGAAAAGTTGTTTAAAGTTTACAATAGTTTTAGAAAGCCGTTAACCTAAAGTGGCGAGCTTTCCTCAGCTTATCATACAAAAAAATGGCGGGCTTTCCGGATCGTCTCTTTGCTCTCATTATTGAGTAAAAAACACAATACCACCGAAATAGCTATCGACCAACATGAATGATATGTTAATAGGAATTTTCGAGAGTATGTACCTGCTCAACATTCTACCATTTCCATAAGGAAACAAGCTGCAAGCAGTACTTTCAGAGCTGCAACCCAGTTTGACGAGGTAATCTCTTGCTTGATAATCTCATTATTATGCTGCGTTGCCACTACTGCATCTCTTGTCAACGGTTTTGTATTTTCTATCGCTGAAATTGTATGCTCTAGCTATGCAATACGCCATCGACGTGAAAAATTACCGTCTACCGTAACAGTCAAAGGTTCAGTGGGCAAAATGAACAACTTACAGAGATATTCCAACAGACGGTTGATTCATAAAGCACATACTTGTGGCTACCATGATTAGTCCAGCAAATTTCATATTCAGGATACCATCAGTGTATCATTTATCGAGCCCAAGCAAAAGGTAAGCATAAAGTTACGAAATAAAAAAAATTACTTGGAGAAAAGATAATGAACGACACTGCCGCATTAAGCAGACACCAGAGTCAACGTCTGGTTTTTATATCCTCTCCCTTCAGCCACGAATACTTTATTCCCTACGTGTATCCAACACGTTGGGGTCTGTCTCAAAAGAAATCAACAAAAGGCTAAAGCTGTTACTCCTTGGTATTGATCTTTTCTAGTACAACAATGTGAAAGCCGTAATGCCTGAAACAGGAGCTGCTACTTACTAAACCAAAGAAATTCAAAAATGGTTTTAAACAGTGTAGAAGAGCATGGAAATGTGAGGAAATGTGACGCTTCATATAGCAACAGTACGGTCGGAACTTGTGTCCGGCTACATGTTAATTGTTTTCAGAAAACTGCCATAAAACTGTCTTCTCTTCTGTAGTAAATGTTCACTGAGAAGACCTTCTCTTTTGTTACAAAAAAATCTAGAAATTTGCTCCGATAATTTTTCGACACCGAGGTGAAAAGAACCTCACCTCACCTCACCCGAGCCGTCTTTCAGAGCGCACTACATCGCTGACACGAACTCGCCAATGGGTTTTGTTTTTCAGTGCCACTCTCAGTGACAAGAACATTTTCGTATAAAATCTATTCAGAATGTTGGGGTTTTTTTAATTTAAACAATGCACCAAAAACTGTCTGATTGTGACATTTAAGCTCTCATTGAAACATAATATCTGCTATTTGAATGTAAAAGCAGAATTCACAACCATATGATGCATAGTAACCTGCAGGTAAACCACGTCCTGACAAAAACGTGATCTGCCATTATGAAATCTGCAACGGAAGTGCAATGGGTTAGAATTACAATGGAAAACTGTTTACTGAAAACCACATCAAAGCCAATTTCTCATGGATGTATGAGTAAATCAACAGAAGGTATTTCGATTTGTGGTTGCTATCTTTTTTAACCAAGCAGTATTTTATCGCTTCTCGGCCTTTTGGCTAAGATCAAGCGTGTTGTCTACCGCGCGTGGGTGGACACTTGGTGCTGGTTCTACTATCCGTCGCCTGAGGGTGAGTTTGTTTTGTTATTTTGGGACCTATTACTTTATTTTCTTGTTTGTCCCTGCCTGTAAGCAGACTTTTGTTGAAAGTGTTCCGTGCTTAATATTTGATAGCATCTCTGCCTCGGGGCTCTCGCTGATTTTCTTTATTAGTGATTTTATTTTTTTTATTTTCTGCCCCAAGCGTTTTTTGGCTTGCGCTGCAGAGTTTCGCTGTTAATTTTAGGATTAGTTTTTTGTGCGCATCCGCATAACCCCACATCGTGGGTTTCCGCAGCTGAGGTTTTGCGACGCTTTTTATACAATTTCACCGTTCAGGCGAATATTTATTTTTTAGTTCTTAGTTTACTCTTGTTACACAATGTTTCCGATTATTATCCGGTGTTTGCCTGCACGTGTAAATTCTTCAGAGGCCCTCCTTGGTCTACAGGAGGCAGGAGTACCCCTGACGGATGTGATGTGCATCCAATTTCTGAGAGGAGATTTCCGTGTTTCCTTCACTAGGAAGGAAACTCAGCTAGACCTCCTTGAGAGGGAATTTATTCTTATTAAGGGGATTAAATGTAGGGTTGAGGATCCGGATAGACCCACCTCTGTTGTCCTTGCCTTAGGCTTACCTTTCGAGATCTCTGATGAGGTGCTCAAAGCTGTCCTTGGTGACTTCGGATTCCCTTACTCCGTCCAGAGGGAGAGACGAAGAGACGGAAGTGGCATTTTCACGGGGAACAGGCGTGTCCAAATATTGTTGAGGAAGGCTGTCCCCAACTTTGTTAACATCCTGGGGTACCAGATACAAATGGTACACCCAAATCAGCCAAGATCATGTAGCAGGTGCATGGTCTTTGGTCATGAACAAAGATCATGTACCACTTCCAGGTGCACCCAGTGTGGGCAAACAACCCATGTTACCCTGACCTGCCCCTTTTTAAAGACATGGTGCCCAATTAAAGAAGAGGCACACGATGGTGGAGAAGTCTGTGACCTATGCACCACAAAAGGCGCAGAGATTCAGACTAACACAAGAGGGTCGAGAGCCAAAGGACATCAGCAGCCAAGATCCTATGCAGCAGCAGCTTCCTCTCAGGAGGAGGCTGCCAGGGCTGAGGACAGTGAAGCTGAAGATCCTGATCACCACCAACAGGCCCCCCCAGCTGCTGCCACAAACAAGAGGCAGGAAGAGAAAGACCCTTTGCCTCTCCCAACCATCGTGGAAGAGAGCACTGAAACCCAACCACCACCCCCTCCCTCAACCCCAATAGAGATCCCTCCTTCCTTCACCCAAGAAGATTCCTCTTCCCCCTCAATCACCTCAGATATTCTGTTCCCCGAAACGTTCCCACCTTCCCCTCCCACACCACCCGCACAGCCTCAAACAAAAAGCAAAAAGAAAAAAAAGAGACTGGTCCCCAAAAGGAAAGAGGAAGAGACTTCAAGTACTGGGCTATCCACCGATGATGAATTTGCCGAACTCTTTGGGGAAACTCCCTTAAGTGGTCCTTGTCGTCAGACGAGGTCTATGACATCCCCGAAGAGGTAGAACATAATGGTTAGAACCCTCAATATCTGTTCTCTCAACTGCCATGGCATCCGCGATCCTACCAAGCGCAAACGTATCTTTTCATGGCTTACAAGCATGAAACAAGATATTGTTTTTCTTCAAGAAACATATGTATCCAACAAAAAGGATGCAGAAAAATTCTCAAGAGATTGGCCAGGCCAGTGTTTTTGGGCTTTTGGCCCCACAACCCACTCATCTGGCACAGCTATCATGTTCTCCAAAAAAATCAAAGCTAAAATTGACCATAAAAGCCTTGTCCGACACATCTCTGGACACTACCTCAAAATAGTTGCCTCCATAGAAAATAAGCAAATACTATTTGCAAACATTTATTCACCCACAAGACCAGGAGCACAGAAAACATTGTTTTCAGAACTCACTCAGCTCCTGGGGGGTAACCTTCCTTGTGTGCTAGGAGGAGACTTCAATTGTGTCCTTGACCATAACATGGATAAGTATGGCGGTGACAGAGCCATCCCTGTAGGCTCTATACAGGAACTTCAAGCAGCCCTTACTGCCATGAATTTACAGGACTCTTTCCGATACAAAAACCCCACCCTTAGGGCCTATACTTACTTCACTCCTGATAAAAGCATTGGAACCCGTTTAGATCAAATCTACTTATCCCAAAACTTAATCTCACATTTAAAATTCGCAAAAATCAATCCTTTTCCTCTGTCGGATCATGATGCCATGACAGTTGGGATATCCCTTGGTGATTTTAATAAGACAGGACCAGGCCACTGGAAGCTTAACACCAGACTCCTTAGGATACCCAATTTCGAAACCAAAATACGCTCCTTTTGGCTTTTCTGGCTCACCAGGCAGACAGACTTTCAAAATTTGCATGCCTGGTGGGATATAGGTAAGAGAAAAATGAAACACATCTGTATCAGAATTTCAAAACAAATATCCAAAGAAAAATTTCAACGTAGAACCCAAATAGTCAACGACCTGCAAAAAGCAAGGCAGGAACCACCAACACCTAATCGCTTAGTAAATATTCGCTACTTAGAGGAGCAAATTAAACAATTAGACTTCGAAACAATAGAAGGAGCTAGACTCAGATGCCGTGAACAATTTGTCACGGCAAATGAACAACCAACCAATTACTTTTACTCCCTGGAAAAAACAAAAGGAAATAGAGACACTATTTCGGCTCTCAAAGATAACCAAAATATCCTTACCACTGATCAGGACATTTTAGCCTCGGCAGCAAATTTCTACCAAAATCTTTATTCTTCCTCCCCAATTGAAGAATCAGCCCAAAATGACATCCTTTCCAAAATAGATAAAACTCTATCTGATGTCTCAAGAGACAACTTAGATACCCCCTTAACCCTAGAGGAATGCCAACTAGCATTAAAAGCGATGAAGGTTGGCAAAACCCCTGGAAATGATGGGTTCCCAGCTGAGTTCTACCTCCATTTCTGGGATGTATTAGGCCCGTCTCTCTTACAAGTTTTTAACTATTCCTTAACTTTTGGTCAATTTTCTGAAACAATGCGCCTGGCGCTTTTGCGTCTTATTTTTAAAAAGAATGACCGAATGGATCTCACCAACTGGCGCCCAATTTCTCTCCTTAATGTAGATTACAAAATCCTTGCAAAAGTATTATCTCTACGCCTGCAACCTCTGCTTCATGAAATCCTGCACGAGGATCAGACATGCAATGTCCCTGGACGTACAATTCATGATAATCTACGACTAATAAGGGACACCATGTCTTTTTGCCGACAAAGAAATATCCCCCTTACCCTTTTGAACCTGGACCAAGAAAAAGCCTTTGACCGAGTCGAATGGTCTTTCCTTGACAAAACTATGGCCAAAATGAACTTTGGACCAGTCTTCCGCCAGTGGGTGAGATCCATGTACAATAACATAACAACCAAAATTATTAATAATGGACATACCTCAGACCCTATCTCCCTAGCAAGAGGTGTTAGACAAGGTTGCCCCCTTTCCCCTTTACTTTACTGTCTTGTGGCTGAAACTCTAGCAAACGCAATTCGGAAAGCCCCACAGTTTGACGGCTTGAAATTACCTGGTGATGTTGAAGAGGCACGCATCTCACAGTATGCTGATGATGCTACGATATTCTTAACCAGTCAGAGATCCCTTCGAACAACATTGAATATAGTTTCAATTTATGAAAAGGCCAGTGGTTCAAAACTAAACTTAAATAAAACCAAGGCCTTGGTAGTCAACCTTCACCACCCAACACAACTCCATCACCCCACAATTGAATTCGTTCAATCCGCCACTATTCTGGGAGTTCCTTTTGGACAACCAAAAGATATCATAGCGTACCTAAGTTCCGTCATTACAAAACTAAAATCCAGATTAGATATGTGGAGTAGTCGTTTGCTGTCCCTCAGAGGTAAAGTCCTCATTTTGAATAATCTCGGTTTTTCTAAATTAAACCATATCCTTTCAATCCTCCCCATGCCAACACGGTTGTTCCAACATATCGAAAAAATCGCCTTTTCATTTTTATGGAAAAAGAGTCATGAGCCTCTTGCTCGGACATCCTGCTGCTTACCTGTGGACCAAGGAGGTTTAAATCTGACCCATTTGGTCTGTAGAGCACAAGCCCTTTCATTAAGCAACCTCAAAGACATTCTTGAACCCTCCAAAAAGAAATGGACATCCCTAGCGAGGTATTGGTTAGCCCAGCATCTCCACGGCACCTGGAGAACTCTCTGGAACAACCTATACCCAACAGTGTATGGTCAGTGCCCTGCATTTTATAAGATATTACTAAATGCGTTCAATACAGTTAAAGAAGAAATTCCATTTTTAAAAGAAAAAGATTTCTCAACTAAAGCATGTTACAAAATCCTATGCAAGAAAACACTCCCTCCTATCCAAGCTTTTGTACCCTACCGGGGGATTTGGAAAACAATCCATGCAGGCCTCTCAACAGGCCACGAAAATGATACATCGTTTAAAATTCTTCATAATATCCTTCCATCTGCTGAACTTCTACACAGATGGGGAATGAGAAATGTTAAACTCACATGTGACCAATGTAATTGTGTGGAAAGCACTACCCATATATTCACCTCCTGCAAAGTGGCCAGGAGATTTTGGAGAAAAATCATCCCCGCCCTGGAGAAATTGTTAGGTTCTCAGTTTTTAAGAGATACTGACCATATTCTTTTCCATCAATTTGGTGGTAGACAAATCCCGGCGGTCCCCAAAACTCTCCTCTTTTACCTAATTAAATTAGCAAAATACTGCCTTTGGCATTGGCGATGTAAGCGACGCTTCGATAATACCACTTATAATGAAAACATTGTGTTTACCCTCTTTAAGAACATACTTTATTACCGAATTTATACTGCATTCAAATCCCAAGACTTTTTCCTCCAAATGGAATTCGAGAATGTCTGGCAATACAAACACATATTATGTTGCGTCCGTAATAGTAATTTACATTTAAATTTATATTTCGTTCCTGCCTTAAAGTAGGGTATATGCCTTCTTTTTCCCTCTCTCTGGTTTCCTGTGAGTACTGCGGCTCTTTTAAGAGCCCCAGCAATGCAGCACCACATGTTCCAGGATATGTAAATATCTTTTCATAATATATATATATATATAAAAAAAAAAAAATTGAGAAAAAGGGCTCCCCAGAAGATGGGGATAAAAGGACCCAAAAAATTACAAAGAAAACGAATAAAAAAATAAATCATTCTTAAAAAATCAAACCTCTATTTCCCCCCTGTTTGTTTATTTCTTTGTCTTTGTCTTGCGCGCGCGCAATGACCCCATTCTGCTCTCTTCTCTGCCTATCGGATTTTTCAATGATTAACTGGTGGACGTCATTTTTGATTCTTGAACCCAATGGCTCCCCCGTTTGCCACTGTTTACCAGGGTAGACGTATGAGAAAGATCCAAGTATTTTATCTTGGAAAAACTTGGTAATCAGACAATCTTTTCGTAGTAGATGTTTGGTCGAGACCTTGGTGCAAATTCCATGTGGCTAGTTTGTCGTAGGCGTATGAGAAATGCATTCACATTCACATTTTCTACTAGTACGTCCTTAAGAAACATCAGTAAATAATGAAATTTTTTTATCAATGAAATCGTTGTAGTTAAAACTGAAGCAAGCACGACAACCCAATCGTAATACGATACCAGCAGAAAAAGATATTCAATATATATTGCTAACTCCAAAGTAAACGTTTACAATTTGGAGCCGATTGTATAGTTCAATATTGTCGTAGAAAAATTAAATTTCCTCTGCTTTCATAGCTCTCAATAAAGGCACAGAAAGAATATATCAACAACTACTGAATGACTGGATTTGTACATTTACCTTTGAAAGCCCACTACTACTTGTTCACGACAATCGAATTAGTTCTACATTAAGAACAGACAAACAATAACCGCGGGAATACATGAATGAAAAAGTACGATAGGAAATATTTTACCTATTTTTCAATCGCTTTAACCGTAAGTGAAGGAAAACGACCTTTCGACCAACATTAAGACCATACTGGACGACACAATGTCTTCCGTCACTTACTTCTACAATTTGTAGTAGCAATACCAATGCCCGATTCAGGTCAAATATTGGTAATTATTTTACTCTAAGAAACCTGTACATGATGACATTCAGAAGTTTTAAAGATGTCACTGAATAAACTTTACAACTTTTTTTTTCAATTTAGAAATAAATAAAACAAGTTAGACAAAATAGAGTAAATAAGACGGGATGGTAACATTATAAAGATAACCCCCTGGAAATTATATGAAAAGTTCAATTAAAACAGGGGGGATCGATTGTAGAGGCAAGACTGGCAGTGTGATTGAAAGGATGACATTGGTGTGTTACAGCCTTGTAATATACAGGATGACTACAATAATGATGCAAGACCATTTACTGTAGCTACAGGAGGAAAAAGAGATGACCATAACTCAAAGACTAAGCTCAAGAATACAAGAAAGACCTAAGCGATACCTTTGATTCTTGGTACCCCAATGACAATAGGTGCTTTGGCTGTATAAGCGGGTGGAAAAAATGGGTACCAAAGTACCAACAAATTTAATCCAAATGACAGGCATCTTGGGTATTGCAAGGGTCTAAAGGCGAGTGGGTGATAAATAAATGTAGAAGAAAGAACCCAGAAGACCTTTGATCACTTGTTATGGCATGTAACCATAAGTACAAATTCAGAAAAATAACTATTAATAAAACAATGAAAAAAATTTCAAATAATAACAATCACAATAGTAGATCTCTGGTAATGCCTTGATACATGATTATAAATACATCATACACTGGAAATAACAGCAGTAACATTAATATACAGACTAAATATTAGGCAAATGCTAACATTGTATTGTAGATGTACTATACGATGATAAAGGTCTGCACTATAGAGTAATGGGTGCAGTTATGTGTGACTAGCATACAATTTGGCTTGTATTCTAGAATTTAAAATACACCACTATTTTCATTTAACTTCATTCATCACGTTTTGAAAACCATCTTATTACGTCGACAAAAATATCACAACAGTGAAAGATAAGTAGATCATAGTTTCGTGTTCATACATCCCACAGATTGAGGTAGATGGGAAAATATATTTTGGGTTGCAGTCAAGTGATTCAAGAAATTATATTCAGAAGTCACGCAATGCTATCTCACGCCATCAGAAAGTTTTTTTATGCTATGCCATTTCTGTCTAGATTATTTTATCGTTGCATTAGAACGTGTTTTTTTTTCTCTAATTAAAGTAAAGATATATGATCTCAACATTTATTCCTTCATAGCCAGGTGTCTCTGCTGGTAAATAAATCAAAACTATAAAATAATGGCAAATGGCAATAAAATAATAAATAATAATACTATTAAGAATAACATTTCAGCATTCAACATTTTTCGGGTTATTATTAATACAAGCCACAATGTCACTACGTACGTGGCACTGTAAAGAAATGACCAATAAGAGACTAAAAGACAAAAGAAGAAAGTAAAGCCATGAGATATGCGTTAACCCAGACTTGCAAATATTTGTCAAATGGTGTAGAAAAGCAAATAGAACCCAAAGAGTTAAACAATTTTGAAGGGAGAGGGGGAAAACTACAACCATACAAAGGTTTATCACAATGAGGAGCAACAGTATAAGCCATTATCAAGGAACTAGACCCGGAGTCAAACTATAAATATTTGGGAGTGAATGAAGGTGGCGGAATAGAGCACGCGTCAATGAAAGAAAAAATCAGAAAAGAATGTTATCGAAGGATAAGGCTGGTCCTTAAAACAGAGTTGAACTCAAAGAATCGAATAGAGGCCATCAATACCCTTGCCATACCAGTTGTACAGTATAATTTTAACATTATTAATTGGAATATATCTGATATACAGCAAATGGATAGAAAAACACAGAAACTATTAACATCGAACAGATCACTTCACCCGAAAGCTGATGTTGACGTCTTTACTTGCCTAGAAGGGAAGGAGATCGTGGCCTTGTTCAATTGGAACTTTCTTATAAAACAACAACGATAGCGATGAAACATTATTTAAAAGTCTCAAAAGATTGGATGATGCAACTGCTTTTGCAACACGAAAATAGTAAAAAGCTTCACTCAGTATTCAGAGAAGATACCAAATTTGAAAATGAATTAGAAGTTGAACAATTTGTTAAAGATAAAAACCTCCATGCAACAAAAGTAGCGAAAAAGGTGAAAGAACAACAACAAAGAACAAAAAAGAAAGGTCAAAACCAGCTAACAGAAAGATACAGTCAGAAGGCTCTGCAATACCAATATGTAATCCAAAGCAAAAACGCTGATGTCGATCAACAAGCAACCCATCCGTGGCTAAGGAGTGCAGGATTAAAAGCAGAAACTGAAGCTTTATCATAGCTACACAAGACCAAAATCTTAAAAAATGGAGCAGACCCAAAATGCCGCTTCTGTGACAAATTTATTGAAGCAGTAGACCACTTAGTGTCTGCATGCCCTGTCTTAACCCCCAGTGAGTATGTCAAAAGACATGATAGAATCGGACAATATCTACAGTGGGGTATTTGCAAACACCATGGTATTGACACCAAGCAGAAATGGTATGAACACCATCCCCCACCAGTAACTGAAGCCCAAAACGTTACCATCCTGTGGGACTTCCCAGTAAATACAGACAGAACAATTCAAGCCAATCGCCCAGACATTATTGTGAGAGATCACCGAGATAAGACCTGCCTTATGATAGATACGAGTGTTCCATCAGACAAAAATATAGCTGTCAAGGAGTTTGACAACCTAAGTAAATATAAGGACCTCGAAATAGAGATTGAGAAAATGTGGAACCTCAAAGCAACGACCGTCCCTGTCATCGTAGGCGCCCTGGGCATGATAAAGATAGGTACTCAAAAGTTTGTCGAAAAATTACTTGGCGAACATAGCCTCCACGAGATCCAGAAAATAGTTTCATCCAGTACTGTTCACATTCTGCGAAAGTGTCTCTCCACTTAAAGATTTATTTTTTTATGTATTTTTTTTTCACTGATACGTGTATAACTTTTTAATAATTTTAAATTTAAAAATAAATTTCGCAGGCGGAATAATTTCATTTTCTATCAATTTAATTAAATTATTATGTTTGTACAAATATGTATTTTTATATTCACACAATTTTTTTTTATACATACGAAACTATAAATTTTTTTATCTAAATGTTGTGTGTGTATCTTACTCTAAAACCTTTGCTCGCCTTAGATCACTGGGGTGACTCCGTAAGCAATTGTAAAAATATGGAAATATGATGATAATAATAATAATAATACAAAAAATAATAATAATAATAATAATAATAATACAAAAAATAATGATAATAATAATAATAATAATAATAATACGGGCGTTAGGAACACCACCAAAAGACATCAAAAGAAGAGTAGAAGAGCTGGGAATTGAGACCAGAATTGAAGAGATGCAGAAGATTGTAATCCTGCAATCTGCACGAATCCTGAGAAAAGTCCTTGAAAATTGAGGAGACTTGCTGTCACCAATATCAAGGAGACATTACCGCTGAATGAAATGACATCTTATCAGTGTGCGATAATTCGATAATAAATAATAATAAATAATAAATAATAATAATAAATAATAATAAATAATAATAATAAATAATAATAAATAATGATAATAATAATAA
>RDPX01000013.1:1038644-1099729 GCA_003991215.1 Morbakka virulenta | reverse complement strand
CAATTTTAAGTTACTTTGGGACTTCATGATCCAATGTGATCAGCACGTAGTTGAAAGGAAACCAGACATTGTGTTTGTGGACAAAATTAAGAGAGAAGCTGCAATAATTGATATAGCTGTCCTAGGTGACTCAAGGGTGAAGGAGAAAGAAACTGAGAAAATAGAGAAATACCATAATCTTAAGGAAGAGGTAACAAAACTGTGCAATCTTAGAAAGGCTAAAGTTATACCTGTTGTAATTGGAGCACTGGGAGCGGTATCTAAAGATTGTAGGAAACACCTGGAAAAGTTAACCGGCGATGCTAGATTAGAAATAATACAGAAAACAGCACTATTGGGAACTGCAAGGATTTTAAGGAAAGTGCTCTCAATTTGAGAGCATAGAAGAAAAGAAGACCCAAAACCTTTGATAACTGGTTGTTATCTGCTTTTAGGTTAGCACCGGATGGAAGATCTACCGAGAAAAATGGAAAACAAAATAATAATGATAATACAAATAATAAGTGATCATCTAGACGAAGAACTTAATGGGTTCAAACGAGTTGACAGGAAAAAATTGAAAGACCATGTACAGAAGATGAATAGAATTTTGTCTAAAGTTAGGACTAATAACCTCACTGACACCAATAATTTAATCAAGGCTTGCTCAATTCTCATTGGCCGAGAATTTGGACTGAAGCCTTTTAAAGCAAGAAATGCTAGGAAAGAACCATGGTGGAAACGTAGGATCCAAGACTCAATCAATGAAATAAGAAGACACATTAGTATTCTTGACGCTGCTAGAAAAAATGAATTGAAAAGGGCAAGAAAATTGAAGGAATTAGAAAGAAAATATCTTATTGAGAAGAAAGGATTGGGAACTGTAATAGAGGAACTAAAGCAACGTCTCCAGGTCAAGTCTCTGAAAATAAAACGTTACGAGCAGCGAATGGAACAATTCAGAATAAACTAACTGTTTCAAAGTGACCAAAAGAAAGTGTATTCAGAGCTTAACGGAAAAAATTTAGTAATGACAAACCGGACGCTGGTGAAAGTAAGGCATTTTGGAGTGGGATTTGGAACAAAGAAGTTACTCACAATGGAAATGCAGAATGGCTTAAAGAATTAAGGGAAGAAGGGAGAAATGAAGTAAAACAAAATGACTTACAAATCACAGTTAAAATGATTACTAAACAATGCAAAATGATGCCTAACTGGAAAAACCCTGGTCCAGATGGTGTCCAAGGGTATTGGCTTAAGAACTTTCCGTTTCTTCACGAGAGATTAGCAGAGCAAATGAATGCTTTGATAATTAACGGAAATGAAATCCCGAAGTGGATGACCACTGGAAAAATTGTTTTGTGTCAGAAAGATTGTACGAAAGGCATAGAAGTGGTAAACTATCGGCCAATTACGTGTCTACCACTAATGTGGAAACTCCTCACCGGTATAGTCTCAAATTCTTTGTACGATTTCCTAGATATGAGTAATAAATTACCCACAGAGCAAGAAGGATGTAGACGAAAAAGCAGAGGAACGAAAGACCATTTGCTTATTAATAAAATGATAATACGTGATTGCAAAAGGAGACATACCAATTTAGGAATGGCCTGGATAGATTACAAGAAAGTTTACGATATGACTCCACACTCGTGGATATTGGAAACATTAAAATTGGTAAAAGCATCGGATGTTATTGAGTTTCTAGAGAAATCGTTGAAGAACTGGAATGTTAATTTGACTTGTGCTAGTGAGTTTCTCGGCAATATAAACATTAAAAGAGGAATTTTCCAAGGGGGCAGTTTGTCCCCCCTACTTTTTGTCATATGCATGATACCTTTATGTCATACATTGCGAAAGTTCAAGACAAAATACACCCTTAAATCCGGTGAAGATGTGAAGTGTGCAAGAGTAAGCTCCATGGAAGGAACAAAATTAGGGCAGTGAATACCTGGGCGGTTTCGCTATTGAGAAATGGTGCAGAAATTTTGGATTGGCAAGTAAATGAGTTACATGTAGTGCCCAAAAGCAAGCCATAAGAACGAATAGCATCAAGCATTTCATAGATAAGACTAGAGAATCACCTTTTTGCAGGATGTGCGGTGAGAGAAATTAAACACTGGAAATTATGTAAAAAATTGGATCCTGAAGCGGCAACAAAATGATATGAACACGAGCCCCAGGGAGTGATGGAGAATGACTCATGTAAGATAATGTATGATTTTGTAATGCAATGTGATAGAACAGTGATTGGAAAAAAAACACAGACATCGTTGTAATAGATAAGAGTAAAAAACAGACAAAAATTATAGATGTTGCAATACCTGGAGATGCGAGGGTGCTAGAAAAAGAACAGGAGAAAGTTGATAAGTACAGACCTCTGAGAGATGAGATTGCTCGACTGTGGAAAATGAAGAAGATTGAAATTATCCCTGTGCTCGTGGGTGCGTTGGGAACTGTCTCGAAAAACTTTGAAAGCCATGTTAAACACATTGGAAAAACGATGAATGTAGAACATGCCCAAAAAACAGCACTNTCGACTGTGGAAAATGAAGAAGATTGAAATTATCCCTGTGCTCGTGGGTGCGTTGGGAACTGTCTCGAAAAACTTTGAAAGCCATGTTAAACACATTGGAAAAACGATGAATGTAGAACATGCCCAAAAAACAGCACTGTTAGGTACAGCCCGAATCTTACGGTTGATCCTAGGGCATTAAAGCTACAGGTGAAAGGGTTGTGATTCCTTAGATGGCAGGTAGTTATCTGGGATCACACCAATAATAATCGAAGCAAATGAGAACTAAAGCTTTGTGAGAAAACATATCAAAGAAATAATAATAATATTAATCAAAATAATTTTAACTTATTTTTTAAACTGTTTAACAATGCCAAAACTATCATTAACTGGTAGTGTACCTTTGCTAGCCTGGTGACAAAAAGTACATAATCTTAATAACAATATTCTCTAAGAAAAATATGGCAAGAAAAATCCGTAAGAAAATAAAAATTGCTAAGTCAATAATGATGGAATGTGGAGACTAAGAGAAAAGATCAGGATTGTTGCATGGGCTGTTGCGAAAGCAGAAAATAAATAAGTACAACGAATGATGGGTCATGGGTTTAGGGAACATTCAAACATCCCATTTAATTAATTTTCAACTAACATAAGCTATGTGTTAAAACGTAAAAAGAAAATACCTTTCAATGCAAATCAGATATCAATAGAAGTTCTCAATATTGGGTTGCTTATCCCAATGATAAGCAAGTTCTGGGTGCAGTTCTGCGTGCATTCATTCTTTGTTTTTTCAACAGTATATGAAATACGAGCATCTAATTGATATTCCTTGAAGAATTTTTGAAATGTGCGTTGCATTTAAGTTTTGCAATTTCAAAACGTTTTTGAAATCTTTTTTATTTTTCGCAACACACCCCAGGGTGGTTATTTCCAGGAAAATAAGAAAGAACTCCAAAATTCTGACCTTGAAGTATATATATATATATATATATATATTACGATGTAAGTGTTAAGTGTGCATAACAGGCAAGCGAAGATTCGATATTGGTTTCATTGGAAGCCTGGCTAGCAAAATTTGGCACAACTGAATTTCATTTTGTTTTGACAATGTGAAGATATATTAAATAATCCCTTTCAGACCAATACAATTTTCCACGTTCATGAAATTGATAGATTTTACTCCAATTTTCTGGTTCGTTTCTCCCATCGCTTTATTTACTATTGCGTCATATCTAACGTTCTCTTTTTGTTAATTCATAGGTTCTTCACTTCATTGTCAATTAAGCATTTCAGAATTCTTCCGACACTTAATTTTTATTCTTGGTATATGTGCTTCGCCTAGTTCAAGTTTAGTCCAAGTTTCCATTTTGTTATGGTAAGGTGAGAAATATTTCTACTGATCGGCAATGGTAGCAACTGTTTCACTAACCCACGTTTCGGTATGGCTGCAGATGGCAAATATCCAGTTAATTTTCAAAAATGCGTAATACTGATAAATTTCGATATTGTGAAGTGGATGTAGTGGAAGTAAGTCTATTTTACAAAGGTATGAATTAATTTCTTCAGTTAAAATTTCTTTCACATGCTGGTTGCTCATGTGTATGTTAAAGTCCTTACCAAAATAAGTTAAGAATTAACGATCCTACACAGGTGGAAATGGCTTGTCTTTTATTGATACATATGGTGTATTCTACACGATGTTTATTTTGTGTTTTTTCAATCAGAAAACGTAACATTTACCAATATTGATGCCCAATTCTACCCAAAAAGCCCATTTGTTAAATGCAATGCAGATGTATTGTTTGCTTGTCTCCAAAACTAGCACGACGGCAGTGTCATCTTCAAACTGCATTCAGTGGTTTGGAGATAGACAACCATCATACTTGTAACCAATGCCATTCATTTTGTCTTGTTTAATTGGTGCAAATTAAGGTGTTGATGACGACGTTAAACAGCAATGGCGATAAGGTTTTACTTTACAAATTTTTTTAAAAGATACTGGGCTTGTAAGTAATCTGTCATGGAGATATGATGTGTGCAGAGAACAACTGAGTTACTTGTTATGGTACATTATGTGTCGTGAACGATGTCACAAATGTCCCGTATGACGTAAAAGACATTGACGAAATAAGAAATTCGGGAGCATGCACGTCAAAATGAACAATAAAAAAAATTTTGCTTTTTTATCTAGGAATAAGCTAACTATTGTAGAACGTTCCCCAATTTTCTTCTACCTATTGTTTATATTATGCTGACTAAGGGCTTGAGCATCATATAAAAGTAGGACTTATAAATGGAGCTTTAGGAGTTTTTATTTGGAGAGTTACGAGATATGTAAGAGATATTTTAAAGAAGAATTTTATAACAGATTTATTGAAGAGAATTTGAGGAAAAGCTAAACGAGTTTTCGTCCATCGCACCTTTATAGAACTTTAGGACTGATATAAGTAGTCGATGGTCGACTTCCCCCAAAAATATTTATAAATCTAAAAATCTCACTAAAAGGCTCTTCTACTTATTTCTGGGGTGGCTGATGCGTGTCTATGCCTCTGCCGAAGAGTTCCACAATCTAGCTTTTCGAGGGAAAAAACTACATTCTTAGAATGGTTTATTACAATGAGTTACAACAACTGTGTAAGGATGAAGACATTGAGAGAAAAGAATTACAAAAAACGCAACAAACTGAGATGGCAAAAGCGAGGAAAGATCATTAAACAACTCTTCATGATGATACCTCCACAAAAGACCAAGACGATCTACAAGTTGTCAATGAGACGAAGGCTGTACAACGTCAGCAAGATTTGGACCTATCAAGTAACAAACACAATTCTGACTTCAATCAAGATGACTAGAGGGAACATCTGTCAGATGTGACAACTGTTCTCCGTCCAAGAAGATGGTACAATTACAGAGAAGGAGCATGTTCTCAAACTAAAGAAAGTCTCTAACGCAATACAAAGAACCAACTTGTTTAGAAGCACACTTACCAACAGATTCAAAATAAGAACCCCAAGAAAGATTTGGAGAAAATAACAAGCCAAGCAGCCTCGTTCATGAGCATTTACCAAGAGGTGAAGCAACCTTGACAGGGTTGATATCAGAATGATTTTTAATGAATATTAGAGGAAGGGAAGGACTCATTTTTTTTATGAACGACAGATGTGCGACATGAGATTCGTTTTCACTACATTAATGGAAACCAAAGCTCCCCGCTTCCCTAATCTTTCCAAAGGGGTTGATTATTAAATATTAATTAAATTCTATCAACCCCATTTTATCTCTTTGCCTTATATTTTCACTAGTTAAAATGGTAGAACTCTTATTTTGATACTAAGTAAAAATATTGCGGAGTCAACGACAACACAACACAACCATTTAATTTTTAATAAATATATAAACAATCATATAAAATGAGGTGCCAACTGACGTTAACTGTCAAGATGCGCGCGGTAACAATGAACAAACTTCAAATAACGATTGTCAAATCAACTCTGTTTACATTCGTCGTTTCTTCATAATTTTTTATTTATTTATTTATTTTTGTTGGTTTACGTCCTTTGCCCTAAGCAAAGCTTGAAGTCACTTTGAAGCAGAGGGTAAAAGGCAAAGGCCAACGGGTAAAAGGTCACTTTTCTTATTTCAATTTTTTCTCTTTGTGCTTTCCAATTTATTGATTTCTTCCGTCTGTCACAACTATCTCCAAAAACACGTACAAGCTCAGTAGTATGTTGCTTACTAACAGAAAAACAAATTGGGTGCAGTACTTCCGGTGGGGCAGCCGGGGTGAGAACCACGAAACTCCAGCATAGTAATCTATCAAGTTAACCACTCGGCTATTGCTGCACATCTGCAGCTTAGTTCGATACATCGTCATATCAAAAAAGCTTGTGATAAAATTTCAAAATTTTTACCTTGAAGCTATTGTTTACATTGTTGACACTAGCCTCTGCAACACTGGTGTCGGAAATATCAATTTGGTGGAAGATTGAGGCCTACAAAATGAAACAAAACCAATTTAAAAAATACAATGACAACAACAACAATAATTTATCTTTACATTTGCTAAACATTAAGGGCACAGGTCGCTCCAAAAATGAACTTTCTAGGGATTCTGCATGGCTCTGTTGACGCAATTCTTTCATGCAGCTTCACAACACTTTTGCATTCTTTACATCTCTATATTTCATTCAACTATAAGATACCAAAGCTTGATTCGTAATATTGAGCATTCCCACCAGAACATACAAACTAACATTTTATGTTAAAGAGGTGGCATATGCCGTGGCAGCATGAGCACTTTTTCTAATTACATAACCATTAATTTTACGTGAATGTATGTCCAACATTGTCCAACACTAATGTCTATCAAATGTGGATTTTCGTGCAAATATTTAGGTTCTTCCAAGCTCCACTGACAGGCTCTGAAAGTGCGAAATAGGCGTTTTAAAATAGAGTATAGTGGGAACACATTTTGAATCTATATATGATCCTATTTAGATAAGATATATGAAGAAGTTTTTCTGATTTTTGTAAGTGATAATTTTCATTTTTCACAGCAAGCTAAATGAAACATCCTCTGTTGCTATTAATGTTGTTGAATATGTTTTTGTTGTGAGTAGAGCAGCTTAATGTATGAACGAAAATATTTTTTATGTTATTCTGCATTTGACCATTACTGGTCACAAATTTAAAAAGGTTTGAATAACATTCATATTTACGGTGGTAGACTTCGTCCGAATTATTTCATTTCTACGCCCCATCACTGAATCTGCGTGTGTTTTCTTTGTGCCAGTTTCAAATTATTTCTGGTAAAAATATGCGTATGAAATGTGTGGAAATGTTCGTTTAAATGGTATAAAAAATTTCCTGATATTTGATTGGGAACACGCTATATAGGATACCAATCAGATGCTTCTTTTTCCTTTTCACCTGCTTGTTTGGCATATCTATAAAAATAAGATTGGGGGCAATCAGGTATTCTACAAGGACAACTGTTCACACTCCAATTTGGAGTTGTTAAATATGATTTCTGAAATGGAAGAACTTATTTAAGACGTTCGGTTGATGGTAAAAAGACGTGTTGATGCAAAGCAGCGAACATGGTAAATATTTTTCTTCACATGTGGTCAATTCAAACCTAGAGTAAGATAACAGGTAAATTCGCGAAAGTCTAATTCCCTAATTTGTTCTTGTCTTCAATCTAAAATCATATTTTCTTAAACACTTTTGTTCATATTTCCTTAAACAATTTTGTTGGAAATTCGTTTCGTGCTCTATCGAATTGTTTTGTCTGTTGAAAATTTTTAAGACCGTCTCGGTAAAACCCACTACTTTTCTTTCATTTTTTTTCTTGTTTTGACAAAATCTAAATTCTTTCCAGCATACAGATTTATCTTTTATTTATCTTATGTCGTAGCTGCCTATTATTATATCGCAGCTTCTGTGAATGATCTTTTTACACTACAGCTATTGTTGTTATTGAAGGGTGGAAATTGTATGGTTTGTATAGTCTCTTTGTCGTTGTTTGGATTCTTAAATGTGATCCTGGGGTGAACGAGCATAAGAGCCCTTTTTTTAAATATTACCATACTAATGAATTTCTGACCCAGTCTTTTTCTACTGATCTGGATCTTTACTTAAACAATAAATGGTTTTATAAAAAATAACGCTGTTTGCTTAGTTTGTCTCACCCTCTGAGGGTTTCTTTGGGTAACAAGTTCGGTGGTACGTGTGCGAAAGTCTTTTTAACGGTCTTTCAGGATAAGGAAACACTCGACTTCAGCAAATATTAAAATGCCGCAGTCTCTGCCTAGTTTCGAGGCACTTTTTTCAACTCAATAAAAGGTCATTTTAGAACTCATATTACAATGCAGACCATTAGACAAGTTACTTCTTTGTAGTTTCAATAAAGACCAACTATCCAGGCAACTTTTTTTCAATCACTCATCAAATGGCTTTACAGCTCCACTAAAACCAATATCACATTTGAACAACTCTTTGTACACAGTACAATAAGATATTTAAATCTTATGTAACCTCTTTGGTAGCAATATTCGACATGTAAATAGCTTTAATGGCCCACGATGGCTAGACGATGGGTACAGAATTGGTACGGGGTGGAGTAGTGGGCATTCCCTTCTGCTGATTTATATATTGTGAAACTACTAGCCTTAATATAGTGGGCATTCCCTTCTGCTGATTTAAATATTGTGAAACTACTAGCCTTAATATTTAGTTACTTCTTCGTATTCAACTTTTGTACGGTCCTCTGACCACTCGCCTAATCATTCACTTAAAAATGCGGCCAGGAAGGAAGTACTACAACAAATACACACATTCACACTGTTACTTTATATGTATATATATATATATGTATATATATATTATACATTATTTTAAATTATACACTATATATTTTATACATTTTCGAATCATTAAGTCGAAATAGGGAATACCTAGGCTGCATTTCAAGCATGTGCAATGGTTACGCTTTGGATTTCAGTCTTCAATGTTTACCTCTAAGAAGCTCAAAGCTATCACAGAGAATTTTGTGCATCCAGTTAGATAAAAAGTATTTGAACCTTAAATAACAATTAAATAAAAAAAAAAGCTATCATAGGGGTTAAAATCACTAAAAGCTGGCTTTGGTTATGTAAGGGCCCATATTCTAGTTTTACCCAAATTTGATAAACACTGAAGATTTTAGGCCACAACGGGAACACCCTTAACTCATTGTAACTTTAATAAAACTCTAATTCCTGGGTTCCAGTGTAAAAAAATTCCATGGTGATTTGTGCTTCTTAGACATTTGACTTAGAAAAATATCTTTACACATTACCTTCACCACATAATGTTGTTCTCACTTATACTGAATTGCAAGTATCCTTCCAAATGACGCACGATGTACTCCCAATGGTCCTAATAGTCGTGTTGGCAGTCGCGCTAATGATGTTAATAACAAGTTCACATAGCAAGATATACTTCATATGCAGTTTTCTGGAACACAAGCGCCTGAATGGATGTGTAGGTTCAAGTCGCAATCTTTGATTACCCTATTATTCAAGTAAACCTTTACACATACACATCTCAACACAAACAAGTTGCTTAATATTTTATCTTTTCGTACTGTAGTCTCATTTACTGCCACGTAAATACTCAGTTCGGTCGGGTTTAGTCCTGGGATATTACGAGTTAAAATAGAATTAATTGTCAAAGCATCCGATTCACAACCAAGCTTTTAACAAAGATGTTGCTATGATGCATAGCATTACTTCTGCACCATAACAAATAATGGATTATAAATATTCTGTAATAAGCCACAACCATTTTTTTAAAAACAGAACAGACTCAGAATGTACAATGCTGGCAGTGTCATTTTCTACTAATCGCAACTAATTGAAGACACTTACATACTATTTCAGAAATAATTTCCAGCCTTCAAGCTATTGTGGCCATTTCTATTGCCATATGGGCTGCATGGCGACATTGTGACAGGCTCGTTATTCTTTAAAAAAAGGTTTAAAAAAATGAAGCTTCCACCAACAGGCAAGATTTTCATCATTCAAAAACTACCTCAAATGATCTTGGGTTATAATCAAAAAAGGATGAGGGTGAAATTTCAATTTTTATTTTTGTGACAGAACTACAAATAAATCCAATCTAGATGACACCTTGGTTATACATGATACATACTGGGTTACAATTCGTGTTTTCAGAGGAATATATATAAGATTAACATGTACCAAAACTATTGCAAAAGCGAAATGAACACGCACTTAATTAACACTAATATTTCCATAATCACTTTCCATAAATTTTATAATTTTTTATAAATTTTATAAACTTTAAATATTTCACTGTTAAAATGCAAAAAATGATCCAGCTGTAAAGTTCAAAAAAGGAACCTTGCTTTTATTGCTTCTAACTAGAGATAATGAAAAACTCCAAAGATGAAAAAAACAACATTAAAAATGCTACTTTTGATCAAGAAACTCCAAAAATGATTAAAACAAAAATCACTTACACCTGATGTTTTTGCGTAATACAACTGTTGGGGGTACAGTTTGAAATATCTTCTTTTCCACCCCTAAATATTAAAAGCAGAATGGATATGGTAAACATCTCAAATAAAATCAGCTGGCATCCAAACAATTGTGTATGACATCACGAAAAACTGCTTTAATGCAAGAAAAAACTCTCTTATTATTTTAACGTAATTTTATCAAGAATATCGAGGAAATGACAGTGTCTTGGTACAATTTGCATACCTTCAGGTTTCCCTCGGAACCAGTAAGTTCAAACTTTATCTATGATGCTAAACTATGTCTGCCTTTTGTTCTTTCCAACACCATCTCTACACTGACCAGGTGGATTTCATTTTTAGTTCTAAGATTATTTCTATCACATAGCCCAGCAACCAGATGGTTCAATAAAACGAGTATTTATATTACCATAAACCTCTGTGAATAGGCAAATTACAGGTATCAAGGGCACGTTAAGATAGCAACGTAACATATTTTATGCTCCAAAACAAAGAAATGAACTCAGCTGAACAACCTAACTCAAGATCGTAAATTATGGCGGGAAACAAACCACGTTAGTTTTCAAATCTTCTGATGGAGATAAAGCGACTGGTAACATCCTTTGCTGGAGGATTGGCCTATTGAGGTGGCAAGAAAACATACTTTCATACTCTAAAACAAAGAAATGGACTCAGCTGAACAACCTAACTCAGGAAAGTAAATTAAGACTGCTAATCAATCACTAGCTCCGAAACAATGGGCTCGGCAAAAAATATTAGTTGACATTCTTAGTTTACGGATGAAACAGAGTTGCAGTTCACCCCTTACCTTGAGGGCGAATATTATCAGAAGCGCTAGTACGCTCTGGGCGTGTCTACAGCAAATAACAGTGTTTTGTCCCAAGCCCCCATACAGCAGCGATCTCTTTGACCGAACTGTACGCATTTTAATTAACTAAATACAACATTATTTCAAGCCAATTCTGTAAATGAAGCATTAAAAACAATTAAGAGCAAGAAAACCCTATATTTCCTTTAAAAAAACCGCTTTCCTTTCTTTATAGTTTAACGAAAGTTGTTTCACAGATATGGAGGATCGTGAAATTACAGAATCCTCAGTCTGAAAGACCTTTTCTTACATCTCAATGTATTTTGAATGGTGTCTTAATTTGCCCAAATTTCAGGTGCCTAGCATGGTGCGCATGCTAGGCACCTGCATAAATGTCAACACTTTTCAAGGATAACAAATGTACCCTGAATTAAAAACAAACATACGAACTATTAACGCCAGATGAAAAAAACGGTATTTCATTCGCTCATTCCACCTATGTTGTTTATCAGTTCAAGATAGAATTCATATTTGTTCTAAATGTAGATGTTTCTTTTATCATTAACATGATTAACTCTCAAAAATGACGAGGGTTTTTCCACAAATCTCACTATCGTTTTGGTATGTTCGTTGTCCTATATGCTCTTAAAAGAAAATAACAATAAAGCTTTCTCAGATATACACTTCCTTACCCCCTGGCTATCTTTCGTTTCGAAGGTCTTGCTAATAATTTTTTTATCTTTTAATTTCTTGGTATACAATTTTAAAACTAATTCTTATTCTTCGATAATATTCTTAAGCAATCTTCCTAGGCCCTACCTTCAGTTACGTTCCTGTTAAGCCCAAAATCATCTCAATGGTTCCTTCCACTGTTAACCAAAAACCTGTTTCAGACTCCGTTGATTAGAAGAAATCCAAGGATTAAAACGTGTTAAGCAAACAGTGCATATCGCTTATGATCAATGCAACTGCGGTCCTGAGCGCCCAGTAAAAACAAGGAAAAGCACTATTGCAGATGCCCCTAAAACTTAATCGGTTTGAAAACACGGCATATGATCGTATCATCTGAAGATATTCCATCAAAAACGGGCAGGAAAGCTTTACAATGGGACCAATATGATAGCTAGGTACTCAATACAACAATAATTACTATTAAAAACCTCCGTGCGTACTGTATCGAATGTATGACTAAAAAATTTTTATCCACTTGTTTAGTGTCCAAAAAACGTCATGTAAACATACTTATGACTATGGCTTGTGTTTAACAACATTTTTGTAAGTTACCAAACATTTGTAATGAACATGAGAACACTTTTTTAAAAAAGTGGTGATGGTCTGATCAACTTCAATAGTTTCGAATATCTCCCTAAAAGGCTGCTTACTACTAATGTCACTAAGAATTCTAATGCGGAAAATTCTGTCTTTAGATCTGATTTTTTCCCCAGCTTGAGCGTCTAAAGTAATATTCTGCACAATTGCAACTCGTACTTTAATTTCTAGTTTAATCCCTACAACCCAGATTTTTCTCAGGTCCAATAAATTTAATATATTACGAGATCACTGCACTAGGCATCAGCCCAGTTTCTCCTTACTACAATTTAGTTGCTCTTGGGTACGTTGCGTCATCCACTGCTTGAAAATAAAAACCATCAAAATTCTAAGTACTTTGGTCTTCCAGGTCTAAGAGGTGATTTTGTTATAATCAAAATAACTCAACGTCAAAACATCATTAATAACTAAAAGCTTCATATCATACTAACGACGGTCATGATATAAACAAGGTCACACGCCAGTTTCTTGTTGATCCCATCTCTACACAATTAATAATACAAAGCATTAGTTTATAATAATGAAAAGATAACACGGGAATATACTCATTTTTCAAATGCTCTCCTTATCTTTTTTCAAAATACATATATCAAACTACCAGAAATGCTTAATTAACTAAAGAATCTTCCAAAACACATTTAAATTTTGCAATGCGATGTTTTTAACGTTTACGAGCATATATGGTATCCTTCACAATCAAATGTCTTCGCTAGGTTAATAACCTTGTAGTTAGGCCAACACTTAAAATAACTTCGGTCATGCCAGAATCCAAAATACTTGCT
Source organism: Morbakka virulenta (assembly GCA_003991215.1). Classification (NCBI taxonomy): domain Eukaryota; kingdom Metazoa; phylum Cnidaria; class Cubozoa; order Carybdeida; family Carukiidae; genus Morbakka; species Morbakka virulenta. The sequence continues at coordinate 1,086,275 of RDPX01000013.1, read as the reverse complement.
ATAACATAGCCACCCTGCTACCTTTTATACTTGTAAGCATGATTTATTCCAAGTGGTGTCTCCTAGTGGCGCGTAAGACAAACTATCACATCTGCTTTGCATTCCTTGCACAATCTTTGTGCAGATAAACAAGTACAATAGTATAAAATGTATCACTGATCACCACTGAAAAACGGTTCGATATTTCGTTCAGGACTAATCAGTACGAAGCAAGAACAACGCCAAGTATACATGACAAAAGTGCTCGGTCGATTAATTCCTTTTACTTTGCCAATAACCAACTGAGCCACTGGCAAATGAACCACTCCAGTGGAATCAGTACCCAATTATGCACTAACAATAAAAATACGTAAACAAGTTGCTCCAAACAACTGGAAGTGCTTGAAGTAAAGTGGGCGGTTCAAGTGAGATTGAATAAATATATAAGTGCGCTAAAAACAGAATAGTTTAGATGGTATCTTTGTACTGTTAGTTTATTCTAGAACACGGCTTTATCATATAGAATTGGTGTATGTATTTTAACGCAAGTAACATTTCATAGGCGCCGTGAAACTTTGTTTCAAAAACCAACAATTTAACGTGTAGATTATCACGTATTTATCCCGATAAAGAATACCGATGGGCACTGTGTCCTTGACTAAATATCTATTTGGTGAGCTGTGGAAGACTATTAATTGTGTCTTTTTTATTTCCCCCTTTCAAGAGGACGTCCAGGAAATAATCGCTTCCCAGCAACCTCGGCACCCAAATATTGATCAACTGAAACCTTCGTAACAACCCGATACATCTGAGGATGGTCAGGCAAACTGTAGTGAGTCTCAATTACAGGACAGACATTGATAACAGTATTTATGTAAATATGTAAATAACTGAAGCTTTTATCCTGTATAAATATTCGTAAATAAATAAATAAATAAATAAATAAAATCTATAAATTCAGTTCCACACAATCAAGTGATAGAGCAGTGGGCTTTGACTGAGCACTGCTCATTATTTCCTAGCTCTAGCAATGTCATTCTTGGCAACGCCTTTTCGTTACTCATCTATCTTCTCTACAAATTTATTTTGATCAAATTATCTCAAATGGATTATATTCAATCAAATAATGTTAAAGGAAATGTAAAAATTACGTTCTTCCTTTGGTATCGGGACAATCAGACTAGTATTCTATAGAACTACATGGATCTGACATTATTTCTTACGAAGAAAAAATTCTTTGTCGTAGTGGAGAATAAACTATTTCCTTCTGTTGAAATTTCGTCAACCTGTAGGCTTACACAACTTCTCTATGCTACTAATTGTAAGGCCCAGCACTCTAAATTATTGCGAAGTTTGCCCTAGGAAGATGGCATTGTCCATCTGATATAGATTACTGGCTTTGCATCACTTACTTTCACTACTGTCTCGTCGTCCATACTCTTATCTTCATAACTGTATACGTACCTGCAAAAATGAGCTTTTATTTCGTGTTGATGGGTTGCTCCATTCGATTACTTCCACGCATAGGGGTTTTAAACCAAGCCTAATCTATAGCATCTCGACAAAGCCTTTCAATCGACAACCCAAAATTTCTTATCGAAAATTTAACACGTCCCGAAAAAATATTGAGTACCTAAAATTAATGTTATGCTAAGTTTCTCTCCACAAAACAAAATAGGTAACACGTTAACAAAAAATAGTGCCAACATGCTTGCTTTAGGTTTTCTGACTTCAATATAGTAACCATATCAAAGAATGCAAAAACCATAAAAATATAACAAACGCAATGGTATGAAAGAATATTCGTGTTAATACCAAACGGATCTTAAACTGGAAGCGTTTCAATTTCTCTATAAGTTTAAGTGTCATGCCTGACCGAGCTTTTTACCAATCAAATTCTAACAAACAGTGATTGTAACGGAACCCAGTGAACGTCTGGGTTTTCAATGTGTGAATATTTAGAAGTGTAAAAATTTGAGCCGTTGTCCTTTTTCAGATTTTGTTTCAGGGGTTTTTTCTGTTGGAACAAGGTCGTTCATCTCACCTTTTACAAATTAAGTGCAAAACGTATTTGGTTTGTTGTGTTCCCTCTACTTTCCTCTGCTAGCTTGTCGTACTGGAGCACCGTAACGATGAAAATTTGGTCTTTCAGTGCAGTTCGTAGCATCTTTTGCATTATTTTATCTTAGAATCACACTTTCATTCTTTCTTACGTTGTTTTTCTTGTTTTCTTTTTCTTTGTTTTTATGACTTCAACTGGCAGTCAAAATTGACTACACAAAACATTTGACTAAGCGTAGTTTAAAATATTGAAATGATCTGTGAAGATTTAAGAGAGATTTTTTAGTTCGTTGACGTTGTTTTGTCATAATCTAGTATGTCTTGTAAACTTTAAAACTTCGATTGGTCATCAATATTAAATGAAAAGCATAAACAACGGCCACAGAGTCTTACACTAAAGCAAACAAAAATAATAAAAAGTAGCTTACTTACCACGCAGGTATGTTTTGATCAATGCCATAAGGAGTGACGGAATGCGATGTTAAAACCAAGATAGGCTATGTCAAATGGCCAGCAAAATAAAGGGCAATATCAAGTTCTTTAGTGATACTTATTAAACCAAAAGTTTAAATGCCTGTTGCCTTGCAGTACATTCGCATGGTTCTGGCGGTATACGTGCAGAAAATTACATATTAACACTTTGTAGCACAATGGCTATTTAACTAGATTAACGGCTAACGTAAAAAACAAATCCAACGGCCCTACCTCAACAGCCTGTATATCCACAAATACTGCTGTACGATGACTGCCCAAAGGAAGAACTAATGTTGCTACTTGAAGTATTAAAACATAGAAAAAAAGCTACTTTGGATACGACACTGTGAAAGGGCTTACTTAAGGTTTTACAGCTGGTTATAAACTGATCACTACTGCAGTTTCCAAGTGCTATAGAAACTCAATCAAATAGTACAGATGCTCAATTTTCCTTCAGTTTTACTAATTCGTACGCTCTAGCTTTGAACTCTTTAAAGATTTCTTCTTTTTTCGGATTTTGTTAAATCTATTGTCTTTAATAAGCAATGATTTTCTCTTCTATACTTTAAACAGCATGAAAACTATATGTAGATTTAACAATGTGGTCATAATTATATTTTTAAGGGCATGGCAAACAATGACCTTACTATCACTTAACGCACGTTTCTGAAACATAGACTGATTGCTTCAACGAGATAAACCTACTTAATTAAAAAAATTAAAATTTCATTACTGGTCACTACTTTTTTAAGTAAATTTGACAGCGTTTCTCATAAGTGGTTAAAGCTGAGATACTCATATATGCAGTAACCAAGCCCTATTCGTCTTTGTGGTGATCAGCTAAGATAAAATGAGCTTAAATTGACAATGGGATCAGATATTTCAATGAGTAAAAAGTAGGGGGGTTGTTCAAAATAGTGGTACAATCGTTGTCAAACTATCAATGGTCTGTAAGTCCCCTTCGCATAGTTGGGTACACCACATAGAATAAACAATAATACATTTGACGTGGGTGATGAAAAAACAAGAAAAGAAACTATTTATACTAAACCAAGATTCTGAGTGCAATAAGGTACATTCTAACACGTGCAAAATATAGGTAAACGTTTTCCTCTATCAAAACAAAACATCGATATAGAAGTGCAATGAAAAAATTTCAAAGGAAACCACTCACGTTTCTGTAATACAATGAACCAAGAAAGTTGTGCAACTGGCTGACGGTTAAAAATGCTTAAATTTTTGTTTACGAGTCGCGGTGTGCTTAATAGTACGTTCCTGTTATTTAGGGTATATGTATCAGGCCTTCATGTAGTAAATTATTTCTTCGTAGTAAATAAATTGCATTTCTTAACCTTTGTAATGACATTGTGAGTAAATAGCGGTTATGGTACTATTTAGACATCTTTAGTCATATCAATATACACAAAATCAAGTTTGTGTGTCCGTGTGTTTGTGTGTGTATCTTACCGCATCACAGCTGAACTGGACGAGCTGATTTTTTTCATGAATATGGATGATCGTGTGGCCTCTGGTCAGGACAAAGCCTAAAGAGATCCCACCTCCGAGGTCATTCGAGACTGCTAGAGGCCATTTTGTCTTTGAAGATCCATTTCTGGCTCAGTGAAGCAAGATAGAGACTTCCTTATGTAATCCAAAAATGTTCCCCGACCATACAAATGGGGGTTCGGATCACATCAGATTTTACCTCCGAGGTCATTTGAGGCTGTTGGAGGTCAGTTTCTGTTTGGAAAGCCCATTTTCCAGCCATGGGAGTTCGATAGACAAATTGGGATCAATTCAGATCTGACCTTCAAATCAGATCTGAATTTATATTGTACATTTGATTTAATGGAAACAAAAACAGGAAAAAGGCATTACTGTAGTTGCTTGAAATAGCCTACTAAATTGTATTTTTTACCCGAGCAACGCCGGGTACTTCAAGGCTAATGCGCAGAAATATATTTGGGGGTAGGGGCAAGCCCGCGTCTATGAATAATGTGCTAGTACGGGCCTAATATGTAAACCCTGAACAGCAATATACTATGCAAGCAAGCAAGCAAATAGCAATATAAGAACTTGCCTGTAGACACATCGATAGATAAATAGATAGATAGATAGATAGATAGATAGATAGATAGATAGATAGATAGAAAGATAGATAGATAGATAGATATAGATAGATAGATAGATAGACAGATAGATAGATAGATAGATAGATAGATAGATAGATAGATAGATAGATAGATAGATAGATAGATAGATAGATAGATAGATAGATAGATATAGATATAGATAGATAGATAGATAGATAGATAGATAGATAGATAGATGGATGGATAGATGGATGTAAATGTAGTAGTAGTATTAGTAGTAGTAGCAGTAGTAGTAGTAGTAGTAGTAGTAGTAGTAGTAGTAGTAGTAGTAGTAGTAGTAGTAGTAGTAGTAGTAGTAGTAGTGGTAGGGTAGTAGTGGTAGGGTGGTAGTAGTAGTAGGATGGTAGTAGTGGTAGGGTGGTAGTAGTGGTGGTGGTAGTAGTGGTGGTGGTAGTAGTGGTGGTGGTGGTAGTAGTAGTAGTTGTTGTAGTGGTGGTAGTGGTAGTAGTAGTAATAGTAGTAGTAGAAGTAGATGAAGTAGTAGCAGTAACCCAAGTAGTAGTAATAGTCATAATAGTCCTAGTAGTAACACGAGCAGCAACAGTATTAGCAGCAGTTAAAGTAGCAGTATTAGAAGCAGCAGCAACATTAGAAGCAGAAGTAGTAGTAAATCATCTCATACAAGCAAAATCTTTTAGGGATCAAAGCCTGTCCTTTTGGCCCCCAAAGAAACCATTTCTACAAAGAAACCACTATATTTCCAGGCCTAGCACAACTACGGAGGCCCACTTAACTCGTTCTTTGTAATCTATGCCTATAAAAAATTGCTTCACCAACTGCACGTAATGAACAAGACGAATAACATAAAAACATAAATGCCACATGGAGCAGGTAAAAGGCACCGAGCCCAATATAAAATTAGGAATCTGTCGATGCAACGTCGACGTCATTAAAAATAATATAGCTGTAAAATCGGTCATTTATAACACGCTCAGATACTGACAAATGGCCATCAAAACACCAATAATGAATGAAAAGACCCTCCTGACAATTAACTGTACTTCCGAAACAGAAAAAAAACAAAAACAAATGTCATCTACAACAAAACGTAAAAAAAACGAACAAAAGCGCCAGAGAGTGAAAGGGAGCACAGTGTAAGATGTACTGCCCCACCCAAAATTCAGTTTTGACCTTTAAAACTATCTGCAAACATTGCCAGTAACGAATAACATATTTTTTCTTGGGTAACGTTACGTTAAAAGACGAATAAGTTCACATCATTTTTCTTAACTTTATTGATGGAAACCACTATAACTTTTAAGGACCATGTACACGTCTAGTCATTTAGAAACAAAATCGATAAACTTTACGAGAACCATCACTAGGTGCAAGAAGGCCACTGCGTAAACAAAAACCATTAGCACTCAATACTTAGCGCAATCTGAGAACCTCGGATTGCGAATTCCCGCTGATAATTTTCTTCTGGTGTGAAAACCCGCTTTAAAAAATCATCCGAATGTAAATACCTATGGTTATTTTAAAAGGTGCAGTTCTTTGGGCAAGTGTTTTGAAGAAAAATTTTCACGTGAATTCAAGTTTCCTATTATTAATTTAACAGTGTGTTGGTAACTGGAAAAAAGCACTAAGAAATCGCGTTTCGAAGATTACTTCCTCAGCAAAAATAATCAACATTGTCAACATCAACATGAGCAGATAATACAACAGCTTTATCAAACACGACAAAAATTGTATTTAATATTCATCCAATGTAAATAATTAAATCGAAGTACAACAGACCAATATGCACTAATCAGAAACAGTTTTATTTCTTATCAACTTTTTATCTCAAAAGAAAAAAGCCATTGGTAACAGGATCTCTCATAATACAGGTCATTTTTAAAGTCAACAAAACGAGGTGAAAAGTAATGAAAGTGGGGTTTTAACCTGCAAGTTACCCACTGCAAAGCATTGAAATACGCTAGACCTGAGAACCAATAGGCGTTTACAGTAGAAAAACTATAAAGTTTTTAATCAATTTCTAAACTCAGTAAAATTATTTACTTTTCCAAACTGGATTAATCATTAATCAGTAGTTGGTTGATTCTTCTGATTTATCGTTGCTGTTGTAGCTACAACAGTAGCAATAGTAATTGTAATAACAAGTGGTCCCAGAAGTAGTAATAGTAGTAGTAGTAATAGTAGTAGTAGTAGTAGTAGTTGTTGTTGTTGTTGTTGTTGTTGTAGAAGTAACAGTAGTAGTAATTAGTACATTAACATCACTACATATATATTAAGCGGCTTAGATGTCTTTTGTATATTTAACTACTGATTAATTTTACCAGTTGCCAAACGTAAACAGAGTTGCATATAAACAGTTTGTGTACTGTATTTGTTGATTAGGTGTGTGGTTGTATTGTTGTGTGGGTGTGTAGGAGTTTAGGTGTGTAGCTATGTAGGTGTGTAGCTATGTAGGTGTGTAGCTATGTGGGTGTGTGGGTGCGTGGGTGTGAAGATGTGCATCTAGTGTGTGTTTGTTCATTTGAAAGAAACTGACAAATTTTGCGAAGAAAATCGTAAATTGAAGATGCTCTATAAAGAGTTGTCAATAGTTAAATTCAGTCTTCATTATAAACAGAAATTTCACATCATTATTCAGTGCATAAAATTAAAAACTAAACTATGCACTGAACAAATACTGATGCTAATAATTAATAATTGTGTAACGATTATAACGCAGACGATACCTAGGATAGCGATGTTGATGACTGGGGGCAGGTATTCATTTTAAGAAAAATTGGCTATTAATAGTGCTACGTCACTTGTAGGAACAGCACTAGAAGAGTAAAACTTGAGGTAGATATTTTTTCTTCTGCGATGAATTAAGATATGTGATGTGCCTCATGTAATTTACCTCACAGGAATCACGTGTTTCTCATTATGTGAAAAGGGAACTTTGGAGCAAAAAGCGGACAACAGGAACAGTCGATTGTTCTTGGCGATCGCTTATCTAAGAAATTATTTCTTTCCATTTATGGATTGTTTACACACTCACATATATATAATTATATGGAAGTGTGTATATCGTCTTCTGGAGGCCGAGAATGTTTAAATGAATATAGTTCCAAAATTCGAATTAGCGTGACATCGTAGCTCATAAGAATTTTAAGACATAACTTAATCCAATAACTCTTCAGACGCTAAAATCGAGTCAGTCAGGTACTTAAAATCCGTCACTTGTGGGACGTCCTCACCAGTGATCCTGATCCGTGATAGATTATCCGCTTTGTTGATACACATGTACTCTGCTTTTGACCGGCTAACATTCATTCCCCTACCCTCCAAGACTTCCTTACAATTCTCCACTTCTTCTTCCGCTTCTTCCTTCTTTTTATTGATCAGTACAACATCTTCTTCAAACATCATCTTGGCCAGGGCTTGACTTCCTTACGGGGATTGGTGAGCATCTCGATGGTCACGGCGAACAGGAAAGGCCTTAAAGCTGAACCTCGATGTAATCCAACTTCAACTTTGAATGGTCCAGTCGTTGGAGCCGCGCACTTTACCACTGTCTCACATCAATCGCACATATCTTATACACGCCTCATATACTTTACCGTGATACCTCTTTTTTTCATGGTGAACCATGCTCACTCTCGCAGTTCCCGATCATAGGCCTTTTCTGAGTCAATGAATTCGCAATGAAGCTTCTTTTTCCCTTTCCTATGTTTTTATGCTGTCATGCGCAAAGGCAAGATGGTATCTATTGTACTCTTCTTCGGCATGAAGCCGAACTGCTTCTCAATTATCTCTGCTTTCCTGCTGATCCTTCTATCGATCACTCTCCCCAATAGCTTCATTGAGTGACTGATGAGCTTAATACCCCTGTAACTGACGCAGTTCTGCACATCGCCCTAGATCCTGAAAATGGGTATAAGGGTGTTCTTTCGCCACCCTTCTGGCATGTGCTCGGTTAACATGATATTGTCCAACAATGGCGTCAAGAACGCAAGGGCACTACTTTCTAGGCATTTCCATACCTTCACTAGGATACCATACGGGCCGACTGCTTTTCGACTCTTCATCCTATTTAAAGCTCACTTCACCTCTTTCCCGTTGATCTCCTCTCCCGTCCTTCGCGAATCCCTCATACTTCTCTATTTTTCCTTGCATTTTCCTCGTTCATTACCTTCTCGAAGTACGTCTTCCATTTCTTCTGGATGTCTTCTTCCTAAATAGGAATATAAATCTCTGTGTTCTTTACCATTTTCAAGTGTTGTACATCCTTGGAAGCTCGATCGAACTTCTTTGCCATGTGATATACACTTTTCTGTCCTTCCGTTGTCTCGAGGTTATTGTACAGGCCCTCAAAAACCTCAGAATTGTCTTTCGCTACGCTCCTATTCGCTTCCTTGCTGGCATTGCGGTACACCTCCTTGTTCTCATCAGTTTAAGATTTAGTCCATTTCCTGTATTTCTCTTTCTTCTTCCAAAGGCATTCCTGTACTTCGTCATTCCATCACCAAGTATCCTTGTTTGGTTTTCCCCTCCCCGATGTTTAACCGAGAATTTTCATAGCAACCGACTTGATTGACCCAGACGTAATATCCCAGTTAACTGCCAACACTTCATCAAGTTACTTCCAAGACAAAACTATGCCTGCAATCTTGTTCTTTCCGCTTCCACCATCTGTTCTTTCTTTTCGTTCTTTTTGTCCTCGTTGCTCTGACGCTACTCCTTAAACTAGTGACAACCGGACGGTGCTGACATGAGGCACACTCCCCCGCTACTGCTTTGCAGTCTATGACTTCCTTGCGGTGTCGCCTCCTACAAAGGATGTAGTCCATATGTGCCTTGCTGTTTCCCTGTGATAAGTGATTTTTTGCTCATTAGTTTTCATGAAGTAGGTGTTGGTAATAACCAACTCTCAGCTTGTTACAAATTCAACTAATTTTACTTCTACTTCATTCCTTGTCCCAAACCATATCTTCCCATAACATGTTCGTCTCCAGTGTTGTCTGTGCCCGTATGTCCATTCAGGTTTGCACCGATGAACACCCTTTTTTCCCAAGATACTCTTGCCATCGTGAAATCCTGGTCGTTCCAGATCTCTTCTTTCTCGGTATCATCGCATCCTACTTGTGGTCCATATGCACTTATGATATGGGTCTGCAAGCCACGTATTTCCAGTCTCATCCACATGACTGTCACTAACTAATTAAGTTAATATAGTAATTCTCGTCCAATCCACCATATTGTACCTTATCACACTTTAACTGGGATATCTAGAGGTAGGGGATTAAATAATACTGGGAATATACCGCCAGTTGCCCGGGATATTCAAGACAGAAGTTATTAGGTATTCTGCATGAATTAGATCTACAGCTGACAAATTATGAACAAGCCACATTTCGTTGGTACAGTCAAATGTTTTGCAGTGAGAATGGTCCCATTGCAAAGCTTGGAAGTGAATATCTAACGTGACATGTGCAGCGACCGACAAGGCATTCAGGTGAAGTGAGTACGACCATAAAGGTCTTCGACCTGAAATCAGAAGATACAGTAAATCGAGCCCTGTTACCTACTTATAGGATATGAGGATGATGATGATGACGATGATAATGATCATGATGCATGATATCTCATGTCGCTCAGTGTTAATGTATTAGTAACACCAAGCTCCTGCTATGTTAACGTAATAAAAAAGCTACTAATGACGAATTAAACAAAAAATTATTGTCTTTAACTTCACTGATGAAATACACAGTAATTAACTGGATTGCTTTAGGCCAATGAAGTTGAATCAATGTCAATAGTTTTGACTTCGAAACCTTGAGAGTGAGGCGTGAGAGTGTCACCCTTAACAAAGATGACCACATTCAAACAAGCCAAAAACGCCTTAACAACAGTCTGTATACCATAAGTAATCGTAACCAAATCCAATCAAGACCAAACTAATCGAAATACTTATTTCATTGCAGAAAAGCCAACTCCTTGGTGACTGCGTCAACAACGGATTCAAACCAAAACACTCGCCCTTACCGCCGTCAGCGAAGGTACACCAACCTAATGTACTAAGTTCAATTCTACATCACGTTCAGAGTCCCCTTTATTCACTTTCACATTATATAGCATGAGATAGAGAGAACGGGAAAGAGAAGGGGAGAGAAAGAGGGAGAGAAAGAGGGAGAGAAAGAGGGAGAGAAAGAGGGAGAGAAAGAGGGAGAGAAAGAGGGAGGGATAAAGAGGGAGAAAGAAAGAGGGAGAAAGAAAGAGGGAGAGAGAAAAGGGGGAAAGAGGAATACGGAGAAAGACAGGGAGAGACAGAAAGAGATAGAGACAAAGAGAGAGACAGTGAGACAGAGAGACAGAGAGACAGACACAGAGAGAGAGAGACAGAGACAAAGAAAGAGAGACAGAGAAAGAGAGAGGGACACAGAGAGAGATGGAGAGAAGTGGTCCACTACCAAATGCAGCTGTATCCTATGACTAAATGTCTACTGTATTTTCTGTTCTACTTTTCTTAATTTACATAGTTATTATTATCTATATCTTGCACTAAAACGCGATCATAATTTGTGAAAGCTTCTAAATATTGTGAGTAACGACGGCCTTTTGAATAACGCAAACTGACTTTTAATATAAACTGAACAAACCAGACCTCAACATTAGAATTTACCGATTCATTGCCGAGACACAAACGAGCTAACAAATGAAAAAAGTCTTCTCTACAACAAGTTTCAAACTGCTGTTGAGTAAATACAGCTACAGCTACGGAATAAAATAAAAGCCAAGATATCACACTTTCTAGGGGCAATGGTTAACTTCAGTATTTTAACAAATTGGATTACTAAAGTGGATTATTATGGTGGTCTTATTAAGTGCTTTACTAATCCGATTTACTAGAATGGTACACTAAACTGATTTTCAAAAGTGGTTTCTAAAGTAAAGCGATTTTCTTTAGTGAAGTGTCAAGCAATATCCATCAAAATCATGAAGCCAAGGATAGAACAATGTCAAAGTAGCAAGATATTTTTGAACCACTGAAAATTTGCGTAGGGCTAGGTGTAGTTTTCAGATTCAGTTTTCCAGACAGACCATCGAATCAGGGAAAATCCTAATATTTTGATGGAGTAAATATCCTATGTTGTTTAATACAGCCAAGTACGATCCGAAAAATCTTTAACAAGGTTCCTCCAGGCTGTAATTACGCTTTGATATCTATTTACGGGCATCCATAAAAGGCCTTCCTGTAAACCAGAGATGTCTGTGTTGTATGCATGGCGACACTACATATAATGCAACCTCCAGCACTTTCTGTCATTACTTTGAAAAACTATTGTACTTAATTCATGCACTCTCCCAAGTGTCGTAACCGTCTTCCTCTGTACAATATTATGGTATTTCACACTTAAAACTGGCTTTTCCACAACACTGACTGCGGTCTTATTTGGGTCAAATGCGGTCAAATAAGGCAGTTTGTATATAAAGTAAAAATCTTTATCAAAATGGGCCAAGTTTATTATTGCTATTCCTTGATAACCAAGATTTCACGGTAATGTCTAGCACAGAATCATAGCCACAACTTCTGATTGAAGTGTGACTGAAGTGTTGAATTGTGCGCAAGCCCTGGCCCTCCTTTCAGGGTCATGGTGAAAAACAAAATGGAACACTGATGAATACCCCCAAGAAAACAATGAAAGAGGTGCTTTAACACCTGCAGAATACATCTGCATGAAATGACACCCAGTCCTATCGATACTACCATAAACGTATGTCTCCACTTTGCATAGTAACAGTTTGAATGAAAAGAAATGCTCACTCAGTTTGGTATAATTTACCCTCAAAATAACAGCATCAAGTATATTAAGAAATACCTAACATATTCAGAGTTTGGATGGGGTCTGAATGGCGTACCTCATAATTCTGGGAGAAAATACACCATCTGTGGCTATAACATCCGAAGGTCAGCAAATACCACGTGGAGTGGGGTACGATAATATAGTACGCAAAAAATTATCTTAACGTATATCCTTTGATATTTTCAAAAAGAAGGAGCTCCCCAAATTTAAGCTTCCTAGGCCTTTTCCAGCAAGTAAACAGATAGCAAGAATAAAGTCGTGCAAAAAAAGAAAGAAAAGAAAGAAACGAAAATAGAAGGAAAAAGAAAGAACAAAAAGAAAGAAAAAAAGAAGTACTGACAGGCGGGTAGGCAGGCAGGCAGGCAGACAGACAGACTGACAGTGAAACAGACAACGTCAACAACCAATAAAAAAATTATCTGTTTTCATTCCTTTTGGTAAGGCCCCGGTAGGTAGCTTTAAAAATACAAGACACACATACGAACACACACACATATATATTTTACTGTATTTTCTTTTTAATATTCTGTCTGAGAGAAAAGTCGAGTCCGTTGGGTATTCATTAATCAACAAACAAAATAGACAAGCAGTAGCCTGCATGACTAATCGATAAATAGATAGTCAGATAGATAAAGATAGATCGCCAGGTAGATAGGTTGACAGGCTGACAGATGACTCGAATATATATATATATATATATATAAATGTCTTATATATGTCTTTCATGTAGAATAATTTTATTTTCTTATATCAATATACAATACCGACATTCTTTTTGAGGGAAAACATGGTTTACACTGGAGTGGCCATCCATACATAGTCACATTTTATTAAACATATAACAGTGAAATAAAAATAATAATGTTTTTATTGTTCTCTTGCGCCATCTCACTGGCATACAATGTTGACAATGAACACTCAGTTAAATATGCGGACGTTCAGTATGTATGTTCTCAGCATTCTCCGCGGATTTGCTGAGAACCTNATGACTCGAATATATATATATATATATATATATATATATATATATATATATATATATATATATGTCTTATATATGTCTTTCATGTAGAATAATTTTATTTTCTTATATCAATATACAATACCGACATTCTTTTTGAGGGAAAACATGGTTTACACTGGAGTGGCCATCCATACATAGTCACATTTTATTAAACATATAACAGTGAAATAAAAATAATAATGTTTTTATTGTTCTCTTGCGCCATCTCACTGGCATACAATGTTGACAATGAACACTCAGTTAAATATGCGGACGTTCAGTATGTATGTTCTCAGCATTCTCCGCGGATTTGCTGAGAACCTACATACGATTATCACAGACATTGGTTCTATTCATTAAGCTCCAAAATCTGTCAATAAGTTTCTTTGCAACCTAGAACTGGAGAATCTTGACCAATAACAATGAAAAAAAAATCCTTCTAAAATGCTCCATTCCTTTAGTTTTTCACAGTGTCATTAAACCTGATACAACAAAATATATTTTTAGTATTTTGTGGCTGGAATTCATTGAATTCACTTTTACAAAAATTATTATAGTAGGTTGGTCAAATGAGCATATTGAATATTGCCGTGAGGACCAAAGCAGTCATTTTATTTGCCGGTGTTTTCAGCAAATTTGCTGATTGCTGGTTTTCTGGGTAGGTATGACTACACATTTTCTCCCCCAAGAAAGTTGATAGTAATTCAAGTCTAATTTGACAGTTTTCCACACAGGAATGTTCTCTGTAGTACCATTTCTTGCGTAGATCGTGTGTTGACTCTCATCAAACCCACATTCATCGCATTTCGCTTTTCCTTCCCATGATAGCTTCTTATTATGTGACTGTTCTGTGCTGGGGGTCCTCAAATTAATGTTCGTGAATTGGTTCTCGTCCTTCTTTACAATGAAAATTGTTCTTCTACCACGCTTACTCTTGGCAAAACAAATCATTTTCTGTGAATCGGGTGTGTACCAATTTAAAAAAAAAAGGATTACCAAATATAGCTATCGCAAGAAAGGGTTTAGAAATCCAGTTGTAGGTCATAATTATCATTATCAAACATACCTAGATTATGACTCATAACAACGGCTTAAATTCTCCGAAGCTACGAGTAATTTTAAGTGTAAAATACGTCTAGCTCCAACGTATGAAACTGAGGCCTACTCTATCCTAACAACAATATTAATTATCAATCAACCTCGCGTTTATCAAAAGCAAATCCTTGTCCAATATCCACCGCTTAGCAGTAATTAAATTCTGAAAAGCACCTTAAATCGTGCAGAATTAAAACACAAACAATTTTATCAATTAAACTTGCTTTAATGAAAACTTGGTCCTCCGTAGAGTAAATAACGATTCCCATTACTCAGAGGGTAAAACACGAGACTTACTTAACATTTGATGAATAAGTAAAACAAAAAGCCAACAAATATATCACAATATGTAAACACTCATTAGCATATTAGCATATTGGCAAATAGTATATGTAGATTTATAGAAGTGTAGTTTACTACCGACTTTAAAGTAGATGTTCTTGCGAGGGTCTGTCTTTTCATGCCGAAGTGACACGAAATTTCTGATGAATTTTTCATATTTTTTTTTACTTTCAATAAGAACAAGTAACAAGCTCCTGACAAAATTGAATTGTTGGGAATCAATTTTCTGAAAAGAGAATTGGGACCACAACTACAGTTTTAGCCGGGAAATATGAAAACTAATTTTCACATTTCCCGGCTAAAACTAATCGATTTGATGAATATTTTTTCTGTTTAACGCTGTGCAGCTAAAAATATGTTTGCTTATATTTACTTTGTGTATGTTTGTTCTGAATTCAAAGTCTCCTTATCTCTATGATCAAATCTGATGGTCTACGTTCGTACTCACAGGAAAATAGTATCCTATAAGCATTTCATTAGTTAACCAACCAAATTTTGGATTTGATAAATGTCAACCACCAATCAAAAAACACTTTGTCTTTATTCCTTGTTCTGAGCTTTCGATAGGTAGCTTTAACACATAAAAATACAAGACAAAAAACACATACGAACACACACACATACATATATACACACATATATATATATAGAGAGAGATAATTAGATAGATAGATCGATCGATGCATCGATAGATGGATCGATGCATCGATAGATGGATCGATAAATCGATAGATCGATCGATAAATCGTTAGATCGATCGATAAATCGTTAGATCGATCGATACATCCATAGATAGATCGATACGTCCATAGATAGATCGATACATCGATCAATAAATCGATAGATCGATCGATGAATCGATAGATCGATCGATAAATCGTTAGATCGATCGATAAATCGTTAGATCGATCGATACATCCATAGATAGATCGATACGTCCATAGATAGATCGATACATCGATCAATAAATCGATAGATCGATCGATGAATCGATAGATCGATCGATGAATCGATAGATCGATCGATGAATCGATAGATCGATCGATGAATCGATAAATAGATCGATAAATCGATAGATAGATCGATAAATCGATAGATAGCTCGATAAATCGATAGATAGATCAATAAGTCGATAGATAGATCGATAAGTCGATAGATAGATCGATAAGTCGATAGATAGATCGATAAGTCGATAGATAGATCGATAAATCGATAGATAGATCGATAAATCGATAGATAGATCGATAAATTGATAGATAGATCGATAAATCGATAGATAGATCGATAAATCGATAGATAGATCGATAAATCGATAGATAGATCGATAAATCGATAGATAGATCGATAAATCGATAGATAGATCGATTAATCGATAGATAGATCGATAAATCGATAGATAGATACATCGATAGATAAATAGAAAGAAAGAAAGAAAGAAAGAAAGAAAGAAAGGGTAAACTGCATGAAAACTAAAAGAAAAATTCATGTGTTACATAATTAAAACAAAACAAGAACAGCACTGCTATCTGAAAATCGCAATTGAAATGTAGTGAATTCAGCTTGAAAGTCACACTTTTCTGTTCTAAAAAAAATTCGAATAAGAAATACAAAAGCTTCAGCCTTGCACTCACTATTCTTATATTCGTCCTACTAGCCAGTAACTTTGAATCTCAACATTCGACCTTTGTGTTGATTCAAATACGGTTCAAGTTTAAGGGCTGCAGTTTCATATTCACATTTTATCGCTGGGCCTTGAACCATACGTGGTAATCAGCCTCCCTGTGTAGCGACCAGTGTTATTATTTCCTGAAATGTCATAGCAGGGCCAATCTTTAAAAAACAGTTCTATTCTCGCCGTGTGAGAGAGAGAGGGAAAGAGAGAGAAAGAGAGAGAAAGAGAGACAGACAGAGAGACACAGAGAGAGAGAGACAGAGAGAGAGACACAGAGAGAGAGAGAGACAGACAGACAGACAGACAGACAGAAACACAGAGACAGAAACAGAGACACAGAAAGACACACACAGAGAGACAGGCAGACAGACAGACGAACGGACACAGATATGGTGCGGAGTATAAAAGATATTGGTAGTTGGGAGGAACGTTGATCATAAGGCAATGGCAGGAAAAAGTCAATAAAATAAAACGCAATAACATAAAATACAAAAACAAAATACTGTTACATTTTAAATGTTCTGACTCACCTGAAATGATCCTTGTTGCTTCAGCAGATACCCCTCCCGAATGCACTCCTAAAATTAAAGGCAAATAACATTGACATTGAAAAAGTAATAAGCCAATTTTAAAATTGATTATACGGCAGTAACTATCACTCAGAACTACGCTGATCTCAGATACACCGGTCACTATTTGCTGGCATTGATAGCAGATGTTTCAAAAGCGGTGTTTGAAAGACTGAACATTTGTTCAGGAAGCCATTTGCTTAAACTTAAACTGAATTCCTTTTGGAAGAGAAACTGGTAAAATTTGCAAATAATTACTTAAATAAGCACAAAACAAACTTTGCTGATGGTCAGATGTCCAGTACTAGATTTGCAGGAAGAGTGTAAACTGGTTAAACTAGTTATTTAAAAATCGGTTACGCTTTAATTCGGACTAATCACTGCATTAAATGGTGACCTAGAATGATGATAATAAATGTCGCAAGAGACGTTTCAAAATGTGAACGGAATAGAGTAGAAAAGAACAGAAAAGAGTAGAATATAGCATAACATAATATAACAATACATTTTATTACATTAAGTTACATTAAATAAAATTATATCATATTATATCATATTATATCATATCATATATTATATCATATTATGTATATTATATATTATGCAATCTATTGCCTTTCGCCTGTAAAGGGAATTCTCTACAGATTATACCCTTTCTGTTTCCATATTCAGAGCTTTTAGATAATTTACCTCCTCAAAGATTGTTCTGGCACGAAATCGCTGATACATACGATGTTATTTATTGCTTTGGCAATATTTCAATCACTATATTTGGATTAAAGTACCTTTCTAATATGCCCAAGATTCCTTTCCGTAGTTTCTTATTAATTTCTTCATAAAATAATCAGGCAAATTCTATTATCTCAAAATATCTGGGGTTTATTTCTTTCAGACATCTCACTGACGTTTAGTAATACCAAACTCCAATCTGAGAGCATAATTATTTACTAACTGAAAAGAGTGCAGCTATCTGTTTTTCTTTTTTTCATCAAGCTTTAAAACATTTATGCATCACAGATTATTTTCCATAACTTTTTCTTTCCAATCAAATCCAGCCTTGACATATCTCAGCACCAAATTCAGTGGAAGCAGGGCTAGTACAAAAATAAATCAGGGCACAAATTTTGTTCCTGAAAAATCCCTCTGTCTATTCTGAGTTCTCCAAAAAGATTTGTACATGTTGTCAGAATACGTGCACTTACAATACGTTCTAGAAAGCTCATCAAAGTTCTACCAATTTTGAACTTAAATGTGCAACCCCACCACGTGTTTGTAATCAGAAAGTATGTTCTCCTTTAGTCTATTCAAACCAATTCCATCTGCAAAATACCCTCCTTTAGGTTCTCAACACTCTTATCAACCAATGATCTCATGTAAACTGGGACTTTAGTTTTCAGTCTTTTTCTTTCTAAATACAAGCTGACTTAGCCCATTACAATGTTTATATTTAGTTAATTAAAGCTTAACATGCTACTGGCCTTAAGCTGGTCACTGAAGTTCCCTTCTCTTTGTGTTTTACAATCGAAAATATTTCTCTTTAGTCACCCAGTTTGGTATTTATTGTCCAATTTACATTCCTGGAGCTATTACTATACTTATATATGCTGTCAAATTCCTGAAAAGGAGGTCCTGCACTTCATCCGACTTTAGTGATTTTCATCCAAAAGCTTTTCCCTGATCTGCAGATATGTAGCCTTGTTTTAAAATACCTGTCGTGTGTCTTCTCCATTCCTTGCCGTATAAGTATGCAAAGCCTCGAGGCGTATATAAACATAATCCCTGTCTTTCCATCATTTTTAAGGGCCCAACCTTATCAAAGCATGAACCCAATTTAATGCTGCAGGTTGCATGTCATTAGATTTTTCTTCATATCTCTTCATTAAATTTTATCTAAAGGATTTATCCACCCCTCAGTTCTATTGCTGAGGCCATGTACAAACCCAATACTTTGTCAAATTTAGAAACTCGAAGTGGTACTTCAAAGAACTTAGGTGAGGCTAGAAGCAATATTCGTTACTATTCCGAAAAAGTGGTCTATGTACCGATTGGAGATTAATCAGTCTATTTAGTCATACTACAAAAAACAATCAAATTACAACCATATTACAACATAATCCTTAGTTTCTTGATGTTAAGAATAAGAAATAAGTTCAAAAACAAAATTGATGGTGAGCGCTTTGAATCTTGTAAAGATAAAGAGATAAGATGCTCGTGCTTTTTTTGTGCAAATGTTATCAGTATGTTTTACTGAGATGCAAAAAGGCATTTGTTTGGCATACATTCTTCAGAAAAACGCCTTTGACAAAGTAAAGCATACTAAACTTCTCGGAGAACATGCTATGCAGGCAGTAGATGGGAAAGACCTTCCACTACTACATAACCTTTACTGGGAACAATTAACAACTGTGAGAATTGGAAAATACCAAACTAACTGATTTTCTGTCTAGAAGAGAGTACGCAAAGCGTGTTTTTTTCCCCTTATCTCTTTTCACAGTATGGGTAAATAATAAGAAATAAAATGGTGATGAATGGTGAAAAGTACTTTAAAATAACTGAGATACCACTGTTTAATATCATACACCTAGATGATGCACAGTTATTATTGCAGAAGATAATTAATCACTAGAAAAAGTACTCATAAAGCTAAAACAACAAAGTAAAAAGATTGAGCTCAATATAACCAGGAAAAAAACAAGCTTTAGATTTTTTGCAAAAGGATACCTACTTGAAGTATAAAATTAGATCGTCAAGAGCTACAGAAAGCATGTTAGTTTGAATACCTTGCTAGTTTAATAACATCGGATGGCAAATGTGGGGAAAAAGATAAAACGTAGAACTGGAATTGCAAAAAATGGCTTTGAAAGCAATAGAAACAGCTTACCAAAAAAATTAAATTTTAAATCTAAATAAAAGAAAGAGATTTCGAAAATGTTTCGTTTGCTGTACCCTGTTCTATGGATCCTAAAGCTGAACTATAAGTGGAGAGATGCAGAAGATAGAAGCAATGGAAATATAGCGTTATATCGAAGTGTTTAAGATCTCATGGGTAAAGAAAATAAGTAATTAAAAAATGTAGACATCTGCAAGGAAGAGACGCAGTTAATTAGCAACATCCAAAGTCATTTGAGATATATTGGCCGTATAGGCCGAGGACTGAGTATTAACAAATTAACCATAGAAGTTAAAACTGTCAGAAAGAGACCCAGGGAGTCGTAAAAGAAACATATTCACGAAAAACTTAACATCATCGATTGCAGAAATCTGACTGATGCAGAGCTTCTTCACACCAATGCTGACAGAAAAAGCTTTCAGAACATGGTTGTCAACATCAGTATCTGATAGGGCATGCGAAGAAGGTGAGGCTCGAAATGGGAACTTTTCGCACGGTAAGCAATTATTGCTTGGTAATATATGGCTACCACTATTGATATTGTACCATCAGTAAGTAGCCTTTCTTAATGATATGTATCACACATTATTATATGTAATACCTTTTACTTAGTTTTTTTCACATGTGTAGCCAGCGTGACTGTCATGATTTTTTTAGATCTTTCACCCTAAGCAAGAATTTGAAGCCACTTCAGCGCAGACGGTTACTTTTCTTACTTGTTATTGGGTTCATTTTGTTCTTCTTAATCTTTTCAATTTCTTTTATCTCTCGATGTTATCTCCTAAAACATGTACAAACAGAGTAGTATGCCACTTATAACAGGGAAACAAATTGATCGCAGTTGTTCCAGTTCGTGGCCGGGGCTCGAACCGTAAAACTCTTGCATCGCAACCTGTTGGTTTCACCACTCGGCCACTACTGCATTGTAATAAAATACGAGTAAACTATTCACTTTAAGCCATCTGCCGTTAACTAGAAAAAATAAGTGATTTTCCTTTAAGGTTCACTTTTCCTTTCATTTTCAATATTTTGTTTTAGTATTCGCCAACAGGAGCAATCTTTTTATCGGTGTATTAAAATTTGTAACACACAAAATGGGCATTGTGTTGTAGTACTATATGAAAATGAAATTTTTTTATTCATGGTAATAACAACATATTTCAAAATGTCTGCTTGCATACATACCTACTACAGTATTTAAACCACAAGCAGCAGTTTCGATATTTCAGCATTTGTTTCGATATTTCAGCATTTGTTTCGTATGATTTTCTCTAAAACCTTTGTAGTGCATATTATCTTTCCCCAATATTCTCCCAGCTGACAAATTACTAATTATCCCCCAACTTCATAAGGGAAAAATTTGGCTTCTTTCTGAATAAAACCCTGGATATTTATTACGAGTTGAGTTCTGGTTTAACAATATCATGTCTGTTGTTATACTACCCTTCACTGTTTTTCTCAACTACCTCAGTAGCTTCACTAACAATCCAGACCATTATCCATTGCGGCTAATNAGCAGTTTCGATATTTCAGCATTTGTTTCGATATTTCAGCATTTGTTTCGTATGATTTTCTCTAAAACCTTTGTAGTGCATATTATCTTTCCCCAATATTCTCCCAGCTGACAAATTACTAATTATCCCCCAACTTCATAAGGGAAAAATTTGGCTTCTTTCTGAATAAAACCCTGGATATTTATTACGAGTTGAGTTCTGGTTTAACAATATCATGTCTGTTGTTATACTACCCTTCACTGTTTTTCTCAACTACCTCAGTAGCTTCACTAACAATCCAGACCATTATCCATTGCGGCTAATAATTTCAATTTGTTTGTTCCATTTTCTTGCCTAACCTTTTTTGCTTCAGGTACAGGTGGTCTATTTTGCCAGTCGCCATTGTTTTGAAAAAAAGTTATGCGACGCAAAGTTGATCTTATTTGCTTATGAAGTAGTATGAACTTTTTTTTGTTAAGTCACCACGACTGGTTTTTAATACAAGCATTTCGTTGCTGTGGGTGACTAACCAAACGCATTTATAATACTTCAGAAGTCTCGGTTTCCGTGGGCTACCTGAACTTTGCTGGACTTTAAGTGATTCTTGGTTATCATGAAATTTTGACAGTACTAAACGAGTAACTTGTATCCACTGTAGGTAATCTGCCTGACATGCGAATTTTCTGTTCTCTAATTTTCCTGTGCCAGATGATTCATGATAAGCTTTCTCATCGTTAACGAAATTATTTTAAGTGTATCGTCAACTGTAAAAACAGACTTTCTCATTAGTTATTCTGATTTCTTTTCCATAATCCTACTGTGCCAAATAGTTCTTTTCCGTTCCTGCTTGAATCTTCAAATGATTCTCAACTTATTCTCATAGCCATCTTTAATAGTACCAGTTGCAACGGACCAAAGTTGCAACGGACCAACATTTTGCAGATTACAAAAACGAAGATCGCTCGTCCCCGTGTCGACTAAAATACCTTTATAATATTCCAAGCAACAATGATACATACGTATACACACATATATATATATATATATATATATATATATATATATATATATATATATATATATATATATGCATACATGCACATACATACACACATACATATNTCAACTGTAAAAACAGACTTTCTCATTAGTTATTCTGATTTCTTTTCCATAATCCTACTGTGCCAAATAGT
This sequence comes from Morbakka virulenta, assembly GCA_003991215.1. NCBI lineage: Eukaryota > Metazoa > Cnidaria > Cubozoa > Carybdeida > Carukiidae > Morbakka > Morbakka virulenta. Next base: position 1,063,552 of record RDPX01000013.1, on the reverse strand, counting down.
TCTTTTCCGTTCCTGCTTGAATCTTCAAATGATTCTCAACTTATTCTCATAGCCATCTTTAATAGTACCAGTTGCAACGGACCAAAGTTGCAACGGACCAACATTTTGCAGATTACAAAAACGAAGATCGCTCGTCCCCGTGTCGACTAAAATACCTTTATAATATTCCAAGCAACAATGATACATACGTATACACACACACACACATATATATATATATATATATATATATATATATGCATACATGCACATACATACACACATACATATCCATACATCACTACACACACAGTGGATAATTGGCAATTTTTTAGGAAACGGATTTTTTGTGACCATGCCTTTCAATTTATAAGCAACGCCCTTTGACATGTATTCAAGAGCATGTAGATGATTTACCAAAGAGAGTGGAGGTAATAAAGACTCTAAAAAATGACCAAAAGCCCCATTATTCAGTAAATTCAATGAAAACTAGCCGTTTTATTCCGTAAAACTGAAGAGATCATTCTCGAATTTAACAATAGATATAGCTAAATTGGATGCAAACAACTGGCGTTCTCTATACACTATGTACTGTTATTCATTTTGCAATATCTGTAGTTAAATATAATAAAATAATAAAATATTAATAATATAATGAAAAACGTTTTATACTTTAAGTGATTAGATGTTTCCTCTCTAAAGAATAATAACTCAATAAATAAATAATTTAATTTACCTTAAGTTAGCGATAAAATAAATGTAAACTTTCCTTGATGAACAGACAAATAATTATCCATTTTTAAAAGGAATTCGAAATCCAAGTGACCATCTCTCGCAAAGCCTATTTTGCGAAGGCCTTCAGGGCTTGAGAAACAATCTAACAATGAAATTATCAATGTTCTGGCTTCCGTTTATGCCTTAAAAGAATCCTACTTACAAAATCAAATTATGTGTCTTCTGGTTTCACAATATGAAGATTGCCCTACCATCGTTATTGGGTTGCGAAATTCTGAATGAGAACGCGCAGCGATCGTAACAAAAGCTGGAAACGTGGTGAATATGAAATTGTTAAGCAAATTTGATTTACTTGTCAGATATGTCGAATACTCCTCCTGTTAGTACTGCATTATAAACTGGAGTCGCAACATGTTTCAATGGCAAGTAATTTTGTGGTACTGTCGATAAAAAACGGCGTTCTAAAACCCTTAGACTTGAATTGAGTGCTAGATCAATGGGGTACTGAAAAGGAAAGAGTAGTGTTTCTCACTTAAACTTGAAAATACACTTGCAATAAGTTAATATGAAACGTAATTTGGTTTTTCTTTAGCAGAACAGATACAACTCGTTTATTTACAAGCTTTTACGCTAGAAATTTCTGATCCCTGCATCTAATAAATTTGATCTTGTTTGCCTTAACCCCTGCTTTATTTAATCAGACCATGTTTTTTTTCTCCTTCTATCTCCAACTTCAAAAAGCAGAGTATCATATTATTTTTAAATTGTTTAATGTTAATGTTGAGATGGTGTTCTTTCCTAAAGTTTAAAATATATTATAATGTACTTGGCTGTGGTGGACGAAAGCAATTTTGAAAAACATTTTAACTCATGGTTTAAGTTTTTTAATTATGGGGCGGCCACCCCTTCCCCTATGTGCCTAACATGCACCCATACACTCATGCATACAGGCATTAACACAAACATAAAAACATACCGATATACATGTACTATCATACATATAAAAAATACATGCAGACATAAAACATTCAAATTTGCATACATACATATATACATTTATATCACCTAGAAGTGAGTATGAGGGCCAAGGCAGCCTTACTTTGGCAACGGTTTGTCCTGACCTGCGATCTATTCTCCATCCAATTGTTGGATCAAGGAATTGAAATAGATAGGATGAAAGCCGTAATCTACTAAGACTATTTTATGTCCAAAGTAAGAATACCGTTTATTGAGCATGGAACCACCGTCCATCCGATAATTGGCTGGGGAAACATGTATTGCAACATAATATTAAAGAAAAATTGTGTCTTGTTGGCTTTACATATTCCATTATCGCTTAGTACAGTGATTGGAAGTAGTATATCTTTGTTGGCTTGAAACACAATTGAAATAGCTGTAACGATATTTTTATGCTGTGTTGTATGGCCTGCAATTAGGTACATCACTAACAATTTATTTTCCTCCAGTATTCTTTTTCTTCGAAATAAACAGATAAAAATCAGGAGGGATACTTTACTACAAATACAGATGACTGAAATGTTAAATGTGGGAAAACATCTTTATGATGAATAGGGTTTACTAAAAGTGAGAGAAATTTTGGAGGGTCGGTTTGGATCGTTGTGCTTGCTTCCGAGTCCTTCCTTAATGATTCAGCGTTTTACTAAATAAGCATAACTTAGTAACACAACAAGGTAAAGACCAATGATCAGTCATAAAGCTTGTGATATGGGCCTGTGGAAAATTATTATTACAAAGATTTCTGCATATTAATTCCTGTGCCAAAGTTAATATCAAGACGACTGAAGGAAAAATACGTAATTTAAGAGTTCCTCGCGCTATTGGTACTTAATATTCAAGGAATATATAAGAAAAGTAAACACTTCGTTTACACCGTTGGCAACTCTCTTTCTCTGTTTATTATTATCAACAGTGTAGCAATATTGGAGAAAGTAAAACAGAGAAATATGGGCAATTTTATCAAATTCTTCTTTAATTAACCCTCCTCTTAGCTTTGCGAAATTGCCTGAGTAGGTAAAATAGCTGCTCAACAACTTATCAAATTTTATCTTCACTTTAGTATCACTTAAGTCCAACATTCTTGATTGTTTCAAATATATTCTACCTGCGCTTCTTTCCTACATCCCAAAAAACATAAAGTAAATGAACAAAACAATAAAGCCAAAGCAGTAACCTGCAGTCAATGTCCTTCATCAATTAATTTCACAATTACAAAGTGATCAACAATAATATTGCTTTCCTGAACATTATATCCTTAACTAAAACATACTGCGAGTATTAAAGACATCCTTTTAGCTTGCAACGAAGTCGTCAAATCGTATACATTTCAAAATTTCTCTTTTTTTCTACTGGTGAGTTTAAAGGTTAAAGAATTCATTAAGTAAGGCTTTCATTCAAACTTTTAATGCTTTTACACTTAAAACCACGGATCATCCGTAGGTTTCCTTCTTTCTAATATAACCTCCTTCCCTTTTCCATATGGAGATCTGGCAAACGTATGTTTTCCTTTAACGTCCGAAAAACTGTATCATACAAATGTGAGTTCTTCCTCAAAGGTAAGTACCATTTTCGCATAACCATTAAACTACATATCTTCCTGCATTCACGGATATTCTGACTTACGAAATTAACAATTAAATCTTTCATGATTAACCAGGCAAAGTGAGATTATCTCCTGTCTTTCACGCACATCTCGCTGAGAAACATCTTAACACACTCAGCACTATGGTCAGTTTTTTACAATGACCTCTTCGTTGAGCATGTTAATCACACTTTTATTCGGCATGCTGAGAGCTACCATTCCTCGATCTAGTAACTTAACACTCTATCAGACAAAAATGACTGTAACAGCAGACAACCCCTTAAGTAGGGAGGTCATATACAGTAATACCAAGCTCTGAAACCGATCGAAGGATATAAGTAGAGAACAGAATAGGATGAGAGCGGGCTCTGAAAACTAGTCGCACTACGCATTTTGCACGTTTCTCAACAACGATAAAGGGTACATTGGTGTGAGTGCGGTCCTATTCTAATGAACAAAAGAGGATGGCTATTAAGTCTTGAAACTTCTTGCCTTAAAGTACTCAGTGGAAGCCATAAACGTTTTGATAAATTGATAACGTTGGCTGATAAATTGATGTCACATCGTTACAGATCAACAATCCATCAACAACCCATCGACAATCCTATTACAACTTCCGAATTGTTAAATATCTGGTTGAAAAGGGCAATTCATTGTCGTCAAAAATTGAACTGAATCTTCTAGATATCCTGAATCCATCACGGGCAATTCTTACGAACATATACTTTCCCTTCAACAATGACGTCTAGACTCAAACCAACGATGTACCCAAGGGCGCTCCTACATCCTTTGTGATTGCCAAAATATTCATGCAAGCATTTGAAGCCACAGTGTTATAACAGTGGACTACGGACCAACTGTCTTGGCAATATATGTTGACTATATCTTTGCAACTATAAAACATGATCACCTACAAGGCTCTTTGCACACATGAACAGTCTACACAAAACATATTCACCAAGGAGAATGAGGTACAAAAACAAGTACTCTTCCTTGATGTGCTAGTAGCAATGTAAACAGACCACCATTTCTGTTACCATCTACAGTAAACCAACTCACACTGACCAGTATCTAAATAATGTATCATATCATCTAGTCGTAGGTCGCATTGGTCTCATCATTCCTCTATTTGAAAACGGAAGAAGTATTATTTCAAGCACAGACAACCTTCAAAAGAAAGAAAGACACAAGAAGACTCTTTTATCCAATGCTATCATAGTGACGATGCTCCGACAGTCTTGCACAGAACTACTGGGTTAACTTAAGAAAAATGGGAACCTCTAAAACGAAAATACCTACCTTATATCAAAAACACCTGGAAGCACCAAAGAAGAACTCTAAGACAACACAATATCCACTGTTACTTCTTCACAACATTCATCTTAGGGGCAAGAGTGCCAAAACCAGTTCCACGTGAAAAAAGAAACAGTATGGCTTACAAACTACATTGTACTAGCTGCTTTAAGTATTGATGAATCACAGCGTTCATTGGGTCATACTGAAAAGGAGCACAAAAGAGCTATTCATAATGGTGACACTGAGAGTCCGGACATGGCAGATTACTGTTGAACAAAAGATCACACTTTTGACAGCAAATATATCAAGATTATGTGCAACGTAATCAATACAACAGCAGTATATCTTAAAATTTTCCAGAAATATGGGTTCCAGAACCAGAAAGAAATCCAACAAACACAAGATAAATATGACGCCACTTCTCAAAACAACTCGATCCCTGTCACCATGTAGATTCACACTGCAGAAATACAAAACGCTTGTGCTAAGTCACTTCCAGCAGCCTTGTTATGGACAAGGTATGTTTCAAAACGTTGTTCAAAAAAGCCTACAACTTATGACATAAAGCTCCTATATGGTTATATGGCATGGCTATTTTACTCACTAAATTGAAAAAAAGTTAGACCTTTTGTTTGCTATTTTCACTGAGGATGACGTATCGCCTCTCTTTTTATATTATTATTCTAATGTGTAGAAAAAAGGCATACGTCTGATTTCTAGAAACCTTTCACTGCGACTAACCAAATTGTACATCTACACAAATGGCAAACAAATAGAAAAACAGTGATTCTGCATTTTCGCAATAAATACTGGAATATCGCACACATTTTTACTAGTTCATCGCTGCTCATCCAAAACGTGCGTTCAGTTAGCTGTCAGTCAGTTGTGACAGAGCAAACTTAATGTTGTGCGGTTTTACTCAACCACAACTGCAACTTCTCACAAGAAATATATCACAAAAAAAACTGCCAGAAGAAAAACGCTTTGTGCAATCAATTATGAAAATGCCATAAAAGCACTAGCAACAGGGGTATTGTGCCGCGCAACATGCAAAACATAACACATGTGGCATGGATCATCTCTAATAGCATTACAGTGGAAGCGCCGCTAGCATGCAGACAATATACCATACTTAATGTGTGGCCAACAGAATTAACAAAATTATGTGTACGTTACAATAAATTAACGACGCTGGTTTCCGAACTTTTTCATATCAGAACTTCACCTGTTGCAAATCATATCAATGTAACTCGAGTGGGATATTTATCCATTGGGATATTTATCCATTGGGATATTTATCCATTGGGATATTTATCCATTGGGATATTTATCCATTGGGATATTTATCCATTGGGATATTTATCCATTGGGGTATTTATCTATTGGGATATTTAGCGACTGGGATGGACGAAAGAACGCTAGAGAACTACTTTGCCATAATACTACTTCTGGGGTGTAATGCAAACAGTAACAGGGGGTATTGATTAAAATTCTAGAATGAGCCAGTTATGTGCTACGGTGTACCTTACACAACAACAAGGTAACTGGTGTATTTGTCTAATTCGAACAAACACAGAATATCCTTTTTTGGCTATTCTATGTAAAAACTACTGATAAAAATGCTATCGGGGTTTCTAAAATCATACTACCTTTCAGAAAGATATTAGCCAAAAATTGGATAATTCTTGACATAGAATAGCCAAACAAGGACTACTGAAGGGGAAAAAATTAATAATGTAATAAAAGGAAAGGAAACTGTACTGGTCACAACATCACGAGTGCTTTTTTAATCTCTCAGCTCAATGTAAAACCTAATGCCTTCTCAATTGCCAAGACAGCTCATGGCGCCATGAATAGTTGAATATGTCAAACGGAAACGGTAGAGAGACAGCTTTACCGCTCTACTACACAATGCCGTCGTCTTATACAGTTCTTTCATAAAAATATAGCTTAAGTCCTCTACTGAGAGTCCTGGCTAAGCTAATTATTGAAGTAACAAAAGTAACAAAAGTCGCTACCAAAACCAACAAAAAGGTTATCCGAACCAGGTTTAATATAATCGAAAATTAGCAAATGTAAATTTGGATAAACAATTTAAACGATCAAGAGTAAATATTTTTGTACTGTTTCCCACTTCGCAGCCTTAAACGGGTATTGTTCAAAATTTTATTTCCCACCCTGGGAGAAGGAAACTGCTTCTGAACTTTTACATATACATATAAATTTGTAGATGCATTTTGTATAACGATTAATTAATATTAATTTCAAAAACCGTCGGCTATTAAATAAAATATTTCTCTTTGTAATGTTGAAAAGAATTAATCTATTGTGTGATACATTCTGTAAGATGCGAAGCAACATATGGTTCTTCGGTTGTTGTTCATCTAAACAGTTGCTAAAAGTTATCACCTTGTATTATCAGTGTAGGAATTTGTTTAAAAATTTGCCACTTCTCAAACAGCAAATTACGAAATCAAAAGAATTAAAATGCAGTTGCATCGTAACCAAGCGGCTCCGGGTTCGACTCAGCAAGCGAAAAGAATTTGGAACTTCACAAAAGAAGAAGCCATTGGTTGGCGTCAGGAAAAAAAAGTCTCAGCCGCTATCCAGCACTACTGTAGATTAGTGTGGAGTACCCTCAATAGTTGATACACTGTATACTACAAAACACAGCAATGGTATGTGTACCCTTTGCCTGTTTTAGTCACAAATTAAGGAAGTAAACTAAAACATAAGACATTAGATAACAAAATTACAGCTCAGGTTAGTCAGCATTCGCTGTCGGTGTAGAAAGTAAATAATCCGTATTTTACTTTTAAAAACATTGCAATTGCAGCAGTGGCTGCATGATAAAATATCAAATTACAGGGCAAGAGGCTCTCGGAGGGTCCTAACTCTAGTTTTTCAGCACTTTGTTTCAGTACTATACTCAAATTGTTTCTTCATTAAAAGTGGCGTCCTGGTGACTTTGTGCAAGTTTTCGGAAGCTGTGCTTGGTTAGGAATGACATAAACAAATAAAATACAGTAACAAGAAGAAAGAAAAAAAATCAGTAAAATGTAACGCTCAACACTTACGGTTTCTGACATTAGTAAGGGTGAACCTCTTGAAACAAAAAAAATACCTATAAAATTTAGACTTTGCAACTGTCTAGTTAACAAACAAGTTTCAAAACGGCGACACAATGAATGACATTGTCACAAGCTCTGTACACTTATGCGCGGAATGGTGCTTTACACAGATGAAATAAAAATAGAAATTCTAAAGGGCAGCTGCCAAACAATTTTCTTAAAATACCGTATTTCCATCTTTTTAACTAAAAGTCCTAAAATTGGGTTCAAACTATTTACTGTAAGGATCTATGAAAACAAAGGAAAAAGAAAAGCAGAATAAATTTACTTTAGACTCTACAATGATTGTCATCGCTCAAAAGTCATGCAGTTTGTAGTACGAAGATAGAATAACAGGAAAATTCTTTAATCGTGGAACCACAGCAGCATTGGAATAAAGATGCTGTAAGTAGCAAGTAAAGTGAAATGGCAAAAAGTGATTTGGAATCAGTCAAGAAAATTTATCAGAACAATTGGAAGAAAGTGCAAAAGACCAGCTCCGTGTTTGAACAAATATTGCTCACACCCCACGCCACGGTCATCAATAATTAGCTCTTGTGGCCTCTGTACTTTACCAACAGCTAAACACCTTAGTTCGTTCAAAGTCGGATATTTCACTGACCTTGAAAGAGAGTGATATTACTTCTTGAACAAAGCTACAACCCTGGACTATATTCCTCGAGGAAACCTTCAAAGATACTGTACATATCAGCCTTAAAATTAGCTGGCTCAGAAAAATATGTCCTACAGAAAGACCCTTAGTACTGAGTTCCGCTATATACTTGTTGTATATAGGCCGAAAACAAACTTTAGTACAATATTGCTAAGTGCATCTTAAACTTTAACAGCCCAGTAAGTGAAGCAATGCGACAACTAACTACTTTTATATAAAATAATAAGTCTGGTTGAAACAATGTGAATCAATCATTCAAAACTGTGTGCTTTTCCTATTCTGTTTTATACTTTTTACAGTATCGGTATCTGCGTTTATGTACTTGGCAATAAATAAGTCCGTTGTTCGTTTGGCTTTTTTTCTTAAGAGAATACAAATTATGAACTAAAAAATACAAGAGAAAATTTCTCCTTCCTTTAATTATTTTACCAAAGAAAAAGCTTTAACTTTTCTTTAAACGAGGAGAAAAGTCGTTTACTCTTGGTTTATAATGGTACGTATAACAACAATTGACAAATACCTTACGAAAGCTTTGATCTGGCTAGAAAAATTGATGGACTACGTGAGACGACTCATTGAATGACGTGTTCACTTTCACTGCAGTAAAATTTTCTAATTACTGTCCTGACAATGAATCCAGTAAGCTGTAATACCGTTCTAAACGGATGACGGTATCCTAAAAAACTAAACATGTTAGATTTTACAACTCATCTTTCATTTTCTACTGTAGAAAATTATAAAATCCACCAGAGGCTAATCAGGGATGATATGAGCATGATTCTTCTGATTGTACGCTCATTTAACTTGGACACCTTAGGTAAACAAGTGTTGGTATTTTTTCTAATTGAAAACCTTCCAAAGTTGTAAAGGCATTAATCAACAAAGCCTGATTAAAAGAAATTTTCATTCAGCTGGGAAAAAATGTCACGAAAAACATTGCACAAATACGAACTTTGTTCCGGACCAAAAATTCAAAAAAGTATTTCCGGCTTTGCAAGAGACCGGAATGATATTATCTGATAAGACTATGCTGAACGAAAGGACTAAGAAGAAAGTGAACCCATCACATAACAAAGCTTGAAAATGCATCCTCCCACGAAACCCCATAATGTGGACATATCGTGGTCCCTAAACTATGTGCCAGTTTTGAAGTGTTGCACAAACTAAAAAGAAACTACCTAGCTGATATCAGTCAGGATATTGATTGAAAAGAAATTAGTTGTTATTATGCTTTTGGGGGCAGTAAGTGATTCCCTGGAAAATCTTACAAATGAAGGTTCTTGCTCATTGTTCAGCCAAGGGAACTCTGCCCATATAATTGTAAAGACAAAGACCTGTGTAGCGGAAAGATTAAGCTGAATGACGGGTAACATCGCCTTGTGTGTGCAACATGATAGGGCTTTAGAATACTAGAAATAATTCGCATTATATATGTTTTTAAAATTTATGAAAATAAATGGGATAAGATTAATTATTTGTTATTCTAAAATCAAATTTACGTTGTGCAATAATTAGGCGTCCATACCATTTATATCATATATAGTATTTAAATCTTTTTCAATTAGTCATTCAACTTAATGTTTACGCATTATTCTTGCATAAACATAACCATAAGTAAAGCATCGTATTCAATTATGACGAAAAAGGTCACTTAGTAACTGTCATTTATCGTATTAACAATAGAAGTTAGTTCAAAACTATTTACATGATGCATAGCTTATGTAAGCTTGATACGCTGTGTTCGAGTTACAGACATAAACTTGTTAGTACCTTCCCTCCGGGTTAATACTTTTTGCAAACCAATTCTGTTTGGTTACATAGGCGTTGTACTGAAATTAGTTACATAAAACAATGTATTTTAAGGGTTATTCATTTATTGCCGAGACATTAGTGAGCCATACGCTCGAGAAAACAGGAGTTAACCTTCTTTTTTATCGTAAGGCAGGATTTGCGTAGAAAAATTGTTGTTATGTTACAATATTTGCCTGCTGTCGGTCAAGTTCCAACTTACGTAGATTTCCGGCAGGATTGGCCAAAGGATTATCCTTTTCATAAAAGCGCAGAAGACACGTAGCTATGTTGGGGGTGGCGTTCATTGTATCAGAAAATAGATAGGCCATTTCATAGTGGAGTATGACTACAGACCACGTTGAGGGTGGGGTCGGTTAGATCAATAGATGGAGATGTAATTTCAAAGAACTCCACAGGGCGGGTGGGCATCTTCGGAGTAAAGATGACGATATTAGTAAAAGGTTATGCCATTTCATAAAAAAGCAGTAAATTAATTGTCTATTTTGAAAGGCATTTTCAGTTACCGACAACATCCCCTACATAAATATAGTCATGGTGTGTTAAACGGAGGTAGCTATTCTATACCCTGGTTGTGGTGTGCTAATTAATAATTTGCAATGGATTGAAGAGCTGTCACTGTAGACAAATAACTAGTTTATTAAAGTTAGGTCCTTCGCTGGTTTTATTAATAAACAATTCAATTTTAAATCGAAAGTGCAATCCTTATGAATATATTCATATCACCTCTTATTTTCAAGGGCTGCATTCTATCTCGTACATTAAAACATATTAAAAATCGCCAAGCCAGTCCAAGTTATAATCTACCCGAATAAACCGTTAGAACCGTCACTCACTCACACTCATTATAAGTTCTTTTGTCATCAGTAAAAGAGGAAACAACCCTTCCCTTTGCATTTACATTAACCGACAGTACAACAGGTTTTTCTCTGTCGAAAGCAAACATCAATAAATAGTAGATGTAGCATTGTTGTGGGGAGGGGGAAGAACAATCGCTTTTTAATGTTATATTTCAAATTCTGAAAGTAAATGACTGCAGTTGAACTCGAAAATATTTCCGGTTTATGTTAAAATGCAATGTTAAATAAACGAAGTGGTCCCCAATATATTGCACTAATTAGGAATCTGATCAATGGTAGCAGGTTTTTTATAGTAAAAGGTCTTACTGGTGTGAAAAAATAACAACAAACAGCTGTTTTCAGTGACTGGAACTGAAAATGCATCAATCTGAAAAATAACCACGTGCTTGCAAATGGAAGCCTTGCTAAATCTTAATAAACACCTTGACAGTTACGTACCAGTAACAATCTCTGCTTTAGCTTTTTAAATATACCATAGCGACTTACCTTTTCTTCCTTAACGTGTACGTTTGTTGTAACTTTTTCCATATTTCAAGAACACTACTACTCACAAAAACATGCTTTAATTTTCACGCCATTTGCCACGAAAGAATATCTCTATAAAATCAGCATATCTCGTTGTAAATTCAATCACCTGTTCAAAAGTGCCTAATCCTCTGGGCCAGTATTTCTGCACTGATAATATTCAAAGCAATCGTTAGAAACAATTTTTAACCCATTGTTCATCAATTTGACTTTCAAATGAACTTAACGTCTGTGAAACTCAACCACATATAACGAATTAACTAATTTATTGTAATTTTTATTATGGTCAACATCAAACCAATATGTACCAGCCATTACAAAATATAGGCATTTAGTTTTATCAAGTGGTCTTGAATTGACCGAAGAGCCACATTATCTGTTAAAAACAAGCCGTCATTTCTTCTGAGAAAGAACAGATGCTCAATTCCGCAATCAAACTTCGATAACTTAATAAGAAGTAATTCATCTTGTAAATAACGAGTGAAAACCTTCTGCAAATTTTCCTTTTAACGGCATAACCAACAAAAATATTTTCAACTTTTCCAACCAAGTACTGTCACAAGTCATGAACTGTATTAAGAAAAAAAATCGGCTAAATGTAGGTTAGCAGTGCCATTTCCTTGCTGCGATAACCAAATTATTTATAACTGATACATCCACTTATTTTAGAATGATTTTTCCCAAGCAATTGCTACTTGTTATCGCCAGCTTTGGATTGACAATAGACTGGGCTAAAATCAATTAAGCCTGGCACCTCCAATATATTAATACGTATCAAACAGTATAATTCTGGACATTAAAATATTTTCATGTTGGCATCCAATTTTTTAAAATCTATTTTTTAGTAAATACATGCATAAAAATTCTGTTGTCGCTGTTAAGTAGGTGCAATTGTCGAAAAAGTGCAATTCAAAATTAATCTATTAAACTAGCTTTAAAATTTAAGTCTTATTCGTCTTTCCTAACACTAGAAATTGTACCTGTGCCAATGTGAACAATTCCAAAGACCGTTAAAGCCTAATAAATAATGGCCATCTGTGTTGTATTCGCATAACCTTGCCATCTGCCACAACATTGTGAACTGTCGGTGGGCTTTGTAACACATTTAAAATTATTCTTTACTCGTTCTACCAAGAAAAATATACTTCAAAATCCTTTTCAAAATTTTATTCCAAAGTATTTTTTACACCCTGTAACCAACCAAATACGCGGTCTCCTTCATCCCAGTCGGACTAAAACAATTTTTAAGTTACAAACAAAACAACCCCTAAAATATTGTTCAATTACACTACCACTGCTATGAACAAAAAAAATGAAACTAAAAACACTGCCAGATCACTCTCAGTTATTTCGCCGAATTTAACCAAATTCCTGTAGAAATGAGATTGTTTTATTACAGGTCATAAACTCCCTCTATTAAAAATACACTTAAATTCACCAAAGTATCATGAAACAACATAAAACAGAACCATATATAATATTGGCTAATGTATGAATAGAAAAGTAGTTTGCAGAAAACCCATGGCAACTAAGTGGTTCCCGCTGGTAAGAAACAAATGCCATTTTGTGTACAGATTGTACACAATTATGGCAAAAAAGACTGGTAAACTTGTGTGCAACTTTCATTTATCCACTTCAAAGATAGCGTGGTGATAAAAAATATTCTCTTTGAGGAGAAAAAAACCCCTCCTTTTTCAAAGAACACATGGGTTTTTTTTGTTTACCAAAAAAATCAAATAAACCAGTATATCAAAAATTAGCCACTCCTTGTATAACAATGGCTATATACTAAAACAAATGGCATGTTAACCCTTTACCGGCAGCAAGGAAAATGTGCTAAGTATGACTGCGTCTAAACATTTAATTAAGTTAGGTTTAATTTGCAGTCTGTTATATGTCAGCGTTTATTGTAAAGAAATAGCAAACTTTGTTGCATAAAAATACTGTGGGGAGGGGTTCCAATCAATAAGAATTACACTGGAAATAACTAATTGGCGTTTTACACTATATTTTACGCCAACGCAACTCCTTTTTAGGAAAGAGACAGCATGTAATTAATTCCTAAACTTCAAGTGTTTTAGCAATACCTTTGTTATGTTTCTTCTATTTCCTTGCCCTATTGAGTGACCGTTCCTCGGGCTTCGAACTGGTGACTTAACTGGTGTGTCGGTATTCAACGGGGGAAAAAATAATAAGTGGTAAGTAAAAGTTGTATCCAACTGGCTTCGAACTGGTGACTTATCTGGTGTGCCGTTATTCGCCGGGGGGGGGAATAATAAGTGGTAAGTAAAAGTTGTACCCAACTGGCTTCGAACTGGTGACTTATCTAGTGTGCCGTTATTCACCAGGGGGGAAAATAATAAGTGGTAAGTAAAAGTAGCGCCCAACTGGCTTCGAACTGGTGACTTATCTGGTGTCCGGTTATTCACCGGGGAAAAAGATAATAAGTGGTAAGTAAAAGTTGTACCCAACTGGCTTTGAACTGGTGACTTACCTGGTGTGCCCTTATTCGCCGGGGGGAAAAGTAATAATTACCTCTTTTTTTCCAAATAAATATTTAAGACGACAACAGTCTGAGCTCAGGTTCTTCTTTACATAGCGGTAAAAAACAAGAGAAAACTACCTTGCATGTTAATGGTTTGACAAAATTAAGAATTTGTTTGTGACGCTAGGGTGCCAATTTAAAGTTAATTTATCCTAAACGTTGAGTACTGTGCTCATAGTATTCACGTAAAGGTTAAGTCGTTATGAGAAAGAGCTGGTTTGATTCTTACTATAATTGTTAAGAATCAGCATATGTTTCTTTTGTTCTAAAGAGTAAAGCTTTAATAACTGCGATAAAAAAACCGCAGAGCAGATCTTTAATTTATTATTCACATTATCCTCCTCTTGGTTACATGATTCGTCTACGTAATTAAACCTTCCGTGTTGCTTACATTCTGTTTTCGTCCAATTAACATTTCAAAAGTGCAATTATGGGTCAATGAGATATTTAAGTCAAAAAATAACACCAGTTCATATTTGTGGTTTAGGGATTTCTTTGCTTGCCAGTGATATTTGCTTGTATCTCGTACTGAGCCTAAAATATAGCTATGATTTGGGAAAATGTGACTTTTCCTTCTCAATATAGCTAATCCATTCTGTCCTTCGTTGACTGCTGACAAAGAACAATATACAGAAAATATCACTATTCTGTGCTTTCACTTCCTACACCCGACGGTTGAAAAAAACAAGGAAGAAAATATTACACTTGAATTAAGTTCACACATGTTCTTTATACACTTTTGACTTGTTGTCAGCGATTGCTGCCAGTTCAACACTTAACATTAACTTAGCGGAGTCAGCTGTCATCTGTTAGGGAAAAATTAGCCTTACCTACTTTACATGGCAGCATGCACTCGAATTAACACTTGTAGTTTGCGATCTTCCTGTTTTTAATGGTTAACAGCCATACAAGGCATAATGCCATTAAGTGTAAGGAACTGTGAAGAAATGACCAAAAAAAATAAAAAAAAGAATAAGTTTTAAGCCAAGAGATTAGAATAAACCTTCAAGATGGTCAAGTCATATGATGTGTGAAACCGTTCAGAACAAAAAATTAAACAATGTTGCAGCCCGAGTAAAAAACTACAATCATAGAAAGATGTGTTGCGCTGATTTGTAATCCCTGCCCCAACTTTAATCCTTTTCCTTCAATTCATAATTTTAAAGCTGCCCCGATTTGTAATCCCTCCTTTATAGGATTTGTGACCCTCTAATCAGCTCCAACTTGAAATTCTTTACCCTCAATTTGTTTGCCTTGTTTCGTATTCTCTTTGACCCAATTTGTAACCCCTATCAAAACTCAATTTTTATGGCTCCAATTTGTAGCCCAACACCCTGCCAGGATTTGTACGTACGCCATGATTCCCCCATTTGTAATCCCTGAATTATTGGTGATATCAAGTTAGCCAAAGGTGTTGGTTGTAACATGGCACTATGACCACGAATTACATTAATGGTATTATAATATCTGTGGATAAGACCAAGGCAAAACACCTTTCGTCGATCAGACAAAGGTTGAAGAGTAGCGGCAAGATCCAGACCTGTCAAACTATAAATACCTCTCTGAACACGATCAAGAACACCAGGATGAGATGACGTACCACATGTACACGTACTGCAACAATACTTCATGCCAGGGTGGATAGTAGATTTATAGAGACTCAAGATGACCTCAGGCATAACGCAAGCTCTGGCACAATACAAAAACAACTTTTTTAGAGACAGATGTGCCAATAGGTTGAATATAAGAACCCCAAGAAAGATCTGGCAAAAATTATAAACAAAGCATTCTCCTTGATGAACATTCCTCGTGAAGGAAAGCCAACATTAGAAATATATTCCGAGAGTTTTGGGGGGACATAAGGGCTCAGCTTTCAATTGAACGGTATCAGTTGCATCTTAGCTCCATTGAAAGAAACCATCCACTTCTTTCCCCACTCTCTGACACACCTGAAGATCTGAATCTAAACCTTCCGCAAGTTTGATTTGTTCCTGCTGATCTGCCATGTGGTCAATGCCAGACTACAGGGTAGTGTCATAAGCATTAACGTTGCTAAACCCATGTTACCAAGAATATCATTAATATAAAGATGGAAGAGAGTTGAACCAAGAATAGAACCTTAAAAAAGGTCAGTGTTAATGGAATACTCAGATGTAATTCCATCCAATGTGACAAGTATTTTACGTTCTGAACGGAAGACGTGAAGGATTCCAGAGACCCTTTCACAAATACTATAGCCAGAAAGCTAATGAAGCAAGCCAGAGTGTCACGCCTTACCAAAATACCTTGGAAATATCAAGCGCTATAACTCGCCTTCAGGAGACTCATACATAAATCTTTTCATACAACAAATGTATTTACGACGAATAAGTTAGTAATAGGTGGCAGTAGTGCAATACTCCGTGTCTTTTATTTAAACTACCTCTAGTAAACACTGGCGCCATGCTGCTCCATCATTTGCCAGGGGTGAAAAATCGCTTTTCATAGAATTCAATATATAAAAAATTTAAAAAAGATAACAACAGTTAGCGAAGGTGGATAGAAAGCACCTAATTCACCAGGGGCAGCAAGACATATGAACCACGTCCCTAAGCGCTTTCACCGTAAGGTTATTCTTCCTCGCTGGCCTAAAATAAATTACCCCTGCAAGCCTCTGTTGCTGCCGGTAAATCCAGTCATCCAGGCAAGGGGCCAAAAGTCAAGGACGAACTTGAACGACAAGATTCTTAGAAGTTGTAAAAAAACCCTGAAAAAGTTAAACAAAACATCTCCCTGAACGGAAAAAGGGAAAAGAAAGGTGAATTAAAGACACAAATAATAGTTATCTCTTCTCGGGTGAAGTGAGTTGCCAGGCAAAAAATCAATTATGGTTGTCCTGTATAGCACAGAATCTGAAAATGGTAGAAATATGAAATAGCGAGGTAAAAAAATGTAACTTCATAAATAAAAAGTAAGTAAATCGGTAATACACAGTAAAATGTCTTTAGTAGAAGGCCCACGTCTAACAGGACAATATCCTCATACTGAGAAACTTGCAGTTTTTTTAATTGCTTGGTGGTGTCTGAAAAGGTCTATCAAGCCATAACCGCACAATTCCCTAACCTTGATAACAGTTTGAACACTATTGAAAAAACTGCTACAGAAAGCAAGTAAAGGTTTAAAAATTGAACATTTCACAACCTTATCCTGTTGAAATCACGGTGGCTAAGGCTCTGTAAATTGTACTCCATTTCTCACATTATATTCATACGTATTGTGAGAACGCCAATTTTATTCTCATTATGTGTATTCTTAGCACAGGCAATGTCTTTATCGTGTAGTTTTCATCAAATTTCTACCCGTTCCAGTTTTCCAAAGGGATTTCTCGTTTGTTACACCTGCTGTTAATGATATTCTTATCATTCTTCAAGAATCCCATTTCAATAGCCATGCACCTGTTTTCATATAAAACTCCATGATCACTTCTATGCTTATATGCTAGGTCATAAGCGACCGTCGCATGCTATGGTCACAAGCTAACGCCACAAGGTCACACGCTGGGGTCAGATATCATAATTCTATTAAATTCATAAAACAACACGGTTCTGATGGTTCTTAATTAAACGTACTGCAATTTTCAATGCACTCGACATAAATAGTTGAATTAGATGTAATCTGAATTTAAATTCTACAAACTAGTTGCAATTTCGGGTATCTGCGTTTAATGCATCGCATCCTTATTTGAAAGACAATAATGTAGGCTCCAAAGAGTCTACGGAAGTTACGTAAAGGCCAAGATTGTGGAACAAGCTAATGAGTACAGTTTGTCTAATTCGGATAATGCAGACTACAGATATTATGGCCTAAAAGCAAATTTGTGATGGCATCTCTACGGAAAACGAGAAAATACAACGATAATGTTCGTCGACAAACCACACCTTTTACATTTTAGTAGAAGCAGAAGTAACTTCAGTCCAAATGGTCCCCTAGATTTTTTCAGAATTCATAATTGCGCTTTTTTCATAACTGTTGTACCTACTTCCAGCTCTATCTCTGAATATTATTATTATTCTTCGTCAGGTGCCGTATCTAGTGACGTTGGCGATCATTTCCTGCCACTCCCCTCTATCTATAATCATCCGCAGAAGCTCTGCTCCACCGTGATGGAGTCCATACTCTCCCAGCCATGCTCTCATACTGCTCATCCACATCACTCTCCTCCTTCCTCTGCTCCTCTTGTCTGGTACTTTGCCTGTCATTGACAACTCTTCCAGTCCTTCCTTCCTCATTACATGGCCTAGAAAACTTAGTTCTTATACAGGGGTCCGTCTTATCAACTTCCGATGAACTCCTGCTCGCTTTAGTACTTCTTCATTCGTGATTTTGTCTGTCCACTTGCTCTTCATCATCCTTCTAATCAACCACATCTCACAGGCTTCCAGATTCCTTCGGGACACTAATGTCAACGTCTAGTCTCCGATCCGTAGGTCAAGACCGGATAGACATAGCAGTTCAGCACAAGCAATCTTATTGATAGCGATCGATTGCTGTTTTTCAGTATTTTCTCAAGATCGGTAAAGCTATTCTTTGCCAAGGCCACTCGTCTCTTGATCTCTTTAACACATCTCGCATCGTCGGTGATGAGACTACTTAGATAGTTGAAAGAGCTGACTTGGTTGATGACCTCATCCTTCACTTTCAGTGTGCATACTGGACTGTCCCTTTTTGATATTACCATACATTCTGTCTTCTTGCAGTTTATGCTCAGACCTCTCTTCTCGCTCTCCTCCACAACAACATCTAGTAGCCTCTGTAGGTCTTCTTGGGATTCGACCATTAGTACTGTGTCATCCGTGTATCTGATGTTTGTGATATTTTGAACACCGACTCTGAAGCCTCTCTCGTTTTCCAGATGCCTCAGTATCAGCTCGCTTTAGAAATTGAAGAGGTCTGGTGACATGACACACGAACTTTATCAAATGCTTTTGCATAGTCAATAAAGCACATGTACACCTCCCTCTGAATGTCTACAGCTCTTTTTGTGATCATTCGTAGGACAAACACAACATTTCTTGTCCCCGTGTCAGCAACAAAACCAAACTGTTCACTTCCAACTTCTGGCGATATCCTCTGCCTTGCCCTCATAAGCAATATCCTAAGACTGATGGTTCGATGTTGTGCACAATCCACTGCTCCTGCCTTTTTAGGGAGAACTATGAACATCGATCTCACTAAGTCTTTAGGAAATGTCCCTTCTTCGTAAACCTTGTTGATAACCAGCGTCAGTTTCTCAACACCATACTCTTCTAAGGCTTTAATCATCTCTATCACCACTCCATCCAGACACGCTGCTTTGTTTCTCTTCATTTTTCGGATGGCTGCTTGCACCTCTGAAGCCATGATCTTGTAGCCGTTGTTCGGTTCCGAAAGAACNCTGGCGATATCCTCTGCCTTGCCCTCATAAGCAATATCCTAAGACTGATGGTTCGATGTTGTGCACAATCCACTGCTCCTGCCTTTTTAGGGAGAACTATGAACATCGATCTCACTAAGTCTTTAGGAAATGTCCCTTCTTCGTAAACCTTGTTGATAACCAGCGTCAGTTTCTCAACACCATACTCTTCTAAGGCTTTAATCATCTCTATCACCACTCCATCCAGACACGCTGCTTTGTTTCTCTTCATTTTTCGGATGGCTGCTTGCACCTCTGAAGCCATGATCTTGTAGCCGTTGTTCGGTTCCGAAAGAACAGGCATTGCCCTGCGGATATCATGGAATAGCTCTCTAATGTATTTTACACAGCGGTTCAGTATATCCATCTTTTCAACGAGTGTAGCCCCATCTTGTGCCCTCACACATCCCCATGTAGAACAGCCTGACCTATTCCCGCTTATTTCATCTATTCGGCTGTACATCTTGTTGGCATCAAGTGAATCACTCTCAACCTCCAAACACTTTGTGTTCAACCATGCTTCTTTGGCTTCGTGTCATTTCTTCTTGATGACTTTGTCAAGTTCACGATATTCTCTACCGATTCTGTCCCTGATTTTCTGCCTCACGCTCATCATGTTGAGTATGTCATCTGTCATCCACTTGCTTGTGCTCATTCTCACTTTCTTCGGAAGACACTCCTGAGCTGTCTCGACTAAAACGCTCTTCATTTCATTCCAAGTGTCCCGATGTTCTTCTCCTCAAAGATCAAATCTGCTCTTCACACTGATTGTATATCTCTCAAGCACTCTGAATATATTTAAACTTAATATTATATTACTACTTCAGGGCAAAAAATATTGGACGCAGGTCTTCCAGAACCGTTGCGGGGCTCAGATCAGGGACCTTTCACAGGTAAGCTGACAATCCTGGCTCCTACTCTTTTCACGCGAGTAACATAAAAAGAAAAAAATCTCAGTATTACGTTTAAAAAAAGGAAATCAAAAATCAGATACATATTTTTCTCGAGCCAACATTTACGTTTTATACATTTTCATTGCTACCAAGGATATCAAGTTCTCTTTTTTTAGCAAAGTGAAGTTCCGAAAAGTAAACTCAGGTAGGGTAGACAACAAAATGTACGTATGGTCAACAATTCACAACAAACAGCTTACCTCTTTGCTAAACGGGCTAAATGCCTGAAAACAGGAAGAAGAGCTTTTAAATGAACAGGAAGAAGAACAAGGTGAATAACAAGAGGAGAAAGATGGGGGCAACCGAGAAGGCAAAGGAGAAGGAAACTGAAGAGACGGAAATGGTAGATACGAACAAGAAGGAGGATGAAACAGATAAGGAGTAAGATGGTTATTTCTTTACAGTAGTTAAATATTACAAAATATGTAATCCTTCCAAAATAAGCTGACTTCACCTTAACTAATTATTACTTTGACTATTATTCGTTCTTACCACCTAACTAAACATATGGGCAAAAACCTGTTATCTGCTCATAGCTGTTGACAATGTTCCATGTATGTATGTATGTATGTATTTATTCGCCACTAACAAAAAAAATAAAAATGTTCAAAGGTAAATGGTAAAAACCTAATACATGATGTTATCCAAAATAGTTAAAAAATAAGACTAAACAGAAACAAAAAAGAACGAAACAAACAAGCGGGAAGGTNTGAACAGGAAGAAGAACAAGGTGAAAAACAAGAGGAGAAAGATGGGGGCAACCGAGAAGGCAAAGGAGAAGGAAACTGAAGAGACGGAAATGGTAGATACGAACAAGAAGGAGGATGAAACAGATAAGGAGTAAGATGGTTATTTCTTTACAGTAGTTAAATATTACAAAATATGTAATCCTTCCAAAATAAGCTGACTTCACCTTAACTAATTATTACTTTGACTATTATTCGTTCTTACCACCTAACTAAACATATGGGCAAAAACCTGTTATCTGCTCATAGCTGTTGACAATGTTCCAGAATAATAACTTCAGTCCAACATGATTTGCCTAGCGCCGTACTAGCCTTATTTCTTTCTCTTTAAATTTGAAGACCAGTATGACTATTTAATACGTGCAAAAGCAGATTTTTCGATATGCCCCAAATCTTCCATTGTCATTCTTCTATGATTTAAAATAACCTTGGAAATAAGAGGTTTCAATTTTAACTATATCTTTTAGTCTGTGATTTGTAATGATAAAAATAACTCGACTTCTACAATCATCAAAATCAACATTCTTTATGCAGAGAAGAAGTATTCACCCATTCTTAGCCTCTACGTCTCACTTATGTTAAGCTTTGAAGCAATAATTATTACAGACTAGTAATGTGCAAGAAAGAACTTCAGTCCAATTTCTTCCCCTTTGGAAGGAAAGAACACAGTGGTCTCATCGGTGGGTAATGGTATCTGTGGGCTAATTTTTTATATGCTACAGCACGCATGTGAAACCAAGATTTTTATTAAATTCTTAAAATGGTATTCATATGCTCTATAAAACCACTAGTTTCCTATTATTGTTCAAGTTTCATGAAATATCCCAGTAATAAAAGAATATATAAAAAACATCTTCATGTCTGGACAAAAATGTATAAGCAACAGTAAAATAGTTAATAAATGTTGACATAAAACACCTCACATCTCAATACTAAACATATCTGCAAATAGATGTCGGCTCAAAAAGTTAACATTCCAATGCTATTGCTGATAATCAAATTTAAACCACGGCTTCTTTATTCGTCTCTTGTGATTGCTGGAAGCTTTATATCGTTTAGCATCAGCACCTCCAGAGTCATTAGATGAGTTATTGATTTGGATAATGTACACAAAATTTTGACATCATTCATAGAAAATCTACTGCCACAACTAATAAAATATTCACCCATGGATTTCATAGAGGTTTTTTAAAACAATGCATCAAACAGGGGCTACTCTGACAGATATAGCGCATAGAAAACTATGAACAGCTAATTAGGTATACAACACAACGTTTGTAAGCTTTATCGACATGCGATTTCAGTGATCGTAACGTTTTCAATTGCTTTAGGGTAAATATCACTTTACCACGAAACTGCATTATATCACCATCTTTTTCCGTACAACTGCTTCAATTTTTACTTACATCCAAGATTTTATAAAAACTTTTCGCTAGTTTCATAGAACAATAGAGGGTACTGGTTATTTTCCAAAATTATGTTTCCTTTCACCAATGATTCATGAAAATTACTACAGGAACGATAAATTCGATGCACTAAAACGTAAACCACTGATCTTTTAGATCACTGTGGCGCCAGTGCAATATAGTTTATAGTCAGGCCAATGTTTGTCCGTTTATTGTACCAATCTGAAAGTTTGCAGTGTGATCATCATATCCAGAAAAGTTATTGATGCATTATTTTCCCCTTCAACAGTAAATTTCAGTCAAGGATGTAGAATGTTTATTTCCCTCATCTTTTCGGTTATTTGATTCGTATTTATTTTCCTAATTAAGTTATCCATGTACCGTGAGTATAGCTTTACATCAGATCTTACATTGGTGTCAGATTTACTCATCCGACCATTGGCACCCGCTGGAGCACGTTGCTAAACCATCAACTTAAACGTAATAGCCATTGTTAGTTGACACTATCATGTTGTAGCTACATAATGACACTGATCGTTTCAGGGTATCCTGATCAACAGATGGTTTCATATAATTTCCAGGATACAATAACTCAGTGCATTGATCTATAGCTTTTTGTAGTGATACATTAGTGTATAAAGATGTTACGTCAAAACTAACAAGTTTGCCATCATCATTCATTTCCAATCCTGGTAAACTATCAGAAATGAGTTCTGTTGAAGAGTTAATTTTGCACTCATCTAGAACTATTGAGCTACTAATGATAAACGAAATAAAGCCAACAAAAATCACAGGGTATAAATAAAGAAATCGTGGTTTGGTAATTGAAATCTGATTACCAGTAATAACATTTGAATATTAACTTTTTGTGCCGACATCTATTTGCAAAAGTGTTTAGTATTGAGATGTGATGTGTGTTATGTCATCATTTATTAACTGTATTTTATTTGCTTATTAATTTTTGTCCAGACATGAAGATGGGTGTACAATCCGAAATGTGCAATTCAAAATTTTATGTCACTGTTGGTCAAAATCTATGAACAGTTTCCAAAACACTATTTGAAGCCGATATTAAAATCTGGTAAAAAAAGGATTTCCTTATGTCTTTATACACACGTTTCAATTGGATTAAAAACAACTACATGAGCTTTAGGGCCTCGTGCAAAGCCGATTTGATGTTGTGTTCATCGATATTTTTCGTTTTTCCAAATTTAATGCTAATTTCAATGAATTCCTCGAAACTTAAACACTGAAATTGGTAAGTATTAGGTATAAGATGCAAATCATTGTATTTAATAATTGCTTCCAAGCCTGGATAATACAGGGAGGTAGCCGTTCTATTGCATAAGCAAGTGAGTTTGTTGAAACTCTGTTCTATCCCACTGGGCAATTCGTAAGCCCTCTGCATATTGTGTATTTGAAGTATATAAGAATCTTTTTCTACCAAATGAATTCAATAATGATTCTTGCATTTCTTTTTACTTTCAGGTTTTCTTCCAGAGTCAACTTTGAATAACCTGTAAGATAGCTTGCATGAAAATTATAACTGTACCATGACAACAGATATAGATAGCGTAGAAATGATAACTGATTTTTGCAATCAAAACAAAATGTATCGAATAATAATTTTATCGTTGTTATTTCAGGGGTCTAAACAACGTCTGGATCCTGGTTATTTCTCAAAGAAAACTTTAAGTGTCCAAGTTTAAAGAAGTAAAAATTAGTCAAAACATGAGAGTGTTGTTAATTACATTGCCTTTAATTCTCCTTTTGTTACATACCACTTTTTCTTCTTACATGTCCCTTTTCCGATAACGAAATGGTCATTTCCCTTAACTTTCTAAAGATAACGCATGCCTCTGGCGTCAAAATGTCGTTGTGCGTTGCACTTATTAAAGTTAAACTGTTTGAATAAATGTGGGATAAAATCATAACGCCGGGTGAATCATAAATCAGAATTTGTAAATATTGGCAATTAAATTTGAGTTAAAACATACTAAAATTTGTGTTTGTGGCTTCAAAAAATACACCGAAATATGGGATGGAAAACAATGAGTCAATTTAAAGCATGCACCGCTTTACATGAGGGAAAGAAAAAATGCATCGTAGTTAAAATAGTCCTTGTACGACAAGTGCTAAAATATTGTTTATTTACTTCTGGAAATTGCTTTTTTTTTTTTGCTTTTTTTTTTTTTTTTTTTTTTTTTTTTTAAATGTCATTTTTTTTCCCAATTTGGGCTT
>RDPX01000013.1:989102-1038636 GCA_003991215.1 Morbakka virulenta | reverse complement strand
TTTAGTTTTAACGTCATTTTTCCCCAGCAATTGGGGCTCAGACGGTGCCCTTCACAGGGACTTTGATTTGGCAGTGAGGAATTTCTTGTTAGAAAACAGCCAACGGGCAACGATGTATCACTCCAGCAGCAAAAGTCAGGTCAGTCGGTAATTGTTGGCTGTCAAAAAGAGGGTCCTCGTTGCTACCTATCAAAAATCATTTTCTGTAAAATATGACTTCAACTTTCCTTTTCACTCCAGCATGGACCATAGGCTGCTCACAATCCCTCTCCATTTCTGTCTGTCTTCGGCATCTCACACGATGTTATGCCAAATATGCTTGCTTTCTCCCTTCTCCTGTTTTGGCCCTTCCTCTCCCAGAGCTTGCCGAGTAAAGTTGCCCTCGTCTTAAGCAGGATATGCCCCATCCAGGCCCATTTCCTTTTCCTGATCTGGATGGGAGGGGGAAGCTGACCTCTGCGTTTCCACAGACCATGGTTGTTGATGGTTTGGCCACCATATCCTGATGACTCTGCATAGGAATTTGTTCGTAATGGGCTGGATTTGTCTGTCTTAAGTTTTTGTGTGCCACGTTTCATCCCATACAACAATAAGGACTTCATATGGTGTCGAAGGTCCCGAGTTTTGTGTTGATACCTCTCCAAACTTTGTTGAGGAAAATGAATGCTGTCCTCGCCTTGATGTCTCTGGGCCCCACCTGTGTCATCAATAACACTCGTCAGATAAATGAATGATTCTACCTCCTCTATCTCCCCGTTCTCCAACCCCCCCCCCCTTCCCTCCTCCCTCCTCCTCTTCGTGTTGGCCTTCATGTGCTTTGTATTTGCTTTGTTTATGCTCATACCTATCTTTGATGCAGTGGCTTCCAGGGTAGAGGTTTGGCATGTTTTGTCTGTAAAATATACCTGTAATTAAATGCTGTTAAAACAAATATTGGCGTTGTATTTGCGCGCATCGGTTTATTTTTTTTAAGTTTTGACCTGAACCTTGTATTCCTTCTAAAATATTTTGTAAATGAGAACTAAATAGACACAGTTGAATAAGTTTTATTTCGTTTCTCATTTACATGAGCAGGGACTGATAATCTAATACCAAAGGAATGAAATAGAGCTTATGGATGCCACTAAATCATGATCTAACATACCTGAATTGCGCTGCGTTTTGAACATCAACACGATCCTGTTTCCCAACAGTTTCACAAGATAACACGCAAACTCGTTATTATTTCCACACATAAATATTTTTTCCTCGCCCATTTCCTCTCAATGTCAAAAGTGCCTAAAAATATAATTTCATGACAGTTCGTCGTTTTTAACAAACATAATACGCAGGCGATGGCATAACAGCCACATATGTTCACATCTAATTAAAACCAGTCGTTTGGATTCTTTCTCGTTCTTTTTAAAAATTCATATCACCTCAAAACGTTGCAAAATTTTCCAAAGTTCTGAGAACTGTTAACGAGACTGTAAACACTTTTTTCTAGAACAAAAAGACTTGTTGATTTTCTTTTCATCTCAAGTTAAATTTCGGTCCTTGTAATTCTTACAAAAGAGTGCACAAGTTGACACAACGACCAGGTGTTTTCTCTTTTTATTATATAAATTTTATCATGAATTATAACGTAAATTTGAAAAATGCAAGCTGATAACTGATCAACATCAGTAAGTGGCTTTGTTTTTGATGTTCAATTCTCAAATCCAATTTGGGCTGCAGGTCTCTTTAAGACGAAAACAAACTTCAGGTAAATTTCCAAAGCAGCGTTTTGCACTACACAAGATTCAAGGTTTTTTATTCTTATTTTGCATATAAAAAAACAATTTAGTACTTTATACGTTTTTCATATATTACAAAAGTTAATGAAATCGTATTTATTTCTTTTTTCCCCTTCAAAAATAAGCCCCTCTTTTCTATGGTCTTTTAAGTGTTCATAACCTGTAATAAGATGTAAACTCTGTTTCTTTCAGATTAACTTTTACAATTATGAATAAGATAAAAACAAAATTAGAGCTTCAAGGGATGCAAGCTTTTGGTAGTGGCTATGTCCTGGTCCAGCCTCAAGCTTAGGTTGAAAAGTTCCATTTTCGTTCTGTTAACAAATTGCAAATTGTGAGAACAGATGCTGAAGAAAAAATAATGCATATTGCAGAATTCTTTGAAAACGAAATGGTAATAACTCGTGACCAAGGATTTTTTTAAGTTTGGTGCAGTGTCCAAAAACAATAGGTTTGGGGTTTCTTGTTCTTCTGCCATGAAAGTACCAACAGGAAATTTGGCGTTGATTGTTTTGCAAGTTGCCACATAGTGAACTTTATTGTAAATATCTGCGGATACACTGGCAAAAGTCGACTAATTTAACATCTATTTGAAAATACTGCCTTTAAAAATGATGTAAAATTAGCCGTCTTTCACCAATGTAGCCGCAGATATTTACATTAAAGTTCACTGTGTGGTAACTAGCAGTCTTTAAAAATAAGTCATTTGTTTCCTCTTCTTCGTGGTGTTATCAAATACATGGTTAAAGATTTTCAGTACAAAAACGTAAAACCATAGATACCAACCATTGACAAAATTACAATCAAACCAAACACAATATTTCTTTCAACCGTTTAATTGTCTCACCCGATTTTGCAGCTTGAGTGCGTCCTTAGCACGAGGTCTTACTTCAAAACTATGTTATTCGTTAAAAGCTAAACTAGCTATGATCCAAGCAGTGGCACATCAAAATCTCAAAAAAACCCTCTTAATCCATGAAATATCAAACTTGTTAAACAAGTAGCAGGTATATAACAGCAAAACAAAAGATAATTGAATATCAACTGAATAACTCCTGCATTATATTTGAAGCTCTTCAAGCTGAAACTTTCCAGTTATTTAAACCATAATCATAGCAGGGTCTGGGAGGTTAAACATAAGGCACCTGTTTGAGGCTTCTAGGTAAGCCTGGTTTTTAACGCTACTTATTCTGAAAAATGCGTCCACGCAAAATAGCTGCAAGAACATCAATGCATCAACTCAAATGACATCATTTAACGGAAAGTAAAAGGTCATTTGTTTTTCCAACGAAATTTTGGCAACTATCTTACAGAAAAGAGCGGGGTATCATGCAGCTTACAGTGTTCAAAATAACCACAGTGTTACCTCGCCCATGAAAGCATGGTGGAGCCTATCACGTCACTGCACAAGTTACGATCTGCCCAGAAAACGTCCAAATCGATGAAAACGTCCAGATCGGTGAAAACTCCTTATTTTCACCCGGTAAATAACCTCTACGTTGTGGTACTAGCGCCAAATTCTCCGAGCTAGATGGATTAGTGGAGAAAAAATTATCTTCTACGAAAGATCAACTGCGACAACTGTTTAAGTCTATTTCTGCTCGTCAACTACCCTTTATTGGCCACGAAATGAAACATAGCAACGTAGAAAAAATTACTATTCCTAGCTTGATTATTAGCAAGAGAGGGAGAGGCGGACTAAAGACTAGGATAAGTGGGCACATATGCGGGTTGACTGTGGCTGAAGTAGCAAGTACTGCTCAAGATCGGGATATTTGTAAAGGTTTGGTCCAGAGTACCACGGGTACTCGAAATCGAGCTATCCGTTCTTGATGATGATTTATTCGTAAATAGGCGAATAAAACAAAATTTTGCTGAAAATTCTACAATGTCAGCCAAGCAGCATGGTTAACATAAGAATAGGTCAAATTGTCCACATGTTCAGAACGTTTCGGACGAAGTACAACTGACTTAACGGCCAGAAAGCTTAATCCGAAAGTCAAAAGGTCAAATGATCGACTTACAAAACAGAAACTGACAAATGAAACTGGGAAACGAAATAGAAACGGTTTTCTACCGATACAAAAACAAAACAGATTATATTTTCTTCTCCGTTTAAATTACTTCTGTATTAAAAAAGGCATGGAAAACTAATTTCTTTTCCCAACAAATTTCTGGAATGCAAAGCCCCGAGAATCATTTATTTGCATGAGCCGCCAGTGGTATACCATTCTTATTTAACAATCACTAATGTTAAACGAACGGCAATGGTTTCGCTGTATTTACTTCTATTTTTATTTAATTTGTGTAACTTCCATCGACAATTCCGTATTGTTACCTTTGTCGTTTATGTTTTGTTTAAAGTGGTGACTACATATGAAATCATGCTTTGGTTGTCACCACCGGTACAATTCAAACTTAAAGTTAAATTTAAACGAAATTGTTGTCGGCATTTTGATGATAAACCGAGCGCCATAAAAATTCTATAACTTGTTAATGAGAATTCAGCTCGTACTTCTTAATATAATTGCTGATTCCTTGTTGTGTATCCTACAAAATTAACAATTAGTCTCTTTGTCACAGATGCCTTACCGGCCCTTAATCCGCCGGCCCTAATTCCACCAGACTAGAAAATGGGCTTAACGCCACTTAGGGCCGCATTTTACGCCTCCCAGTGATAAGGAAAACGAAAAAATTTGGAGACTACATATTTTTTTTATCTTTCTGTCTATTGTTCTTTTCCAGAATTTTTATCCATCCTGTTAAATCAATTACAATTATACTACTTTCTTTCTTGCTTTCTACTTCTTCACCGTCTGATTCTACCCGAATCGGAAAGGGTTCTTCCCGCAAAATATCATCTTCATCCGGGCGCGGGAGTTCTTCATTCCCTTCTTCTCCTTCCCCCCGTTCCTAATCTTTTCCTTCTTCTACTTCTTTTTCATTAAAGAAAGTTTCTTTCCATTTTTTCAATTTAAGTTCGCACTAGCATTTCCATTTTTGCAAAAGATGGCTTTGTTTTCATGCGCGAAGTGCATCATGTTAGGTACCTCTAATCCGCCTTCGGGAATAGGCAAAATCCTTGGCGTGGTATTCGAAACTGTTCCTGACTGAACCTCGACAATTCTCTAGGAACATGCCCAACTGTCACAGGTCTAATTCGGTCGACTCTCTTTATGGTAATTCGACAACAATAAGAATCAATAGAAATATCGTTAAATTCTTTCAACACAATAACAGCCTTGTGTAATCCTATGTTTCTCCAGGTACTAGTAGTGTTCCGGTAAACATGGTAACCTCGACTTCAAATCTCTTCAGTGAACCAATACACTGTACCTATGAGTCGAAATAATAAGACACACTGTTGTGTCGTAATCTGTTTTTTATTGTTATTATTTCAACTCTATTGTTAAGCGCTAATGATTCGAATGTAATTTAATAGTGTGCTCTCCTCCGTTGCTCATATAAAGGTATTCATACATCATTAGATTGTAAAAGATCTAAGAAGGAGATTTTTTAGCAATAGTGCGAAATCTTGGAAATCTCCCTTATAATTTTATTGAATTGTCCAGTTCTTTCATAACATACAGAGGACAGCTAGATAAAACAAAAAATATAACAAAATATTTTAAGAAATCTAATGATAATCTAGATGGCCGCGTACTCAACTCTAATGCTCCGTGCCGATCAACATCCTCGGTGCTTTCAGATCCAAGAGAGCTCAACAGTTTGAAAGAAGAAGAAGATCGTAAAATGACAAGACAAATCCTACCTGAACAAGTCAGAAAGGACGTGGCTTACTACGCATGGAAAATGGAAATCCAGAAGCTAGGAGATGGGCTGCAAAGAAGTATCCGGATTACACATTTAAGGGGAGGTTGGAAGCTGAAATATTAGAAAACTTTTGAAAATAATGATGTAGAAAATGTTTTCACTTTCTTCTAGGAAGACCGTCCAAAACAAGTGATGATTTAACAGCTGAAATCAAATATATCTTACATCATTTAAGGGCAAGTGGTGGAGCAGTCACACGCAAAACTGTGACAGCGATTGGAAATGAAGTACTGAAAGCAAGATGCCCCGAAATTTTACGAGAGAATGGTGGAAGCACGTCACTTACTACTAAATGGGCAAGAGGAGTTCTTAAATCCCTTCATTGGACCAAAAGGCGTTACACAACAGCTAAACGAGAAATGAACCCAGCCTTGTATGAAGAATTAACATTTTCTTTGAAAAGAAAGTTGCAAGTGCAGTCTTTGAGCACAAGATTTAGAAAGAAATGATCTTGAACTTTGACCAAACTGCTCTTGGCTTTACAGCGCCAAACAAATCTACATTTACTGGCAAAGGAGCCCACTCAGTTCCTATTACAAAAGCTGATGATAACGCCAAATCACAGCTACTTTTTGCGTCAACATGATTGTTGATTTTTTACTAGTACAATTGACTTATGAGGGTGCTATTGAAAGATGCCACCCAAAGGTCAATTTTCCCCAGTCATTTCATATAACCCATTCTCCAAATCATTGGTCAAATGAAGGAATCGTATTAGGGTACCTAAAGAAGATCATATTCCCCTACATCAAGAGCAAACGTAAGGAATTAAATCTTCCCGAGAATGCAAAAGCTATGCTGATATCTGACGTTTTTAAAGGGCGGACAACTGGTGCTGTCAATGATTTGCTAAAGCTGAATAACTTCATCGTGATACGTGTGCCAAACAACCACACAAACCTATTCCAGCCTGAGGAAATTTCGGTGAACAAGAGTGCGAAATGCTTCATTGCTGACAAATACCAAGATTGGTACGCAGAGAAAGTTCTGCAACAGCTGAACAGAGGAGTTGCCGCTCATGATGTTAAAGTGGACGTGAGGCTGAGTGTCATGAAACATTTGCATGCCAAGTGGATTATTCAGATGTACCAACACTTAAAACAATCCAAAAATAGCGTTATCTCGGGCTTTAGAAAGGCCCATAAAACGGAGGCCTTTAACGAAGCAGAACAGTTAGCCGAACTATGCGAAAACCCTTTTGCTGAAATCGATATGTTGACAACCTGAAGGTCAAGTGTCAAAAGGAAGAACATTAATATGAAACTTTTTTATTATTTTTTTTATTATTTTGTTGATATTGGAAGAAAACTTACAAGACGCAATCAATTAGTTTCAATTCGTTTGTCTCATGTCATACAACTAAACAAAAGCCTTTACTTCCTCTATGTATGCGATTTTCAGTCAAAAAAATTGAAAAAATAACGCAACTTTTTGCTAATTTTCCCAAAATTTTGGCCTTTAATCCGCCGGCCCAAAACCTAAGGGCCGATAAGGTAGTGAATGGAAATACTAAGACGAACGTGGGGTTACATTTTAAAATTCTGATACGGTGAACATGTTACAAATTTAAGCTATTCTTTGTTACAAATCGTAAAGAATGTATTTCTTGAAAATGGATATTTGTCACATGTAAGTTTTTCTTCTTGATCCTTTCGCCAACACTGTGTGATTCTTTACTTGCCTGGAAAGTGGGTAAAGAGACCAGACAATCCCAGCTCAGTCAATATCTGTCCTACTTTTCTTTTGCATTAATCTTCTCTGTTTGGGTCTTTTCTGAATGTTGTCTGGGAAGAGCAGCAGACGCAACTGTTTCCCTAGGGTGCCATCAATAAAAAACAATTGAACAGTTTTTCTGTGAGAACATTATTGAGATTATTCTCACTGAATGAAAAGGCACAAGCAATTAGGTCTATACCCCCTGATGTGAAAAACAAATGGTGCATCCATTTGCTGGATATAAATTCTCGGGTATCAAATCTTGTAAAAGCTTACTGCAATCAGACCCTGAATGATAGCAATTGTTATCTGACTTGCAAATGCCTACTAATAAAAAATTTAAAGGAATAATTAGTATAATTTCTTATAATGCTGAACGTCTTCTCAAGTTTTCTTTCATGACAACCGCATTAAATTCTGTGATGAAATACCCAGTTAGTAAGTAACAAACTGAAATCTGTAACTTTTTGTTACAAATTTCAGTTCAGATCAATTGCTTCAAAGCAGGGAATTGAAAAGAAGAAAGCTTTAATTATCAAAATTGATACATCAGCTGTGACACTTGCATCACCTTTGGCATTGAAATTTGCTTTAAATCAGTGACAGTCTAGTGTTAAAAAAGAAGCATAAACGTTTTGTTGAGTTAATATAATGCTGTATTCTTCTTTCTTATTAATACTTCACTGGCAAAAAACCTATTGCATACATGCATGATTATAGTTATTATTTTATATGATCATATTCATACAAAATAATTCTCTCTTTCTACAAGTGTTATATCCTTCCCAGACATTGATAATCATGGCTTTCAAAAATTTCCAGTCTTTGCCTTTTTTAAGCAGTTACACTTCTGACACTTCAAACTCTCTAGTACTTGACCAATGATCCAGTTCCAAAAGACTCCCCAAGTACAACATACCTTACCAACCAGAAAATTGTATCAGAGCTCCATATACACTTACCATATCAGGTGTCCTACTACAGAAAATCTTTGAAATTCCCTTTATAATATATGTGATATCCTCTGTTACTGACCTGCAACACTTTCTCTCAATGGTACAATGTAACACATTTGATATAATTTATTTAAAATTTGTCAAGACTACAAAGTATCTATAGTGCACAATTTAGAAATCAATACTTTTTTGAAATTCTCAAGCCAGCTGAAAGTCAGACTTCTAAAAGCCTATGTGTGGTTGTACTGCTTTACGGCTGCAATGCATGGACCATGAATGCCACTATAACCAAGAACTTAGAAGTATCTGAAATGTGGTTTTACAGAAGAATGCTTCAAGTCACTTACATAGAGCATAAAAATAATGCAAGTATTTGCAAAGGATTAGAGAAGACCATCATAAAAAGACAAGCAAGTTTTGTTGGCCATGTCATCAGAAAACAACAAATCAAACATCTCTGCTTGTCAGGAAGAATCCCAGGAAAGAAGGCTTGTGGGGGGCAGCAAGGGGACACTAGGGAGGACAGTTCCTTGATCAACTGAAGAAATCTATGGGCATCAAGGACATAAGTGGACTATTTGACACTGCTAATCGAAGGCAGTTATTTTCTATTTAGTAATTTCATACATCGCAAAAGCCCTTTTCAGGTGGCATCAAGACTGATAGACTTTAAGGTATCTTGGACGATCATGGATAAAGTTAAAGTAAGGTAAGAGTAGATGAAGATATTAATAATACACAAAATTAAATGTAGATGCTATTGCATCTTGGCCCCACATACATTCTTGGATGTGAAATAAAATAACCAATAAGGAAAACTGACACTTGTGCATATTTTTCTTCACCTTCATGCCAATTTTATGTTTTTCACAGATCAACAGTAAAAACGTTTTGGATCTATCAGCTCTTGCCCTATTCTCCATTGGTGACCTAGTGGTAATACAACCTTGAGAGAGAATATCAATCAAAAGCCTTAATACCATTTCTTGATAACATACAAAGCCCTTTGCCACAACAAACTTAATTCAGTGGAAGCCACACTAAAGGTCAAAACATCCATCATGTTTTGCTAATTGGCAAATATGCCACTTAGTTGGATAAAGTGGGCATTTACTCCAGTATCCAAGCAACAGAACAATAAAAATACAACCAAAAAACAAATGCCAGTGAATTGCAGCCATGCCATTCACTGGCATGTTACACATGACACATGGCAGCCATGCTACGGAGCTCTCCTAATTTCAAAGTGATCATTATTTGTTTACAATTCAAGCACCAAAAACTACCATGTATTAAATTTCTGGCATTGCACACACACTAGTTCTAGCCAAGGAAGCAAGTATTACAGCTATTGACATGGTCTTACACTTGGTTTACAAAAAACCACCCTGTCTCTTATATACCACCTCCCATCATCTATTTTTACATGGCTCCTCTGAATTCATTCTACTTAACTCCTCATTTAAATGCAATGTCACATACAAAGAGACTTCAATCCTAGTCATTTTCATTGTCATTGCAGCTATTTTCTCTGGTGCTTTTATTAAGCACACTACTACCACAGTACCCTACCAGCCATAGGTAAACACAGTCCATCCAGGTGTACAACCAGTTGTGACTACTCCAAAACAATTAAAAACTTTGTGGATTTCTTTGGGTAATAAAAATACAGTTTCTGAGACTATTAGCAAATATACTCACTAAGACCAACAGGGGCCTGGTCATGTGGAAAACATGATTTTTTGTCCATAATATAGATTTTCTGACCTAGCCTCCCACCATGAATACCCAAGGCCCCAACATTGCTGCAGGTAATAAAAGCTTCTTTGCCCTTGGTGACACAGACATATATGCATNCACAGTACCCTACCAGCCATAGGTAAACACAGTCCAGCCAGGTGTACAACCAGTTGTGACTACTCCAAAACAATTAAAAACTTTGTGGATTTCTTTGGGTAATAAAAATACAGTTTCTGAGACTATTAGCAAATATACTCACTAAGACCAACAGGGGCCTGGTCATGTGGAAAACATGATTTTTTGTCCATAATATAGATTTTCTGACCTAGCCTCCCACCATGAATACCCAAGGCCCCAACATTGCTGCAGGTAATAAAAGCTTCTTTGCCCTTGGTGACACAGACATATATGCATACATACATACATACATACATACATACATACATACATACATACATACATACATACATACACATAAATATATTCATACATACATACACACACATGCACATACCACCACCACCATAATGTGGGTAAAACAATTGCATTTATTGCAGTTTTTCATAAACTTTATTTTCTTGGACTGAAAAACAAACCCTCACAGTTGTCTGGGGCTGGAAAAAATGTTTAACTTAACTGGCAGGCTACTGAACTCTGTAGAGTGAACAAGCTACCAAAGAAGCTATCAGAATAGCTGGATTTTTAAAAAAATGTTTTAAAGACAGTATTCTGATGCACAATTGTAGCAACACATGTTGATATCTGTCATAATCATAACAAATCACCAATAAGCTTGTATGATGTCTTTAGCTATTCAAATTTAACCTTGTACACCAGTATAATACAACCCTGATGAACCCTGAGTCCCAGTTACTGGGAGAAAATGACGTTAAAACAAAGAAAAATGTAAAAATGTGTTTCCTAAATAGGATAAGACCAACTAAAGACACAATATAGCCCCACCAAACAATTAAAAATGAACCCTCTATACATTCCAACCTGCTACAAGGGAATGGATTATTAAATTCAACATCTATATAGCCCAGAATTATGCAGATGGGACACATCATGGAATAGTCAAATCAAAACAATACCTGTACAAAACTGTGGCCTGGCATGGCCACAGTGATTGAACAACAAACTCAATTGTCAAATCCTACATTGTGATTTTAAGTGACCAGAAATTAAATAATACAACAGACAGCAGCAATTATTCTTTTATGCCTTTGCAGGATTTTCTGTTGATTTGGATATCAAGTGGGAAAAGTTTGTGGTAATGGAACTCACTTTACATCAAAAGACTGCTCAATATCTCCCATAAAAGGCATAAATCAAAAAAATGTAACCCTTACTGACCACAAGGCAATTTACAAGTAGAACCATTCAATTAGACTTGAATTCATTTGTGTATCTCATCTTCAGCCTCATGACTGAAAGAATGGTTTACTTGACTTTGTAGCATTACTGTACTACTACAAAATCGAATCTCTTCTTTAAAGTAATTTTTAAAATAATTTCTTAATTACATTATCAAATTAAACTTCCAGATTTTTCTTCACAAGCTATTCTATCTTCTCATAACCTTCCCAACAAAAACAATCTTCAATAGTGGGAAAGAAATCACCAATAACTATATTCTCAGAGAATGCTAGACAAAACAGCAATTGTCCCTAATGACAACAGTCTCCTTTGGCTAGCTAATGAAAACAAATCCTCTCTTTTTTCACCTGATTACTTACTTACTTCAGCCTGGAGGTTGTAAGTCAAACCTCCCGACCACACAGGACTATATACTTAAATAAAATTCTACAATGCCTGAACTGACATGAAATCAGTTACAAATCAGTTGCAAAACAAGCATAGATTAAATTAATACTGAAACACAGCATTCAATACAGTTGTTATCACATTTGCATTTGTTATCCCCTTGTGTTTCTACAAACTTATTTAGAAGTAAAATATTACAGTATGATAAGTAATGAAACCTTAATATTACTAAATGGATAAAGTTTAGTTAGTCAATGCAACAAAAATATAAGGCAAATACCCATTGACTTCAATAAACCATTACCTTCAAGACCCCATCCTTTTTTGCAATTGTAAAAAAAATACCCCCGATATCCACTTTGATCCCCAGTCAATTGTGTCTCAAATAACAATGATAAAAAGTTTAAGTATCATATTTACTATCTTTTGCAAGAGACGACACTATTGTGATTCTTTATTTATATCTGATGAAATGAAAAGTTTCATTATTTGCATTGAGTATTTTATCGAGTCAGAAGATCCCATTTAATCCAATAAGAAATGCCAAAGTTAAGAAATACAATAGAATAACTTGGAAGTCAATTTTCTCTGTACTAAAATATCATTCTTCATGGATTTCAGAACCAAAAAAGGCTCTTTCTACTACATTCTTTTCCTTATAACTCATAGCTTTTTACCTTCCAAAGGTTATCAACTGCTGGTTCATCCATGGCATTTTGATAGCTTAACTCCAGAAAGTTGTTATGAATAAGATACATGAAAAAGCCCTTTGCAGGTAAAGTGAAAACAATAACAAATGTACAGATGGAGTCCTTGAAATAAACCTCTACAAATGGAGCCATTTCAATGTTTTATTGCCATAGAAAATCTTCTATGCTGATGCAACTCCTGTTGATCCTGACTAAGCTCAAAATCAATGCATGCATTCTGTACATTACATGAGTAGTTATGTACCTCTGTAATCCCTTTCACAGTTATACACTTAGGTAACAGCCTCTTATCTACTTAGATAAGTTTCTCCAGGCAAAAAACACAATAAAAAGTAAATGAAGAGCCCAGCAAGCCCTCAACAAAATGCCCTCTATATGGTGTTCAGCAATGCACAGAGATCTGAAACTAAGATTCTTCATTGCTACTGTTGGGTCAATCCTTTTGTATGGATTCGAGAGCTGGACTCTCACTGAAAACTTTGAGAAAAAACTTGATGGAACCTGTACCAGAATCCTCAGAAAGGTAAATAACATCTACTGGTCCAACTGAGAGCTCTAAGGTAAACTCCACAAAGTCAGTGACAAAGTTGCTTCATGGTAATTTGGATTAGCTGGCCACTGTTGCAGACACCCAGAATTCTGTGCACAACCCTTACTGTTCTGGACACCCAATCATGGGTAGCAGAGCAAGAGAAAGCCCAAAACACCTTACACCAACACCCTCAAATGACACCCAGGCACAAGTGATAGGAATAAATTGGCCTCATTGACATCTGAATGGAAGATATGGCATGGGCACATGGTTGGCAAGCTCTGTATGACCAGGTAAGGTTAGGTAAAAGTACAATAATTGATTGACTTTTACTAAATGGCGTACCCTTCTTGAAAATATTAAACACTCACATATGTCATTAAAAAGGCAACTATCAAAAATCACCAATTTGATGTTGGTTTATGAGCCATCAATTTATGAGTGAAAAAACCTACAGTACTTATGTTTCTCTGGATCTCACTCAGGATTAATGCAACTAACCATGAAAAAAACAGGGCTTTTTTGTAACTGTATATGTTACTGAACACTCTATGCATTGCATTTCAGGAAGAGATCATTCTCTATACTGAACAGATACCCAAATGCAGCATCCTGGAGAAGTCAATCATCATAGTCCAAAATCTTCACTTCTTTCATCCTCTGCACAATTACTACCCATTAAAAACCACTGGTTTACCTCTCATAAGTTATTAAAAGCTGCTTGTAAACTATCTACTTCTGGAGTAAACAAACTTTCTTTTCATCCTGCTTTTTTCTGTACACCTGCCTCGGGCTTTGTGATCACTGCTATCTACAAACTCACTTTAAATGAAATGTCACCTAATCTTTACCTCCTCACTAATTTCTTTAAGTATCTTTTTG
Organism: Morbakka virulenta; assembly: GCA_003991215.1. Lineage (NCBI taxonomy): Eukaryota > Metazoa > Cnidaria > Cubozoa > Carybdeida > Carukiidae > Morbakka > Morbakka virulenta. Next base: position 1,024,724 of record RDPX01000013.1, on the reverse strand, counting down.
ATAATTTCATTTAATAAATGTTGAATAGTATTGGCAACAACTAGCCGACCCTGTCACATCTAAGCTTCACTGTTATTGAAACAGCTTGATGCAGATAAATGGATTCTTGAGCTATTGTTGAATTATCTGTACAAGGCGCACTGTTTTTAAAACAATAAATTCATAACACCTGTGGATAAAAAGGAGCCACAGCAAAGTCTAGATGGTGAGTTGGAAGCTGGTTTGCCTGGGTGTTGTACGTCAAAAAGTGTATTCAGTTGCCTACCATGTGACCTTTGTATCTAGCATTGCAATGAAATGGTTAAGAAAATGAAGAAAACGTCTGTTTATCACAAAAAACGGCATTAAACACAAGGATTTCCCACTGTTAAGAAAGGAACCCCAAAACAATGAACATTGACTGTGTCATGCAGCTATTGTGCGAATTTGAACATTGGTCTTGTCAGACAGGCATGAGAACATGACTAAAAACAACATCTCAGTTTAAGATTTGAGAAAGAAAGGGCATTGGCTTCTGAGACATCTTATCTGTCACAAAATGTCAATGTATATTGCCGCTGATCCTTTTTTCTCGCTGGGCAATTTTAATGGGGCCAGAATAGAGAATCTAGATATCGTTCCAGTGTTAAACAAACGATCCAATTGTTTCATACCCATAATACAATTGATAATATATTTTTCACCCAAAATAGAAACAAATTACTACTACTCCTGTCGTGCCATGAATTTTTCTGTGTCCAGTTTTCAAACTTGGGCCTGAAACCCCTAATTAACATCTAATTGAATTATAACTCAAAAGTCACAATAAATCATCACTGTTGCTGACCAATTCCGAGTGCTTAACAAAAATAACTAGTATTCTGCACGAAATCTGTGTAATTAAAGCCTTCTAGCACCCTGGAGAAGTCATAACACGCATATCTGGGGTGGCTTTATGGTTTGTTTGCAACAATAATTCAATGTGTGCAGGAGCATAAAAAATTGCTATTTATCAGCCCACTTTGGGTGATATTGCTATATTAGGAACAGTATTATACTTTGGGCCATATGATTTTTAAGTTTGGCTAACGCACAAATCAAACGGTGAAAATTATCATGTCGAAAGAACTATCACGACAAAATGAAACTATTTGAAAGTGTAGTAGCATATTGTTAAGTAATGCTTGTCTCCAGTTGTTGGTATTTCAAACAAACGGCCTCCCTTGTATTTCGATACCACACACTAAGATAGTGATAAATCACTTCTTTCTAGAAAAACATTCATAGAAAACGACTTACAACTGAATCCTCGCGTAACATTCGTTCTCCATGGGTATTCGCTTGACCACTTGATCTTTGTGATCTTACTTTTCTGATGGAAAATAAGCAGGCCATCTTAAAAAAGGTTCCTATTGTGATCGCAATTTCCTGCTTTTCACAAAAGTATGACGTCAGAAACCGGAACCCAGAAGGTGTCGGCATACAGTTCAGAATGCTTATGAATTTCATTGCTGGGTGTGTTTATGCGAGGGTAATATGATGTCAAAGGCCTGCCACTCTTTTGAACTTGAAAGAATTTTCCCCTTTTTTCTATCATTAAACTGAACTGTTTTTGTCTTATTTTTGCTTTCAAAAACAGGTTAAATTTAACAGTTTGACTGTTTTATTTTCTTTCCTGCAAGATGTTATGATCTCTTGGTCCAAATAATACCATCCCACCCCCCACATCATGCCCAGCTTCCCCCTGGTTAACCATGATACTCAAAATCACTGCTGTTCCATATTTTCCTTTTATTAGCTTATCAGTTGACTTTAACTGATTATATATGTATTTATATATAATCAGTAATAATAATAATAATAATCTTTTATATATATAGATATATATATAGATATATATATAGATAGATATACTTTTGTTTGTTTCAATTTTAGTTTTATGCACAGAAAATATTTTGATAACAGTGTCATTAACACTGAAATATTTCTCCTGTAAAATTATTTATAATTAAGTACAAAAAAAACCTCAACTATGTGACAACGTAAGCCTGTACGTTTCACGTTTCATGACTCTCCCTTTTCTCTACCTTTATTTCAGGCCTCTTAAGTTTTGCTATCATTTTGGCGTTCGTAGTAAATATTCATACTAGTGGCGTCTTGCTTGCCGCAACTTGACCATTATTCTTACCACTTTCACCTTAATTCCTTAGTTCTTATTCTATCCAACAGTGTAACTCCTTTTATCCGCCATAACATATTCATTTCTGCTTTCTCTCTTCTTTCTTTCTTGCTGCACTACAAAGAACCACTGCAATACAATTATGCTTAGTTAAGGACTCGCAATTTTGGCAGGTATTTTGTGCAAATGATTAAATTAATAACTAGAAAAGTAAAAAGTAACATTAGAAGCCTTCAGCACATTCAAAAAAAATAACAGTTTCCTATAACCTGACAACTTGTATTAAAATCAAAATTTTTGTTAATGTTAGCAAAAGGTCGCTTGACCCAATCACTTATTTTGATTTGTGTAAGTAGCTCGCATGGTATACATTTATGTTAGTTTCATTAACCACAGATTAAAATTGGGGGGGAAAGAGAGGGGGACAATTTTGCACCCCGCCAATACAGTAAAGAAAAGAGTCATTACTTTAGTAAATTTATTACTTTCGTTATATTCTTTTGGCCTGAACATGTACATGTCATAGTTGTTTGGGTCGGTACGGCAAGGTGACCAAAATGCCCCTGCCATTGTACCTCAACTTCGAACTCCCTAAAAAAAACAACTTAAGAAACCAATGTCTGTCAAAAAGCGTAGAAAATAAGACTGTAACGAAGTATTCATAGAATAAGGTTTCAAGAACTGAAAAAAGGCTTTAGAAAAGAATAAAGATTTTAAAAAGCAGCCACACTGTGGCTCATAACTATCCCCAAAACTACTCAAGACATATTTGGGATGATTTAAAATCGTGTAGAACAGGAAAGGCAACGAGACAGGATGACGTCTGCAAAAATTTTGCGGTCACTTCAGTTCCCTTCACGCCAAGAATGGCGATTCGTGGTTCCTGGAATCCTAACAAAGGAGGCGAGGATTATAACTTTATTGCCCTTTTAAGATTTAGCTGTTCAGCCAACAAATCGACAACTCTGGATGTTGACGACTACCTTGATAAAAAGTATGATAAGTTTACTTCTCATAGGATTCTAAATACAGACAACCGTAACATCTAAATCAAAGAGCAGAAGGTGTTACTTATTTCTTAGAGCTTCAAGTTTTGTTACGTCATTTGTGCCTTAAGATCTAAACATTTAAATACTCATCAAAACTTCAACATGATATTATCTTGTTTAATTTTTAAGTATCATTTGATGTATCTAAGGGCCGTCAAGCTTTTGTGTCAAACTTCGGTCTTTTATAACTGCATTTACCAACATCCAAAAAAAGGAAAATGAAGTTCTTGGGGCACTTTATTGGAATAGAAGGTGCAGAAATCTAACTCCAACAGAGCCCATTCATATAAGAAAAATCAAAGAGAGAGACAGAGGATGACACATGTTATGTACTTCAGCGGGTGGATAAGTAGCTGCAAAAGAGACAAAAGAAATCCAAGAAGAGGAGATAACTGAAATCATTCCAAGAAAGGAAGCTACGACAAACTATAGTCACCTCTTCCTTTTAAAAATATGTTACGCGACGAAGACGTTTAAAGGTGTTAACTAGTTCCTCAACCAACAGTAAGGAATTTAGTATTTAAACTTACTCAGACTCACCAAAATTATTTATACCAGACCAATCTACAATAAAACTGTTTAAAATGTTAGTGTTTTTGTATCTTATTCTTCTGTATAATAAAAATACCTTCCAAAAGGTAAGACGAAAACAATCAAGTCAGTGGGGCAGAACAAAGTTTAAGTTCAGACAGACACAAATAAGACAAGACATTTCACTCAAGAAGTCTATTACACAAATTTTCAAAATAAGCTGGTCCTGAACGAAATGTCCCAAATGTTCGCTTTGAACCTACATGTCACGTTTTTTCACAAATTTCGAAAATCTTTATTTTGGATGAAGCTATTTAGGCTCGAAAATTTAGTATGAAGATACTAATTGCATCCCAGTGAGCATATCTTGGGAAAAAATAAAACGATAACGAAAAATATGTTTTTAGGACATAAAGTGCTGAAGATTTGTACTTTGTGGACATTTTTGTGAATTTTTAAGATTTCTCTGCGATTAATGGCAGCATATACCAAGAATAATTTATCTTTTGGGACGCATTCCATCCCAAGCACCTCTTATGGCTCCAAAAATTCCTGTTGTTGTCTTATTTTTGCTCCTGTGGGGCAATGGGAAGCAAAAAGCGTATTTGATGATTTATTGGGGCAATGGTACAAACTTAAGCCACCCAAACAACCTTGGAACTCGTCCAGAATTCCAACAAAATTTCATATGAAGTCAAAGTTAAACTTTCCTAAGGTTGTTCTTAACTTAAAGAAAAGTTTCACTAGACTTCCAAAAACCCACACAGCTACACAGCAACACAGTCACACAGGCTTTTTAATTCCCACATAAATTAAAAATCAAACAGCTGCATGTAAAGAAAAAGTAATTGCACATTTGCGTTTGAAATACAAGCTGAAATTAATTTACCCTCAAGAGTAGAAGTGAGAATGAACCAAGATTGCTTAATCGCTCCTGACCTTTTTTTATGTATGTAGAAATTATGTCCTACAAAAATATAGGCACAAGATTAATGATTTCATTAAGAATACATACTACAGGTATTTTGGTATTTACATTGGAGAGCATGGCAAATTATGGGCTAAACATGTTATTTGCAATACATCTCGTGTGATATTAAACAGGAAGAACAATGGTAAAATGTTCTGTACCTTTTGTGTTCAGATGGTCTGACGTGAAATGACAGATCCCAATACCGCTTGCCACTTTTGCATAATGAAAACCAGCCAATTCAATGCAAAAAAATAAGAATTTAATTCAATATCCTAACATTTTATTGGTTATACGACCAATGACACATTTTTCAATATTTCCAAATCCACCCAGTTCATGGGTAATGTTGCAAAACTCGAGTGACATTATGGATAAAGAACACCCTTCACCCCGAGTTCAAAGAAATTATCGGTATTAATAAGCAAATGAGTTATCGTCATCTGCGTTGTCAAGCTTTGATGAAAAAGACCTGAATAACTTGAATCGATATTTAGGATAGTGTAAACAGAATTTGGAACTCTTAAAGCTGAAGAAAATTATCAGTATTTATTTTCAAGTCAGTTAATGTCATCAACATCGTCACGCTTTGATAAAAAATAATTGGATGATTTGAATTGAAATTTGGGGTAGAGTAAACAGAATTTTGAAGTCTTCGCTTCTAGTCTGAATCGAAACGATGTTCTTGCCTCTGGCACTAACATTTTAATATATCAAACAAGGGAGAAGTAACTGGTGTTCTTTGTATTATCCTAATGATTGGGGGCTTTTCATTAACACACGTAATAGACGAGGCCTCGAATGGGTGCAGCTTCACTGTAGAAATGACAATGCATCCGTCCACACTGGTCATTCTATCCTTGCAAAAGAAAAATGTGAGAAAAGGAAATTGGTATTGAAGCATATTAAGACAATAAACATGATCGAATCATCGGTGTCGTCTTAAATAGTCAACTTTCTGCTTATTCACAGTTTGGCTATACTAAATTCTTTTGCTATTAGTGATTGTGGCGCAGGCGTGCTCGATATCAACGTTCAAACCAAAAGGACTGGCCATCGGAAAACATAAAAAGCCAGAAAACATATTATCCATGCGCCATTCTTAACCAAAGTGTGCTCCCTCTCGTTCAGATCAGATTGGATTTGATTAAACAAATTCTTAAGGCGCTGGACAAGAACAGGTCTATTTTTCTTATATTTCTGACTGTAATTTCTGGCCTTGGTAAGGAAAAGAAGAAGAGTGTGCTTTTCTATTGCGCCGCAAATCCCTAAATAATTCCAAAACGAAAAGCTTTCAGCATTAACGCCAGGGTGGACAAAGCACCTTGGTATTCCTTCATGAAAGTTACGGAAAACTTCCTAGTAATACTAAGGTACATAATTACGTCGACCTTGTGAGCGATACGCTGGACAAACTTCACAAGTTGAGCATCAACATAAACAAAATAGCTCATATGTTTGAGGCACTAGGACAAGTTTCCAGAAAACCTCGATGCTGTCAGTGACGATCAACGTGAGAAGTTTCACTAAGATAAAAAAATCATCGACATAAAGTGGGTGGAAGTCTCATATGATAACAGACTACAGCTGGAACATCCTGTGAGACTGCAGAAATTTTAGTCATTCACGTACATCAATGAAACAAATTCATACCAAACCCTGAATAGAACCTGTTATGGACTCTGCAGGTTTGCTTATACTGCACAAATCTGTTATTTATTACTATTTTATTTTCTGACAGGTCTTATTCTAGTACTGTGGCTTTATGATAGGGTGGTTGAAATTGGAAGTAAATTTTTTTTTTCTCTCTAATTCTTTGGGAAATAATTTTCTCACTGTTCGAAAAGAAAGGCGCCAGTTTGGCAGTTCACTCAAAAAAGTATGCAAAATTAGTTTTAAAACCCCGCAAAAAAGTCCATAAAGGACAGTCAAACAAATTTGCAGCACTAATTTGCGTCCTGAAAAGACATTTAACATTACTATTTTCCTGTTCTACTCAAGAAAATGTTCAGTTGGATCAAAGTGGTACCTTCTTGCTTAATTTTTGAGCCTAAATAGCTGTTTTTGAGAAAAAGATCTTTTCTCTTTGTTGAAAGACGAAACAAAAAAGATCCAAAACGGATGCAACTTTTTGAATTCAGTGCGTCGAAATGCGTCAGAAGGAGATATTCTGATATTTTATACAGATCTGGCCTCCTGTTTTATAGATCTGTGTTATGCTTACATTTATCCTAATAATATATACCGTGATTTGATACTTGACACCGTACCTCTAGCCATCAATGATGTTTAATGTCACAAATGTCTTAAGAATCATACTTCAGAGAACCCCAATACCATATTTTCATTCTTTGATAGTCGTTTGAAATAGAGGATTTTGTTGAAACACAAGCAAATTTTCATTGCAACCAAGGGGTTCTCCAAAATGAATAAATTAAACAGATCCATATATTAAATGTATTTATGAATCTGAGAAAGTTTTTATTGAGAAAATATATGAGCTTAATAAAAATGCGTGAATGAGAGGAAGCAGTTCAGAACTCAGTTGGTAAAATAGAAAAAATTATCTTCGGTTTTCATACTTCAGCAAGAATGTGAAAGTAAGGAATTAAAGAAAACCTTTTTGAATTATTAAAATCCTCCAGGGCTTTTCTAGCAAATCAAAATAGGAACTTCAGTGATAATATGTTTTCAACATAAATCTCTTCATAAATAATCATGACCAATTCCGTTTTGAGGTCTGGAATTATATATATATACATATATAATAACGCTCCCTTACGAAAGTTTGGTTGAGCACTCTGTCTGAGATGGGAACCTGTTGTTAGCGTAATGCTATGTTCACTGCGCATGCGTGGTTTGAGCACTCTGGCAGGGTCCCACAATAACTCTTTAAGCTGTGTTTGCTCCGGCAACATGGCCAGAGAGTTATGTCTCAGAAGCTCTGCGCTGCACTGATGAGCCCACAAAGGGCGAAACAGTACTGTCTGCAGATTGAGTATATATATATATATATATATATATTAACAAATGTATATGAAATGTCATCAACAANAAGTTAGAGTTTTTCTTACTCATACATCTGATTATATATATATATATAAATGAATATGAAATGTCATCAGCAACAGTGCTCTGCCACATTAAAACGTAGGAGCTATCATATAAACAGGTACACGAGTAAGAAAAACTCTAATTTTACAGTTCTCAGAGTTTCATGTCTTTCACAATCTTCAGCTGTTGTGATCATTTGTATACAGCTGAAGGTTGTGAAAGACATGAAACTCTGAGTACTGTAAAGTTAGAGTTTTCCTTACTCGTATATCTGATTATATATATATATATATATATATTTATATATATATATATATATGTATGTATGTATTGTAAACTAAACAAAATTTGTTATTAGTACTGTGAAACTGACGCTGTTAATAAGTGTACAAAGCAAATAATTATGATGAGGGTGATATGACGATCGCAATGATAAGGACGAAGGAAAACGAGAAAGACAATTTTGTTAATGTTGATAGGGATAACAGTTGTACTAGCGATGACAACTACATTGATGAAGTAAAAAAAATGATAATAATAATAGTAATAATAATAATAGTAATAATAACTAGTATTAGTCCATGGAGATCGATGGTACAGCTAAAAAGCAGAAAGTGTGAAAGACAAGGCACGGACAGATTATCGACTGAAAGAAAAGAAAAAGAAAAAATTGAGGTATATCGATACTTAAAGAGAGGGATCAAGCGGCTGTGGGATGTAAGAGAAGACGAAATGGTGCCAGTAGTCATTGGAGCTCTGGGTACGATTGGAAAGAACTGGCTGAGGAGAACTGGCTGAGGAGAACTGGCTGAGGAGAACTGGCTGAAGAAAATTGAAATAGAATGCATGACAGAAATTTTACAGAAAGCTTGTCTGTTACGAATTGAAGAGATACCGAGAAAAGTACTGGATACCTAAAGCCAAGGGACTTAGCCTGCTTTCAAGGAGTTAACAGGCAGTCAACATCAATGCCAAGTAAGAATTGAATAATAATGTAATTCGATATTAAATACTCTACGCTATACGTAACTGATGTCAATATGTGAACATGAGTGAAAGAAGAAGTTGTACTCAATAGTGTAAGGGACCAATAAATGTGATAATGAAGTGAAAAGTCAAGAAGGAATGCAAAAAGACCATAAATGTACATCAAACTACACTCGATTAGTTAACAATAAAGCAAACAATCTGGGCCATCAACATATAGAAAAGCACTGTGAAGATAAAGCAATGGGTGGAAAGTGCCACCATAGAGTAAAGCATACTGGTATTAACCGTGATCAAACACCACTGGCTGAGAAGTACGGTCTCAAAGTTAAAACAAAAAGCCCAATAATTCCTTCACAATATCGAAGTCTGACTACACTACCATACCATCATCGCAGCATCAAGAATGAAACTGATTCCCAGAAGTGCGTCCTCTGCAACCAATTTGAAGAGGCCATAGGACATATAGTATCTAGTTGTACTGAGTTAGCCAGGACTGATTATCTTCCCCAGTATAATTGGGGTGCTGTGCATTCATTGGACATTTCCGAAGAATACGGCATTGCAAAATTGTTGCGAAGCCGTATTACTTGAAAATGTGCTTTGCAAGCGAGCGCCATGAACATGAGCCAAAGTCTGTCACAGAGCATGACAACATCACAACCCAAAGGTCCATGCCAATGCAGACTGACAGAACCATAGCTGCTAATGGACCAGACATCACGATCAAAAACAAAAGCGAGAACACATGCCTTCTGATAAACATGTCAATTCCAGCAGATCGAAATACGTCTATTAAGACAGCAGAAAAATTGCCTACCAACAAAGATCTAAGTGATCAGAATGCGTGTATGGAAAACAACAATAGTAGGAGTGGTGGTAGGAGCTGTAGCTCTTCCTAAGGCAGGGAGTGAGAACTACATAAAAAATGCTTGGCAACAAAAACTTAAAAGAGCTACAGAAGACCCCCCCCCCCTCGTTGGATGGAACACATCTATGAAAAGTGTTGTCAATAACTTTAAGACCATGAAGAAGGAGCCTTGAGCTCTCCAATGCTCAACTCCATATGATGTACTCAGATTGGCGAAGAAATAAACGAAATATAAAATACCCCGTGAAATAATAACAGTAATTATAATTACAATGATAATAATGGAAAGAAAAACCATGAGAATTTGAAATATGGAAGTGTGATAGATATATTAACTTCGCCATGCCCTGTCTCAAGCCAGGTTGAGAAAGGACGCTAATGAGAAAGAGACGCTAATACTCCCGCCCTGTTAAAAAACAAACTTGAAGACTACATGAACAGCAAGAAGTAGCCATCCCGGCCAACAATCCTGGCATGATGGAAGGGATGGCAAAACCTCGAATGTATCTAGGGAATCCCCACACAACAAGGTGCATGGGAAATCTTCCGATGTACATATGACGAGTGTGAACGAAAGCCGAGAGGCAGTTTGCTCTTCAAACAACGATATTTTCCCCGTCAAAAGCATTACAAAGGTAGGCACTTGGAACGTCAGAATCGTATATGAAAGTTGAAAACTTGCGCGAGTAATCCGAGAAATGACAAGATTACCTCTAGAATGCCTAGGAGTTAGTGAAATGAGAAGGACGACTCGGTAGCAATAACATCAGGGTGCTACACATGGGACCTGAAGATGAACATACAAGAGAATTAGGTATCCTGTAGAACAAGACAGCTACCGCGGCTTTGATAGGATGGAATCCAGTTTCAGATCGAATAATCACTGCAGGACTAGAATCACGACACACAGAAGTATCCATAATGCAAGTGTACGCTACCACCGAAGTAACAACGAAAAATAACAAAGACGCCTTCCATGATTAACTCCAGGAAACAACTGAAAATATGCCTTTGCATGACCGGAAGTAAGTCATGGGGGACTGGAAAGGTTGGAGCCAACTGTGAACGAACACAAATGATAATGGAAACAAATTTGTCAAACTCTGCAATGACAACGACCTAAGGATAAGAAATACCTTCCTTACATATAAACTAAAAGACAAGTTCACCTGGAAGTCACCCAATGGCAGCATCATGAGATTGACTTCATTCTTTTTGCAGGAGATGGGAGACATCACTGATAGATGTCCGAGTGTTCAAAGTGCAGACATATCTTGTGACTACCACATGGTGATCGTAGAAATCAGGCTGAAACTCAAAAGACTTAGCAAATCACAGCAGAAGCAAATCTGTGCAAATGAAAAACTGACAAATCTCTAACAGCTACCAAGAGAACATCATCAACAGATTTGCAGTTCTCCAGAGAGATGAGGAAGATGAATACAAGTGGGTACACTTCAGATATGCAATAAAGTAGAGTGCAGAAGAAGTGATAGGATACCGGAGAGGAAAGCGTAAGGAACAGTGGATATCAAACAAAACATGGAGTTCGGTCGACAGAAGACGCAAAGATAAATCTATTAGTGAGCAAGCTAAAACCAGACCGCAAAAAGAAACGCCCCAAAAAGCCTACAAAGCAGCTGACAAAAAAAGTCACAAAACACTGCAAGAGGGAGAAAGAGAAGAAAGGATATATAAAGTAAAACAGCACAGAGACTAGGGAAGCAGCACAGAAAAACGATAGTCAAGCTAGGTACAAAATTGTCAAAGACCTGACTGGAAAACAGAGCTCAATGAATATTTCCATCAAGGATAAACATGGACGCATCCTTACAACAGACGAAGAGCAAAATGACAGATGGGTTGAACACTTACGAGGAAGTACTCACTCAACCCGAACCAGAAACTGAATACGACTGGGGCAGGCTACCCTAACTACACACTTTACCAATGGACACAACACCCATGTCTGGAAGGGACGTAGAAGCGGCAGTCAAATCCATTAAGAAAAACAAGACCCCAGGAGTAAAAAATATTAGTAGCGAGCTGCTGAAACATGATGGCAATGTACTCCAAACAGAATTAGTTACTCTCTTCAATAAAATGCTTGAAAAAGAACAGGCCCCGGCAGAATGGGGACAAGGTCGTATTGTCAAACTACCGAAGATAGGTGACTTGAAAGACTGCGATAACTGGAGAGCTATTACACTACTTTCAGTCCCAGAGAAAGTTTTCAGCCGAGTGATACTGAAAGACGTCAATCAGTGCTTGATGACATCCTAATAGAACATCAGCCTGGCGACAGAGAGGGAAGAGCATGCAGTAAACAGATAATTACACTGAGAAACACCATCGAACAGAGCCTGGAATTTCACAAAGAGCTGACAACTAATTTCACCAATTTCATGAACGCTTTTGACAGTGTTCATCGACCATCAAAATGAAAAAATTCTTAAATATTATGGTGTTACTGTGAAATACATCAACATATTTAAAGCCCTGTATGACAAACAAACTAACAGCGTGAAAACATCTACCAGAAAAAACGAAAGGACTCGAAATGTGACATAAGGCATGGATGCATCCCATCGCCATTCCTCTTCGTGATAGCAATAGACTTCGTTAAAAACCAAAGCATTGTCCAACCAGATCAAGACTTTACGGATGATATCGCAGCAGTAGGAGAGAGTGACCATATATGCCCAGCAATGACATCCAGTCTACAAGAGGAAAGTGCAAAGGTGGGCCTCGGGATCAATCAAGGCAAAACAAATCATGCGGATGGGCTTAAACCCACCACAGCCTGTTACCATTAATTTTGTTGCTCTGGAAGAACTAGATATTTTCCCATATCTAGGAAGCATATTACAAAAAATCTACAGGTGGTGTTGAACCAGACATACAAGCTAGGTTAGGCAAATCTAAGGCAACCTTTTTAACGGATGGGGAAAAGGTGGGAAACAAACACCCTCTATGTACAGATTAAGCTCCAACTATATATGTCATGACCACTGCCATTTATGCCTGCGAAACATGAAGTCCACTAGAAATATTGCAAAGAAATTAAATGTAAAATCTGCAGCGTGTCTTAGGAGTGACATGGAGAAACCACATGGAGTATGAAGAAATTCTTAAACGAACAATGCACAAAAGTTTGCACAAAATAGTAGCCAAGAGGCGTTTGAAACTAGCAATGGCAGGACAAAGGAAAGGAGCTAGGCCAAAAACAACCTGGCTGTCTACATATAAAGAGGACTTGAAGGAAAAGGCACATAAAGCTCTTATGTAGCAAAAGAATGTAGCCAAGTTTACGGTCTGGACTACCACGAAACCTTTTCGCCGACAGCAAGGATGGAATCAGTAAGAATGTTTATGCAACTGCCAGCTCAACATGATTGGAGCCTGCACCAAATGGATGTAAAGGGTGCTTATCTACAAGTGCCAATCGAGTGTGATGTTTACGCTAATCAACTACCAGGTTATAAGGAAACCAAACAACAGAACTTAGTCTTGAAACTAAATAAATCACTTTATGGATTAAAACAAAGTGGTCGTAACTGGCACAACATACTTCATGATTCTCTTGAGAACGAAGGATTCGTTCAATCAACAGTTGACCCATGCGTATTCATTTGCCGTCCCGATGGTACTGTTACTGTATTGTTAGTTTGGGTTGATGAAATCATCATAGCCGCCAGCTCGCCCCATTTGTTAAATCTGATTAAAACAAAAGTTAGTAACAAGTTTAAAAATGAAGGACCTTGGAATACTGTCTACATTCCTTGGAATTAAGTTCACGCAAGGTGAGAATTCCTATTGATGTCGCAATCCCACTATCTTCAGGGTCTTATTCAGAAATATAGTTTTGCAAACTGCAAGCCCAGAGCCACAGCGTGTGAGTTATGTATATACGATGACTTGTACTCGTCCTGACCTTAGTTATGTTGTCACTAAATTATCACAACATCTGCCAAAACCAGAGGTAGGAGATCTAGTTATGCTGAAATACCTTTTTCGTTACATCAAAGGAACACTTGATTTCCAGCTGACATGTCGAAAGCAACCTGTCGATTTGAAGTTAGTCGCTTATTCTGATGCTGATTGGGACATCGTTGATTGATGATCGCCGAAGTATCACCGGTTACTGTATTAGTTTTACCGATGACGGTCCCGTAATAAGCCTGAAATCGAAGAATTGATCATCAAAAGCACTTTCAATAAGTGAAGTCTAGTAAATGTCACTCTCAGCTGTATGTCAGGAAATGACTTTTTTTATGCAGAACGTCAACGATGTTTTGTCTAAATCGCCCCAGCTAATCACAGTCTTCAACGACAATCAAGAAGCGATTCCTTTAGACAATAATCCTGTCTATCACTTCAAAAGCAAACACATCGACATCCGATATCATTTCGCCAGAGAATATCTTACCCTCAACAACGTTTCGTTAAATTATGTACCGTCAAATGAGAACTATGCAGATGCGTATACAAAACCGACCCGGAAAGAAATGTTAAAGTAGTTTCAAAGTTACATTTTCAGATAAACTATCAATCATATGGGGTTGTTAAGATGCTACTTGTTTTTAATTCTGTTGGGATATATTTCCACTAGGGCACTTACGTAATGTATGTGCCCGTTTGATAACACACGTGATTTTTCAGTTATTCAACAGGACAGACCTCATTGCGTTTGAGAACACAAACAGGAGGAAAGTTAGTTTCTGAATATAACTGTATTTTTCTCTTTTCTATCCCTTGTCATGGCTAGAGGTATAAGATTAACAGAAATCGATTCGCAAATTCGCAGCAAAATCCCATGTTTTTACATTGCTTAGGGACGACAATAGGGCGAAGCATTGATAAGGGGTGAGAAAAAGAGAAGTGAACTTTGGTGATGTGTCAACCCAAGTACAAATAGTAACTTAATGAGCATGAAAAGAAATATAATACACTCATAGTATATGTTTATTATGTAAATGAAATATAATACGTGCTATATTATATTGTTAAGCACTGATAGTAACGAGTTCTATTAGTAATAAACGTTAATGTGTGCAAATATTTAGAAATACAAAAGTAAATGTATAAAGAAAATGTAATTTGGAAGAGAAGAGGATTAAAAACTTTTGACCTTTCTTTGTCAAAATTTGTAACTAGTTTGCAATAACTGGGGATTGTGCCAAAGCACCCAAAACTTAATCCTCTCTAAGGAGAAGCATAAGAAATTTATTCGAATGTTTCTATATAAAAGACAACGAAGTTTCAAAAATATCAAACTTGCCCGGGAAAATCAGTGACAGTGTAATTGTTTACTTTAATAGTCCCTGTAAAGGTAACCAAAATCTCGCAAAGATCATCTTCGTCATCCTCACAGCCACAATGAATTGGGTCATAAAGAGCTTTTATGATTTTTTCTAAAACACCTGCAAATGCCTGTGTCATTCATAGTTTTTTTCTTGTAGCTTGCTGGAAGTCATCAATCTTGTGTACCAATAGTGACATGTGACTATCTTGGAATGAATTTTTTGTTAGTGTTATTGAACTTGTTGGATACTTTGGGGAAAGCATCTGTGTGTCGCACGTTTCTCTACTAAGATTTTATCGCCTTCATCTTCTCTTGCAAAGTCACAGTTTTCTTTTAACTTAATGATTGGTTCTCGATTCAAAGAACCGTTAACAGGCTTTCATGATTGCATTCCTACTTTCAAAATGTCTATAAAAATCACGTCTTTCATGGCATCACACTCAAACATATAACGTACTTATCGAATCGCAATCATTGAACTTTCATATGCTCTGTGTTTCGAAACGGCAACACTACCGTATAATCAATTATTAACTGTTAAAGTTTATGACAATTTCAGACAGCAAGAAACCGTGTTAAACATCGTAAAAGCCACTATTTCTGAAGACCAGTACTAAACACGTGCAACATCTGCCTCATCAGCGGCAAAATCAATAGAAGGACTGCGAGTTCTATATCGACAACAAAGCAGAAATTAGTCGAAAACTTCATGATGGCCAGCTATTAAGAAGACCACAAAGGATACCGGCTGGGATGCGTTTTTAATCCACACCAACCTAAACTAACCGTATCTATTCTTTTCATTTCATTGCGCGAATAAAAAACGAGGTTCAGAACATATTTAAAGTAATCTTGAAAGGGTGTAACACCCCATCTCAAAAAACCAAGGTATTGAGGGTTAAGCTTAAACATTACTGCAGATCTATTGCAAGAAATAAATGCCTCCAATCCATTTGGATCATGATCATAATTTTCTATACATTTTGTGTAATTAATATTTTTTAGAATAAAAACCTCGCATCATTTTTAGATGGTTCTTTGAAATTTTTTCCACAATAAAATAAATTTAACAAAATATATACTGACACCGGATCCCAAGTAAACTAATCGATTGCGAGAAAAAATGTTATATTAACTTTGCTACATCCACCATTACGAATAAAGGTAGGAAGAAGATATAGCTTTTCCTTCATAGCTGATACCTCCACCAAACCAAGTAAATGGAATTGCTGGCTCTCTCTTATATATATATATATATATATATATATATAAATAACATATCNTGTAATTAATATTTTTTAGAATAAAAACCTCGCATCATTTTTAGATGGTTCTTTGAAATTTGTTCCACAATAAAATAAATTTAACAAAATAAATATATACTGACACCGGATCTCAAGTAAACTAATCGATTGCGAGAAAAAATGTTATATTAACTTTGCTACATCCACCATTACGAATAAAGGTAGGAAGAAGATATAGCTTTTCCTTCATAGCTGATACCTCCACCAAACCAAGTAAATGGAATTGCTGGCTCTCTCTTATATATATATATATATATATATATATATATATATATATATATATATATATATATAACATATCTTTATCTTTATCTTCTATCTATCTTTGTATACTTTTACGGTGTGGATTTTCCATTTTGTAAATATGGAGATGTTGGTAGTAAATCAATTAATTTTCTTGCTGGAGCCTGTGCAACAAAATATAGGAACCCTTTCCCACCACCACCAACGCTACTCTCTGTTGAGCATATAACCCATTGGTAGAAAACAGTCAGTTCAAATACAAACAAAGTCCATATATTCAAGAAAATCAAATGAATCTTAGAGGTATATCACATAGTGTAGACATCCGGGGTTCACATGACACTAAGTTGCTAGCAGGATAATTAGCAGAAATACTCAATGACTAGCAAAAAATACCCTGTGGTTTCCTGGTTCTCACAAAACTAACGGGTAAGGTTTCTAAACCAACATTTGTTGGTATCCTTAGATAAAAGAGCTTTATCATGTCATGAGTCGTAAGCTTTTTTTGAGCTACAAAAAACTCAGTAAAAGCTCACTACTCACGACATGATAAAGGTCTTACATCTTTGGCTTCCTCTGAGTCTATAAAGCTCAGAATTTTCAAGATGTTAGAATTCTGATTAATTTTCAACCATGTCATGATTTAAATATGATCTTAAATCTATCCGCATTTTAATCTATTCCTGGGTTTGAGAGACAGTTGTTAGAGCAAAATCTACAAATGTCCTCCAGAGATTTATTTCTTACCAATGCATTAACGGCATTAGTAAACAGTAAGTCCCTGGAGGAAATTTTTTTTCATTCAAATTTTAGTTCATGGTAATGATTTCGCCGTTGTTTCACAAAAAGTGATGCAAAATTCCTACCCATTAAACTGAGAGCTCCTGACAAAGACCCCAGCCAGGCTTGAATAGCCCGATTTGAAACAAAAATTCGAAATTAATCTTACTGGATTCAGTTATTTCTAGTATACACAACACAACTTCAGCCTTCCCCCTCTTGAAAGAAAAGCAAGTAACTTGGCTTCCACCACTTCAAGGATGCAGATTTGTTACAACCACCTCCTCAGATATTGTTTATTGATCTTATTATAGTCGTCTAATAAATACTGAAATAAGCTTAATCTGTGCTTCCTCTCCGCCAAACAAACCTTTATTCAGTAAAAGTAGCTAGCATTATCCCTATTCCAAATTGTTGTTTCCTATTGGTCAATACCGTCTTCCTATGCTCCCTTAACCAATCACTAGTTATTCCATTAATTTCTTTGATCAAAATGACTCAGTTAGATTCACTACTCTTCTTCTTTTCGCAAAGCAGGATTGAGGAGATGAAAATAAAGGACAGGGGTTGGCCGGAAACATTTCCCCTCAAGACAGAACACGATGGTAAACTCCGTGACCAAAAATAAAAACTCTCAGGCTTCGATATGGTTGTTTCAATAAAAAGAAGACAAAAGCGACTGACCTCAAGTAAAACAGAAGAAACTAGCATTTGTATTGACTGAAAAATTCTGAGGCATTAAGAACTTATCTTTTGTTTTACTCAAGAAATAATTTTCAAAGGTTTAACTCCTGATTGTAAAATTCTAGGGAATAAAGAGCAAACGGTCTACAGTTGATGTGCCACATTACACTTTTTTCGTAAGAATATTGTTTATAGGAATATTCAGGGTTAGAATAATCCAATTTTAAGAATATTAGAAGAATATTGCTCAGCCTGAGCTTGTATATTTATGTCTCGTTTTTAAGCAGTTGCCTGTTTTGCTATGTACGTAACAAACAATCCCATGATTGACATATCTTGTTTTTTAAAAGAGCATGGTTTCTTTTCGAGGACCGCTATTTCCTTTGAAAACCCTTACATTGCATTTGAATGTGCATGAAACAGCGCTATTTGTGTTGAATGAAAAGGGGACCAACGTTGTCAACGTAAATGAAATGATGTAATACCTGAATAATGTAGAAGAGAGGAAATGTCAACTTACGTAAGTAGCTGGGGCAGTATGAGCATGAAATATAAGAATGTGAAGATATCTTGAAGTAAACATCATGTCGAAACTTAAGCGTCAGGAAACTTAAGGTTTGTAAAATTTTACCAAGACCCTTAGTCATCGGGGAGCAGAGGTTAAATGTAAAGTTCCTGATGAAGTAATAGATGATTCCAGGAAGGTTTCTTGTGATATTTGCAAAAAACCATTTGCCAACGCTCAAGGTCTGGGGACACAAAAACGTAGCTGAAAGAAAAGGTCTTCTGCGTCATAAACATATCCTTCCTCAACCACAATAACTGCTGACCGAGCTAATCATACTACGAAACTATAAGATAATGTACCATCAATCTGGCTGCTGGCTGGCTCTGATGCTGTCATTGAGTCAACTCTTACTGACCCCATTTCAGTGAGGAAAAAAGGCCACAAAAGGATCGCATGTACGAAAAAATCACACGGTCGAGTTTCAAGTCAAAGCCATTCACCAGATACAACCGGGCACAATACAAGAAGAAACGCCCAACAAAGAGTGTGTCAACCAATCTCTGCCCTCAGTGGATGACAAACAATGAAAAGTTAGTGAATTGTCTCGACTCAATCATCAAAAGACATGGATAAGGCAGCCAACATCTGGGCTAGATGAAAAGCAATGTACATTGCAGGGTGTGTTCGTGTAGATGAAGCGCAACCAAAATTTCCATTATTTTCCAGGAAAGAGGAAGCGATTACGTCAAGACGAACTGGCAGGGTATCATCCTGATGTGGATGTATACTGGGAAAGTACAGCATGGGCTGACACAGAGTGCTCAATAAAATATGTTATCTCCACACTCAAAGAGTTAATGAAGGGGTTGCAATGGTTTGTGAAAAAAAGGTGTATCAACAGTAATAAATCAAATAATTCTAGGTCGTCAATGGATAAGGTGGACAAAAGCAGTCGCAAGAAATCGGAGTTGTAAAGGAGGACATGCCGAGCAGTCCAACCAATAAAGATTTGACAAAGACCGAATAAAAAGAAATACGAATCCTGTAGGCCCGAAGCACGGAGAAACTGTACTGCAGCAGACAAGAAAACTCAATGCTACTGTCACCCACACTGGAATGTAAGATCAATGTATTGGAATGGAGCAGCAGCCCAAATCGCGAAGGAAATGGATAACTACAGGTTGGACATTCTTGGAATCCACGAGTGCGGATGGACAAAAGTAGGAAAGACGAAGTTGACCACCGGATAGACTCTGATCTACAGCGGCGATAAGGAACTACACTATGATCAGTCAGCAAGCGATGAAGTTCCTGATGGAGTGGACACCAATCAAAAAGAGGATCATAACAGCAAGATTCTAGTCAAAGTATAGGAGAGTGACTGCTATTCAAGTTTACGCACCTCATAATGAAAAGAAGGATTCAGAAAAAGATCAATTCTATCAAGAGCTCCAAGAAACACTAGATGGATGCAATGAAAACGACATCATAATTGTTATGGGGGTCTGAATGCTACGAATGTCACTACAAAAAAACAATGGATGTACATGGCCTTGAATTATAGAATGATAACGGGGAAAGGCTGTGCGAGTTTTAACAAATGAATGGACTGGTGACACCAGGAACTCTGTTTTCTTACAAATACATACACAAAATTACTTGGGTGTTTTCGCAGAGGAGAGCACAAAGAATCAGATAGATCACTTTATAGGTGGTCAGCAGAGATAATCAGTAGAAGATTGCTGCGTAAAGACAGGTGCTGATATCAATAGCGACCACTACTTGGCGAGGACCTGCATCAAGCTACGTCTCAGCTCACACAAGAATAAGAATACGATTAAGCCTGGACTGGATGTGGGACGTCTGCAAGATGAAGAGACGAGAAGGAAGTTCTGTGAGGGCGTGAATAAAAAGCTGGAAAAAGGCAAAAGCAGTGAGAACCGGGACGTTGAAGAAGTGTGGAAACATCAAAATAATGCTTATATCATATCAGAAAAACAGGTGATCGGCTTCAAGAAAGGAAGGAGCAAGCGATGAATAAGAGAAAAAACGTGGGGATTGATAGACAAGAGGAACGTTATTAAGACCAAAATTGATAGCACACGCTCTGAGAGGTTTAAAGACAGACTAAAGGAAGAATACAAAGAGAAAGACCGACAAGTAAAGAGAAGCGTGAGAGAAGACAAGAAAAAGTGGATGGACGAGAAAGCCGAAATAGCCCAGAATGAGGCAGAATATGGGAGGCAGAAAAAATTGTATAGCACAGTGAAACAACTAACTGGATAGAAGTCTAGGCAGTCAGCGGCAGTCAAGAGTAAGAATGGAGACTTGCTAAAAAGTAAGGAAGCAAGACTAGCAAGGCAGAAAGAGCACATTCAAGAAGTTCCAACAGGGAGACACCGGAGGAACTACCAAAAGACCAACAAACAGAAGAGCTCAGTATATCAGTAGAGCCATTGGAGAAATCATAACTGCAGTGAAAGCACTGAAAAATTGAAATTCTACTGGAGTTGACTGTAGATCACTACAGAAATCCTTAAGGCAGAATTTGGAATGATAAAAATGGCAATGAAACAAATTCTGGACCTCATTTGGGAAAACACGAGAGCTCCTACAAAATGGAACAAGGGTCTTCTAAGCAAGAGCTCCAAGAAAGGGAACTTACAGGAATACTGAAACTAGCGAGAAATTGCTCTGTTGCCGCTGGCCAGCAAGATTCAAGATTAATCAAGATTCGCATCAGCAGGATATAAGCGGAGGCGGACGCAAGCCCCAGAAACGAGCAAGTAGGTTCTAGAAATGACAGGAGAACAGACGACCAGATCTTCATCCTTAGTAACATACTGGAACAAGTGAATGAATGGAATACCACCCTTCACGTCCATTTTGTAGACTTTGAAAAGAAATTCTATAAAAATTCTATACTCCATACACCCAGACAGCCTATGGAATATAATGAGACGGCATGGAATTGCCAAAAAGCTTATGACATGGTCAAGGCTTTGTACAAAGGCTTCCAGTGTTCTGTCATAGATGAAAACGAAACGACTGATTCACAGTGGTTCACAGTGTTGACTGGAGTGAAATAGGAATGTCCTCTTGGTAATCGACTAGGTAAAAGAACTGGACTCCGCTGGAACTTCACGACAATGCTGGAAGACCTAGACTTCGTAAATGACATTGCCCTTCTATCATTAACAATGCAACATTTACAGCAAAAAACCACTAAAATAATAGACAATGCTGCGGAAATTAGACTTAAAGTGAACAAAAGGAAATGCCAAGTCATGAAAACAAACAGCAAAAGTGACAGCAAGCTAAGGGTAAGAGAGAGGAAAGTAGATGAAGTAGAGAGTTTCACATATCTGGCAGCAACAGTTAACAAGGATGAACGTACGGCAGGAGATGTCAGAAAGAGAGTTGCACTGGCCAGTGCACAGATGAAGAGACTTCCATCATTTGCCAGTGACATCAGTCGTAAGACGAAAGCCTCATTGTTCAAGAGTCTCGTCTTGTCTTTGCTACTCTATGGATGTGAAACCTGAAAATTGACCAAGAGGGAAGAAGAGAAGCTGTATACCTTTTGGACCAAATCCTTGAAAAGAATATTCAAAATCAAATGGCAACAACAGATCTCTAGCAAGACCATGCTACAGATGGCGTCAGCGGAAAAGATATGTACGGAGATTAGAAGGAGTAGATGGAGCTGGATTGGGTATGTGCAGAGAAAGGGCCCGTCAGACGACTGTGCTATTGCCCTCGGGTGGACAGCTGAGGGCCGAGGGAACTGAGGCAGGCCTAAAAAACGTGGCGCAGAATGGTCGACACAGCGGAACCCAGCAGGCTAGAGCGCCCGGAACAAAGCTTGTCGTGCAGCTGCCGACCGATCGAAGTGGAAGAGCGATGTGAGAGCCTTATATGCCTCCTGGCACAGACAGACTTAAGGCTAAGATCAGAAGGCTTTAAGTAGTAACTGGGGTATTAAATCTCATATATATATTCTTTATAACGGTTGACAATTACAATATTTATTTAGACTATCACAAGAAACTTTCTCCAGTGAACGGATTCAAATCAATCAGATGCATTTTGTTAAAAGCTGAAAAACGGAATTTTGATATTTACACACACTAAACAGATAGCAAAATCAAATATTCTTCAGGGTGCACTAAAAGAAGAAATCAAGAGGGCACAATTTATATGTTATGTAAACAAGGTTGAGAGATCTTAGGTTGTTAAGTAAAAAGATGTTTAGTGAACTTGGGAAGCATTGGATAATTTCTTTACTACATGTAATTTATGAATACAAGATCCTACTTTTGCTTCTCCATATATTCAGAAGGACAATAGTTTGTCATATTATCATTTACATTTGACGATTTATTATTGGTGTGTAACAACAAGACGTTTCTTTTCGAAGAAATTTGTAATCGAGTCTTTCAGAGATAATTGTGTTTAAGTATTTATTAAGTTGGACATAAAGCTATAAGAGGATTAATGGTACATCAGGTCAAATATCTTAATAGGGTGTGTTAAATTTTGTTGAACTCGTGAAAATCTGGTGAATTTTTTACAGCAGCTCTAAGGCTAGTAGCTCACCTTAGACCCAATGAATAACAAGTAGAGTATTCTGGTCAAGTACTTAATGCTATCCTACGTAGTTTGATTTGTGTAATGAGGGCAAGCCTTCATTTGACTGCACCATTAAATTCAGTTGACAAATTTATTTTAAACCCAGGAAATTAACAGCGGAAGATTGTTAAAAGAAATCCACGTTTCACAAAGAGTACAATTGATTACGATATTGAATATATTGGTACAAAAAGGCATTGTATTAATCTTTGTGTTTTTTTTATACGCTGACTGGGTCAGAACTATTCATATCCATAAATCACAGTCGGTCCGTGTATTAAGACAATGCAGTGATTCAATTTGCTGGTCAACCTCAAACCATAGTTGCTCTTTCTGTTACTAAATCAGAATATTTAGGTACCTGTTAAGTGGTCAGAAATCTGTTTAGTTAATAAATTTTCTTGCCGGTTTAAGGCGTAACCAGGCATATCAACTGTTATTCAGAAGGAGAAATATGCAGGAATTGTTTTGAAATACAATCCATGTAGTCATGATTAGAGCCGAGATAAATACAGTAAAACCTGATGATCTTTATTGTACTATTGTGTTAGCAAGAAACCAATATGAAGGAAAAGCAAGGCCTGGAATATTGCCAGTTTTTTATAAACTAAAAATTTTTAATTTTACTGTGCGTTTAACAGGAATAGAAAATGGTTTACTCTAAAACCAAAACGCAGATAGTCGTAAAATATCAAGCGGAAATTTAAGGGTGAAACATACGTGTAGAGAATTATGGTAATCTTCATTCTAGAACTGAGCACACTGATAAAAATTACCATTTGGGAAGTGACAAGATACATCGATAAAAAACTTCTTTACTGATATCCATTTATTTAGAACAAACTGAAAATTTTTAATGATGCCTTTAACTAAAATAAAATATGAAGGGCTTCTCACTTCAGCACCCATGCTTCAAGGTCCAGGGTAAGAGGTGCACCTGCAGGTCTAATGTTATTACATCTTGTTTCAAATTTTACCATCACATTGTTAATTGCCGATTTTTTATTTTTTGAGTTAGAGTATTTGAAATATGCATGCACAGTTTTTATTGAAATGGTAAGGACCATTTAACATCCTGTCAATTGAGAGTGCTTGTAAGGCTTTAGATAAACTTACTTAATCGAAAGAACTGTTAAAAATATTTTGTCCCAGACCCCTTATTCATAATAAATGCACACTCATCATTCTCACACCTACAGCAAAAGTATTGTTCCCAGTATGCTAATTCTCTGGCATAATATTTACTTGCGTTCCTAGCGTTATGACTGGGAAAAAACAATTGGAGGCTATACACATTTTTCTTTTTCCTCAAATAGGAGGCTATGAAACTTGAATTGGAATTGCCTCCAAAGCTCTCAGAGGGAAGGCAGACCTACCTCTGCCAATTACTTTGAACTATTTTAGCTCAAAATTTCACAACCTATTAAAAGTCTTGTTAAACTAGGCCCTAAGAAGTGCCCAATTTCCCTCAAACTACCCTGGATATGCTAGTTTCTACTAAATTCCAAAATCAAATTACAAGAACACTTACAGAATGTCATCGTCCTATCGCCCCAAAAAACTTTTCACTTCGCGAAAATTTCTACCTTCATCTCCAAATGATGCCATGCCTACCACAAAATTAATTATGGTTCATTACGAGTTTAAGTGCTGGTATGAACCTTTTTGGGTTTTCCACTTATTAGGTTCCATACCGTTTCTGTATGTATCCCGATGAGAAGAAACAGCTGCAAAAGTTAAAGTTGCTACCTTAACATTTTAGCCTTTTTTCCGTTTCTCTTGTATAAAGCTCAAACCAAGTATTTAGGACTCTTGTACAGACCTTGGTACTACACACAAACTCAAGTACATAGGTATAAAAGGCATATATATCTACTTACATATATAATGTATGTATCAAAATACTTAATTATTAGGATTGGAGACCTCAGCTTTCTTTTGTATTCATTACTATGTTTCATTTTATTTTACTACATGACTTCTTTCTACGATCCATCAATCTACCCTTTTAAAAGTTGTCATACTTTTGCTTATTCAAAAATATAAACAATATTTTGGTTTTCTTTGTAGTTTTGTTAAGTGGATGGCAGCTGCAATAAACTAAAACAACTCTTATAATGTCATGTATTTCCTCTTCAAAAACATCGGCTTCGGTATTAACTCTATGTCTAGAAGCTGTAAAATTATATGGAAATGAGATCAGGTTGTTTAATGAGGATCAAGGTCAAAAATGGCAGTGTTTTATGAACATCAATAGACAAGATTAAGAATATCCTGTTCTAACCAAAAAGACAATTGTTTCAAAACAGAAATTCAGTTAGCTAAAGGAAAATTATACCCTTAAATCGGTGTTCTACGACTCAGTTATCATTTTCTAATTTGTATTTAAATTTTATAGGTTATAGCTGAAAATATAATAACTATTTAACATGAGACGCTACAATACTGCATGGCAAGAAACGATGTATTCAATCTACCTTTTCCTGAGCCTCCATCCACTGGACCGTTGAAAAACGTCGCTGAATTTCTTCGTTTTGGCAACCTCTTTCTGTAACATCCTCTTCACTTTCAGAAGAAGTTCCCTGCTGTTCTCCTCTATTTTTATTTCTATCTAAATCATAAGAACGTCGAGCTGAACGCATCCTGAAAAAGCAGCTATCAATCGTAGATCATCGATAACTAAGCCATTCCTGGATGCGTAGTTGGGCTTTATTACTCTCTCACTTACTTCGCAAAGTATTCATTAAAATTGCTGTCAGTAAGTAGTTTGCATTTAGCGTCTCTCCTCTTATCATCAAGGCATATTTGAAAATTGGTTGTTAAACGGACTAGCCACAAACAGCTGAAAAATGGCTGATTTGCAGACAAAGTATCAACAGGTGATGTTACAGTGAAAAATTATGAAATCACTAGGAGGCTTTAGTACTGCCTTGGTTAATTTCTGAAAAAGATCCTGATTATTCACAGTATATGTTCTCCATTTCCCATCAAAACGCTTTTAATGACGAAGTTTGTTTCTCTCGTTTTTAAATAGCCTTGTATAAAATATCATGGCCAGTTAAACAAATCTAACAAAACCAACGTCTACTATTGTATAATCTGCTGTGCAATCACTTGCATTATGTTTACCAGCAGAATTACTGGAGCCTTGGTCGATATTTTAATATTTGTTAGAAACGATCCAATGCTATCGAGGCACAAGTATCGCTGTATTGCACCTTGTTTATAAATTCTGGTATCAAACAACTCCGAATAATGAAAGTCACCTCGGGAGACTTTACCAAGTTCATTTGAGGTTACTACAGAAAGGAATTCTTCTAATATTCTTTCAAGAGGTTTGTATTCTCGTGGTGCCCTGCTTATTTGTTTATTTCGCCATTAAATATCATTCAAATGAAATTTTTGCATTTTTCAAAGTAGTGATCTTGAGCCAGTTGAAATTGTTCTCCGTGACGCGATAACTAAAAACGTAATTCAACTCAAAATAAATTATTGATACAGAACAATCAATTACTCCTAAAGGGAGGAACACATGGTTACTGATTGATCACCATTTCCATGTGACTAATAATTCGACTTTCTGAACCTTCGTATTTATTCCTTAGATAATTGTAAAGACAAAATATCCAACTACACTAAGTACTTGTTTTAAAGTCAGATGGTTAAGTATTATTGTCTTGAAAGCTCTCTCAGTGTACAAAATGTCAAAAAGACAGGATGTTATTAGCTGGCTTAGGTATCACTATTATGCAGAATGTTTAAACTGGTTGATCATGTTGATAATCCTTTCTTATGCACTTTCTTTAACAACTCCCTAATTCGACCAATAAAATACAACTTTTACCCGAGAAATTCAAACAGAAAGGGGACGCTAGTCCGTAAAATCCACTTTGAATGATAGCTTGTTTTATTTACCCTTTTCTTCTAAACGTGCCAAAGGAAGAGCAGTTTTATTACAAACCCAATGTCCTTAAGGGGAATTACATGGCTTCCCGAAATTAAGCACTGAATCAAAGCAAATGTACGTTGGATAACATTGATGTAATCTCTCCTGTTGAATTCGGGTAATAAATACGGTCATGTACAAAACCCAGATCTTAAACAACAATTACATAGAATTATTGTTCATTGCACAGTATCAAAATGGACCTCAGTTCGCTTTCATGTTATATTGGGACCATGACAAATTTTCAAGCCTTTCTTGATATCTTCCGGAAGTATAACATCTGTTAGACAGAGTATCACTACTGTGGGTATTTTTTGCTCGAAAATGAAGAAGATGGACGAATAGTTTTCATCAATATAAGGTTAAATGTGTCCATCTACTACACTTTATGAACAACTGTGTGATTTTTATCTCCAAATAATTGAACTACTGTCAGAAAATATTGTTAAGTAGGGAGAGCATACTACAAAAAAGTGAAGGCGTTACAGCTGTTACTTGGTATTCAGGCAGAGATTACATGGAAATTTCCTGCTCAACTGGTAGGCTCTAAGTTTGATAGCAGTCCTGGTCCTAGACAGAATCACCACTCTTCCAAAGGGCTAGTGTGACTCATGTTGGATACTCCCCAATACATGAAAATATTGGCACTTAAATTTTTTAAGTTTTACGGCCTTGAAATGATTAGATAATTACACTTATGGACTTCAAGTGATTGCACTGCTTTAAGCGTTTAATACCTAAATTATTTAAACTCTTGACACCTGACTAGCTTTCTTGATTTCGCAGTTTTGAATCAACTCTGCATCTCATCAATAACCAGACTAAAAGCTATGGATATGATAATTTTCCTGATTTGAGAAGTCTTTTTTGCGATTTAAAGAAGTAAATGCTACAATTTACCTGCGTTACGTTGTATAGAAAAACCTTCTGAATCAACCCTCTACTTTCTATAGCTCTAGCTGAACGTAAACAAACCTGCTATACTTAATAATCCCTAAATTATTAATATTTTTGGATAGACCTGTTATGAATGAATCGAGTACTTTTCATGCTTTCATCTTGATAGAGTAAACAGACAGAGTCAAGTAAATACAAGTTACTGTATTGAAACGACATCACAAATAGTGTGTTCCCACAGGCAGAAAAGAAACCTATCAAGCGTATTTAATTCAAACAATTTTTCCAAATCCAAGACTTAAAAAAACTTGTCAACTATTATAATATCACGTGTTTATATTAGATGACAAAACAAAACCTTGATCACAGTTACAAAAAAGATTGAACCGTTGTACTCAAATACAATAGTTAAAAAACAACGGTGGATTCGTTTGTCATTTACGAAGTATTTCCACAGTTCCCTGTTTTCTTCATAGATTTCGTGACTTTTGTATTTGCACTTGAAATTGTTTAAAACGAGGGTTTTTTGGCTGGACGTTCTTCCTTTATTCTGACTAGTTCAGGTTCCCATGGCAATACTTGATGACAACTTTTCATCTCACCTTTCATCTACCACCAGAGAATGACAATCGTCTGATTTTAATTGTCTTACTTTTTGGCAAAAAGCAATGTGTATCTTTGTTTGGGAGAAAATTTCCAGATCCTTTGTGCAGATCTTGAGTGATGACAGCTGAATAATTATCTTATTATCAATGTTATTTTGTTAACTCATTTTCTGTCATCATATTGACCACATTGAGTCTGCAACAGGATACAATGTCTTGGAGTTAATTGCCAGCCAGGAAGAGTTACAAGACAACGATCTGTGCCTCGCTAGTTGGAAACCTTAAGCTTTTCCTGTTTTTTCCCTTTGAAAATTTTCATTCACACAGATTTAATGTCACAGGATTTTCGTATTCCGTTTAGGATCGTCAACACCACAGAATTATTGGTGTCAGCGGTTACGTCAGCTTGCTGCACAGGAACATCAAGAAACTTGCACATCTTTTGACCTGGATTTTTCCCATCTTTCAGGTTTTTTTCAAAATTTTTATTATTAATACCTATTTCCTCTAATAAACGCTAGAGCATTTATTAATATTTTAAGCACATTTTTGCGGCGTTTCTTAGAGAGCGGCATTTGTTGGAGGCTGTGCGTTCACGAGAGGAAATGCGGAAAACGTGTTTCAGAGGATGAAAAGCCTTTGCTTCTGCCCGTCCTTGGAGGAAAGAAGTAGAACAAGGTTTTACTTAAGCTTGTTACACAGCAATGACCGTCATTAGTGACCATCATTACGAAATGAATAATGAGGTCGGCAACTTCACCAAAGTTTGAGTCTTTTGATCGTTTAATTGAGGGATTTATACAATGGAACACTTTTTAAATCGGTTCAAACAGCATTTGGAAATAAATTCGATTATTCAGGAGGTAACGAAATAAACTTCACTTTAACAAGCACGGGAGTCATTATGTTTCAGGTCCGTCAAAATCTGAAGGGGAATATGTCAATAGAAAATTACTTGTAGACCTTTTTATGCTAGACATCATTTTAATCCCTAACTCGTCTTGAGTTAAAAAACATATTTTTTTACATATCTTCTTCTTCTTTCGGCTTTTCCCTCAGGGGTCGCCACAGCAGACTAACGCTCTCCATCTCTGTCTGTCGGTGGTGTCGTCTGAGGAGGCTCGAACCACCCTCATGTCATCATTCACCGAGTCAGAGAACCGTCTCTTCGGTCTCCCACACTTTCTCGTCCCCGGTGGTGTCATTTCCATTACCCGTTTTCCCACATACTCTTCGTTCCGTCGCATTACATGCCCAAACCACTTCAACCTGGACCCTCGCAACTTCTCCCCCAGTCTGGCCACCCCCAGTATACATATACAAATGGAAAATCAGGCAGACACATCGTGTTTGCTGCTACTCCTTGGGAATTACGAAAAGACTGTGAGTCTATTCGGGCGGCCTAAAATTACAATTCGTGCTTCCTATTGACTTTGTGATCAGCCACTTCCATTCACTGTTCTGCGTATATCCCACAACATTAAACAGATCGAAAACACGATAGGGAGAGGTCTGCAAAATATATTCAATTGAGAAAAGGCCTGCTTGGATTACTTCTTTCAAAAGGTTGAAATATACCACTTTTGAAACAAGACGAATCGGATTAACAGCACGATTGTTGCTTTTCTGAAGTTGCAGCCTTTCTTGATGACAAAACTACCACTAGGATTATGTAACTAGGTACGGCAGTTTCTATACCTTGGTAGTGCGGACCTGCGGGTGGACAGGGATCGAGTTGTTTCGAGGAGTTCCATACCGTTGTTGTGAACTCTCACCATCACGTTTTTGTGATGGTAGTAAAGTTTGCCCACAAAACAACATCTGGGAAAAGTTTGTGTTTTCAATGAACTTGCCAAAATTGCGTCGTGTAATGTCGACACATGATGGATTTTACAGACAAACAGATAGATTAGCAATTGGCAGCCCACCTGTACCACACCTTGCTAATGGCTGGATGGCCAAATTCGACCCACAAATCCAAGACAATGCCAAACTACCGTAATTACTCGATTTACCGTACCCTTTGGAACCCCAAAAAGTTAATAAGCGTACTCCCTCAATTAAGCGAACCCTTTTTGGGAGATCTCCTTTTCGACAATTGCACCCTTTTTTCAAAGTAACAAAATCGAAGGTTAAGAATAAAAGCACAAAAACATATATTTTAGTGAGTGTATTCTATTATGTTTCTAACATCATGCGCATAAGTCACAATGTTCAAATGTTTACAGATGTCTTTGTTTTTATCAATTTCACTTTTGAACTTGATGAATGTCAACGTTGATATTTTAGACATTTAGTGCTTTGCAAGTTTACTTCGTACTATTTGTACTGACAAAGTATTTTTGACATTTAGTGCTTTAAAAGTTGACTGATTTTTCCAATAAGCGCACTCTCTGAATACGCGCAGCGATTAGAACCCCCAGAATTATTTAAAAGCACCGTGCGCTTAATCGAATAATTATGGTATTTACGAGAGACATGAATGACATCAAAGCGCAGCGAAATTCACATTAAACTAGCAGAAATCAACAACCTGCATCCCAACTTCTCCTTTACCATTGGGAAGGAAAATCGGGGCACCCCACCATTCCTTGACATGCAGCTACTCCACAAAGTCAGATGTTGTACACCTGGTTCATAGGACCAACATATACGAGTCTCATCTTAAATTTTCATGCGTTAGCTCCAAAACCATAAAAATATTCTGTAGTTTCTGGTTTTGTTCATCGTCTGTTCATTCATTCCACAGCAGCATACTGAAAGGGAAAGTCATCCTTGAACGCAGCCAATACCCGCCCTCTTTCTACGACCCAGTAATTCATCAAACACTTGAGAGTAAATTCAATCTCACCGACAACGTTGCTTCAAACTCTTCCCAATCACCACCGTAACAACAAGCAGATGGTAAAACAGCAAAACAGGCAACTTGCACAAAAGCAAAGCCCCCCTGCAATGTCATCTTCACCCTACGAAAAATGAAAACTGTCCTTCCATCGCTGAAACCCCCCAGTAGAGAAAGCACTCAGGAGCGGAGTCATACATCAGATCAAATGTGCAGTGTGTAATGCTGCCTATGTATGCCAAACAGGTCGGCATCTAAGGATCACAAGATACCATCATCGCCAGTGAGCAAACACATGCAGAAATGCGGCGCGTCCTGTAATCTTGATACAACAACCATTCTTGCTACAACAGCACGAGGATAAGGTTACCGCCTCGTCTTGAACGCACTCTACATTGAGGAGCTAAAACCGCGAATGAATACTAAGGAGGAATACTGGAACAGAACTCTCACCATCAAGTTCTTTTAGTGATGGTAGTAAAGTTTACCAACAAAACAATATCTGGGACAAGTTTGTGTTGCTTGCATATGATGAAATCAAACGACTGTTAATTAAAACATTTAAATTTCTTATTAAGTTAGAAAATGATAGTAAATATCGAAAAATTTCACCAGAATTGTGTGCTCAATTGATTATTTCAATTTGTTGTGTTTCTTTCTTTAGTGCTGGAAGGCATATTTCTGGAATGGTATAGGATTTATTTTTGATGTACTTGCTGTGTTGTAGGGAATTGATTGTTTCTTTTATTTTTCTTGTTGTTGTGTTGGTTTTCTTGTCTAAAATCCTTTTATTTTCCCAGTCAAAAGTGTGATCTTGTGTCCAACAGTGTTCGGCTATTTCATGATTCTTGGTGTCACCTTTTTGAACAGCTCTCTTGCGATCTTTTCCCTTTGACCCAAAGAACGCTTCGATTTGCCAATGTAGGAGCCAGGATAGTCCTTACATTGTAGTCTGTAAGCATCGAATGTTGTGTAGTCGGAGAGTTCGTCTTAGGTCCTCCCTGGTGTTCTTCACGTAAGGTAGACATATGTTTCAGAGGTTCTTTATCTTCAGCATTAGGTCCGATGGTTCTGTGTAGGGTTCTCTGGATATCCTTAGCAGTTTATCCATTGGATAAGAGAACCTTCTGAAGGCATCTTTCTTCTTTTCTAAGGTCATGTGGATTGGAAATAATACTCCTTGCTCTTTTAAATAGAGTGGCGATCGCACTGTTATGATCTGAGACTGGACGGTGTGATACATTGTGTGAGTTTGTTTCCTGTAGATGGTAACAAAATTGTTGCAATTTACTTGCCTCTTTACTAGGGTAGAAAGGGAATTTCTCTTTCTTCTTCTTTCGTTATGGTGATTATGATGTTTGGGTGATCCTTTTTGATGATTGCAAAGATATCGTCGACGCACCTTTCTCGGACAGTTGGCCCTTGGTCTGCTGTTGATAATGCTGTGGCTTCAAATGATTGCACTAATATTTTAGCAATCGCCGAAGATGCAGGAGCTCCCATGGGTACACCACTAGTTTGAATGTAGATATCATTGTTGAAGAGGAAGCATGTATTAGTGAGGAGTACTCATAGTAGATTCAGGATATCTGACGGTTTCAGTGTGCTTCTTGATGTCAATGAATCGTTATGTTCAGGACGATCCTCTACTATCTATGTCATCAAATTGCAGAGATGACATCAAAGAAAACCATGATTTCATCTGCCTGGATTCTTTCTTGTGTAAGGCCACAGGAGGTTAGCTATGTAACGTGAAAGTGAATGAAGCGGAATTCCAGAGTAAGCGACAATTGGAAGTATTCAAACATTAGGTTTGTGTACGTTTGGTAATCCATAGAATCGTGGTAAAGGCGAGTCTGGGTTTCAATCTGTGGTAGAAGCAATTATCAAAATGTTTTTTTTATAAGAAATAATATTATAATGTTCTTTCTTATAGCTTTGCTTTTTTTGTTTATTTTTGAAATAATTTAACAATTTTATGCCCGTGTAGCGTTTGATGCATGTTCTAACGAGTTTGGATGAACTTCTATAGAATTCGAGTTAAAATGGTGGCATTTCAGTCTAAAATTATGCTTGTGCATTTCGCAAGGCTTAAAAAGTTTTTGATTTGTGTTCTTGTGAGGTAAAGGTGAATAATGCAGTTATGCTTTAAGGTTCAGGAATTATTTCAGTCGTTTCAAGAAGTGAAGTTTTTTTTATACCTTTTTACTTTCTGTTCAAAATTATTTCCAAGATTTAGATTTCAATCAAACAGGTTACCAAGGCATTTTTAGATTTTAATACAGTCTATTTTTGTGTTGTTGTAGTGAAGTTCAAGTTGTGCTGGACCATTAAGAAGTTATTTTCTTGTTCCCATCAGCATACATTCTGTCTTGCCTTCCGTGAGATTTATTATAAACTCGTTTTGTTTGAAGTAGGCAGCGATACTTTTTAACTTTTCTTGTACTTCTTTCTTGAAGGAAAAGGTTTTTGTTGCATTATATTGGCTTTGCTATCTCGGATAGAGAGTCCTTTAAAAGTGTAGCTGGTAAATCATCAATACCAGTAGTCAATTTTCCTTTCATGTTTTTAGCATTTTTTCCACAAAAAAATTTGTCTCTATTCGACGGTGAAAACACTTGACGTTTAGCTGTTTTTCAGCCCATCAAAATTCCTTTAACAGGAATGTAAGTTTTTTAAAGATATGAAGCAATGGTTGCGGAAAAGTGTTCGACGCTGTATCATTTTATTT
This sequence comes from Morbakka virulenta, assembly GCA_003991215.1. Classification (NCBI taxonomy): domain Eukaryota; kingdom Metazoa; phylum Cnidaria; class Cubozoa; order Carybdeida; family Carukiidae; genus Morbakka; species Morbakka virulenta. The sequence goes on along the minus strand of RDPX01000013.1, from coordinate 990,627 downwards.
ATACCATGGCCTTCAGATAAAAATAGTAAGAAAGTTCATGATGTTAAAGTGCATTTTTCTAGAAACATTTTCTTTGTATTTTTCGAAAATGACGGTGAACTATTTTGGTTTTCGCCAAGAGTGTTTTGGTAGTGTTTACCCCTCGCTTTTCTTATTAAATTTGTACAAATGGTTCACGAATTTATGAGGTAGTTGATCACGATTATTTATAAATGTTTTTATTTTCGGGTGTCAGTTATAGACATAGGAATCTTTTGACTTTCTTTATTATGATTAAAGCATGCTTATTTAAATGATTTTTCAAGAATGGTGATCAAGAAATTCCAAGCCTCGTTAACATTGGTCAAGTTGTACAAAGGTCTGAAATCAATCGATGAAAGATTTTGCTTTAATGAATTTTGTTATTCAAAGTTTTTGTGCGTGAATTGAAACGTTTGTGGTTTAATTTCTGCACACAGCAAATCAAATCGTCATCGGTCAGATTTTATGCAAATGTTATCGCTTTTTAAACATTGTGCTTTTGTTTGATAAGATTACAGGGTTGTTGTTACTATTGTTGATGTTTTTACTAAATGCTTAGAGTCATTTTTTTTCAACGATGGTTTTGTTTTCTTTATGACTACTTTTGTCAAGAAACTTGACTTTCAAATCCCCCAAGGACAGGGATTTCTTGACTCTGCTATTGCGGCTATTTATATTTTGTAAATAATTTATTTACATTGTGTAAATAAGTTTAAGTTTTCGATAGAAGTTTTAAAGTACCCGAAGGTCTATACGCTGTATTCATCGGAAAATTGTGGATTTTTTGACACATCTCAATCAAAATTTATTTCAATCATCTCCATTTATGTTTACGATTTTCCTTTTTTAATTATTTGAGCAAATTGCCATGAGTTGTTAGTTTTCTGCCCAAGCTGGAAAAAACCGCACCTGAATACAGATAAAAGCTAAAATCTTGAAACCAGGCTAAAAGATTTACATAAATTGCTTATTGATACCTGATAAGACAAAAAGACAACAAGACTTGAAAAATTGGGACGTTTTAAGTTTTATTTTTTATTATTATTATTTTCTCATTTTGCACAGGCTGTTCTTTTTGCCGAATAACATCTCTTGGGCTAGCCACAACTAGCAGCCAATGGCCAAGAGGTTTCTTTCACCTTACATCTCCAATACTTGTCGAAGTATCCTGGCTGTTCCCAACAAGGCTGTTTTTTGTACCACCCCAACACCTACTTCAATATCTAGTTTTTCCATCCATCCATTGAAATCTTTGCTTACGCATCCCATAGCACCTATTACCACTGGTACAACTAGCGCTTTTCTCAACGACCAGAGTCTTATCAATTCCCTCTTTAGGTTTTGGTATTTTTCAACTTTTTCATTTTCTTTGTCATGCACCCTATTATCTCCTGGAACCGCAACATCAATGATTATGCATGACTTCGTCTTTTTCTCTACCAATACCAAATCAGGTCTCCTAGCCTCAATTACGTTGTCGCACTGGATATTCATGTCCCACAAT